>OY756942.1:31634200-32021700 GCA_963580275.1 Crataegus laevigata | reverse complement strand
CATATATGTGTTTCCGGGGTGGGAGGGTTCCGCATCAGACTCTAAAGTGCTACATGATGCCATTACTAGGCCTAATGGTTTTAAGGTACCAACGGGTAAGACTATGAGTTAGTCTCAACTTTGTAAGTTAGGTCTAGTTTTGTTTGTCAACTACAAAACACTAATAAGGTCTGGTTTTTTTTGTTTTTAGGTTATTATTACCTTGTAGATGGTGGTTATACAAATGGTGAAGGATTCCTTGCACCCTATAGAGGAATACCTTATCATTTATCCGAATGGGAGGGACGAACACCTTCTAATAAGGAAGAATATTTTAACATGAAGCATTCTAAGGCAAGGAATGTAATTGAACGCTGTTTTGGCTTGCTAAAAGGAAGGTGGTCGATACTAAGAAGTCCATCTTTCTATCCGATAAGGACACAAGGTCGAATAATTACCGCTTGTTGCCTACTACACAATCTTATTAGGCAAGAGATGTCTGTAGATCCAATGGAGAATTTGCCAATAATACAAGATGGACAAAATACAGAAGAAGGTGAATATGTTGGTAGTGTTGAACCATCAGACCACTGGACTGCAAAGAGGAATGCCATGGCTCAGGAAATGTATAATGAGTGGAGAGCAATTAGGAACCAGCAACCGAACTAGCTATATGTGTTAATGATAACATTTTATTTTAGTGTGTGTTTTTATCATGCATTTGTTGGATATTTGGAAAATTATTAGATTGCTTGAATGTTCAAACTTTTTTATTGCTTGGATGGTATGGAAATTAATTGGATATTATGCAAATTGATTGGATATTATGCAAATTGATTATTTGTATTGTATTTTAGTACATTCAAATATTTTTTGTTTAGGTATGGATAACGACAATCTTTTGAATGCTACTCGAGAGCCAAAAGGAAGAAGGCGTAAATGGGAAGCATTTGAGGAAGAAGTATTACTATCCGTGCTTGAGGATTTTGTTGCTCGGAAGCAACGGTGTGACACCGGTGCTTTCAAACAAGGTACTTTGATTGAAATAGCGAAAGCTGTCAATGTTTTATGTCCTCATTCCAATATAAAGGCAAATCCACATATTGAGTCAAAGTTGAAGAAATGGAAAAAAACATATAGTATGGTCGTTGACATGATAAACACAAGTGGATTTGCATGGAATGATGTCAAAAAGTGCGTTGAAGTTGACAGTGATGACGCATGGCAAACTTATGTGCAGGTTCATATCCTATTTTATTTATACTTTTGTTTTATTCTTGCTGCTATATTTGTTACGCATGCTAAATTTTAGTTTTGCTATGTTGATATAATCTTAGAAAAATAAAGAAGCCGATGGATGGAGAAGCAAACCTTTTCCACTGTATGATAGATTTGGTTTATATTTGGAAAAGATCGGGCTACGGGTAATGTAGCCGAAACTCCTGCTGAAATGGTGGATGAACAAAGTAATGATCAGGTCGGTGCAACTGATATTGGAGGTGAAAATGTTGTTTCTTCAATGAACCAACAAAGCCAACAAAGCACCCCATCTGAAAATAGCCAACGAAAGAGGAAAAGAGCTGTGGGAAGTTCAAGTGATGGAACCGAGGCAATTATCAGTGGACTGAAAGACTTTTATGTTGAAAGTGGGAAGAGGATGCAAATGGTAACTGAAGCTTTAGTTCAAGGTACTGCAGATCATAGTGACATAGCTAACGAACTTGAAGAAATGGGTTTTTCTCCTATGGATCAAATTGATGCATTGTCTCTTATTTTGGATACACCAAAAAATGTGGGAGTGTTCAGAGCAATCAAACCGGAACTCAAGAAAGTGTTCGTCCAAAGGCTTTTAAACGATAACGCAAGGGGATGACTATATTATGTACTGCCTTTTGACATGTATGTATTTTATTAAGTGTACAATCTTAGTGAAGCGGATTATAACTTAGCTTTCCACTATGAAGTATTTTGGTTAATGTTAACTAGGAGTTTGTAAATTATGGACATCTACTTTGGCTAATGATAACTTAACTTTCCACTATGAAGTATTTCCACTATTAATCGTACAATCTTCTTATGTACTTGCTCTTACTTGTTAAGCTAGTCAGCTATGAATTATGCCACATGGAAAATGAGGTCGCCCTTATAGCCTGTTTAATTACCATGCTTTTCTATCTTGTTTTCTTTTGAGCAAGGTTTGTTGGGTACACTTGGAGGATTCTTGAAACCAAAGTCTTAGTACTCACGTTTCCCCTTCCTTCAAAACCCTACCACCATTGGATCCTAGTCATCTTCACCTAACAGAGAACTACAACACCATATATCATGCACGTGAAGAACTTAAGTGACATTTTCCAAGGCAATTTTATTTGCTTCAGACAAATATCTAATATGAGTTTCGTTTTCTTAAACTCTATAATCCAAGAAAACTATCATTAGTTAATGTTCGATTTTATTCCATAAAGTTTAGGATTACTCTATTACACAAGTATCTTCTCATGACATTTGTAGCATTACTCTATTACACAATGACAAAAATTTGTAGTAGTGTAAGCAAACACAAATCTGGTGAACAGTACTATTTTTATTATCCTGCTTCTTAGTCCGACACTGCACCAAACGCTTCACTAAGTTAGTCCAGCTTAGTCTAGTCTAAGCCAGTCCAGCTTAGTCCCTGCAGCTAGTCCAGTCCGAGACAGTCCGGCGCAACAAACGCCCCCTTCGTGTCCTCCCTTAGAAAGTCTTCATTGGAGAAGGACGTTTAGTTTTCACAAATCACAATAGAATAACATGAAATTTCAGTGTGATTATAACATCACGTGAATTTATAAATGTGAACTCAAGATGATTAAAGGTCGATATTATAGTCACACTGATTTTTTTTTGTTTTTGTTTTTGCTAATCAAAAATTAAAAAAGAAAAAGGTTGCTTTCTAGTTTACTTGGCAATGAAATGCTAATTTTTCTCTACCCTATATCTTAACCATGCTTATTGTTAATTAATTTATCAACTTCACAAAGTCAGCCAGCCATCTCTTTCTACATTTATCTGTATTTTTCTTTTGTTGTTTTTGCTAACCAAATTTATTAGAGTAATAATATATGAAGTATGACCTCGTACCATTGTACACAATTTATGAAGTGACTAGTGCTTCCCAACAAATTATTCAAGATTTTTAAGAATGTGAAAGTGACATATATATGTCATTTTTAAGTCTCCATTTCCCACGGTATTTGGTGGAGTCATTTCCTTATGCAATAATATGATGTGCAAACCAATTATTGAATATGCTTTAGCTGTCCTCGCGCAGCTTGCTTAAGGACACTTGGCAAGGAAGCTCAAGTATTTTAAATTGAACAACCTTTTACTCTAACATGCAGCTTTCTATTAAATGTGAAAGAATATAGTAATATACCTTAAAATCTTCTCACCTTGTCTCTTTTCTTTTCCAAGCCAAAGTCACGAAATCAAATAAATTGATATATTTGGAAGCAACACTAATCTTAACTCCCTCTGAGTTTATTCATACTGAGCGATCCTGATCAACTAAAGAAGCTAGTTTCACTTGCAAGAGGTGTTATGGTTTGATATGAACCATTTTATGTCATATTTTATTCTCTATATATGAATCGAGTTGTGATAACTTTGATTGATATGCTATCTTTCTAAATAAAGAAGACATGTTTATTTTTATAGTACGGCACATTTTCTCGTTGAATCAAAATAAGAGTTATAATAAGGGTTTTTAACGAGAGCCACATGTTTTCTTAATCTCTTGTTCAGGTTCTTTTCGTTTCTTAATATATATCGTAACTTATCTGAAAAAATGAAGCAAGTCCACCTGTCCCATGTATAAAAGAAAATTGAATCATATTGTCGAACGCATGTGATTCAGATGGAGTTTTCTTTCTTGACTTTTCATCTTTTCCCTTTCCATTGAGCCCGGTCCCAAAACTTATGAAACTTTCAAATAAGTGGTCAAAAATACTTCAAATTCAAACCACTGATTAAGGAGTACCTTGAAAAACTTCTTATTCAAACCTGTCAGCAAAGATGAAGAAAAATTTGGCCAAATATAAAAGATCTGTCAAAAAGTCACCAAGAAATCATCGTTTCCGCCTTTTAAGGCCAAAGTAAGAAGAAAAAGGAGGAAAGATCAAAGAAAACAACAATCTGACTACTCATAATATTAAGGGGACCACAATCAGATTCCAAGACCAAGTATGAAACCTAGTAGTTACACGCATCAAATTCTACATAATCAAGTACCATAAACTGATGTAGGTTTGATTGCATTTGGAAGGGCGCAAGCTTTCAAGGGAACATCGAAAGACATGACACTCGTGCAACCCATAAACATATTTATTATGAATATAATTTTTGCTTTCAATTTTGTTTAACACCCCACATTTCCAACAAAATTCCAAAACTAATTTTTTTTTTTAAAGTGTGATATTCACATATCTTTTTTTTATTTATCTCACATTTTTTTTAATTTTCAACTGTTGAATCGAATGAATTAAAAAAATCAAATGATAGAAATTAACAAGCGGTGTAATAAAAATAAAAAGAAATATGTAGATAGCTCACTCCTAAAAAAAATGATTTCATGATCTTGGTGGATATATGGATTTCTCGATATTCAACATTCTAAGACTTTCTCAGCGAAAGAACTTTGAAATGCTCAACCTCTTTAAATTTTTGCTACCAAGTTTCTATGAATTTGGGTTATTTGACCGCATAAGAAACCAGAATTTAACAGCGCCGGCCAATTAATTTTTAAAAGTATTTAGAATACAGTCCTGTAATAATATATTATCCCCGAATAGACTAATTTTTAGGACCGCAAACAAAAAAATTAATTTTTAAATAACACCTTACCCAAAAAATAACATTAAGCTGATATTAAAATTAGATAAATATTTAGTTCATACTTGGTGCGAGAAACGTGACAACATAACTCACGCCATGAAACTATATCCCATCGGCCTCCACATGTTGATCACATTGACCTAAGGACCCAAAAGATGCTTCTGGCGAATCTGGCCTCCCCTCCCGTCTTCTTTCAAATTTGTACCTCGGTATATATATATATGCGACTTTGAAATCTAAACCATACAACACAACTTCTTCAATCCAATTCCTATAAGTTTCTATAAGTTCTTATAACTTTCACAAAATTTCAACCTTTCTATGATGAAAAGAGCAACAATGGCTTCGTTCTCTCCAAAACCCTCAAAGCTTCACAATGTTGGATCAATTAGTATGCCGGTTAGGTCACATCCAAGCACATCCAAAACTGAGGAAGAGCTGAACAAGCTCAAGGTCTGGGAGGCACAGTTGACATCTTCATCGTCGTCGTCGCCTGTGTCATCAGAAGCGAATGCAATATGCAAAGGGCTAGGTGGTCTCAAAGAGTTGTACGTTTGTATTGAGGAGCTTCTTCACCTGCCATTGGCACAGCAAGCTCTAGCCCTTCACCAAAACGAGAAATGGGTTGAAGAGCTGTTGGATGGTTCTGTCAAATACTTGGATGTATGTGGAAACACAAAGGATTCCATTGGGACCATGAAGGAAAGCGTTAGAGGTCTTCAATCTGCGCTTCGGAGAAGAAAGGTGGGAGATTCGAGCTTCGAAGACATTGTAAGTTCATATGTTTGCATAAGAAAAATGATGAACAAGGAAATTGTGCAGTTTGTGGCATCATTGAAGCAAATGGATCAAATGTACGAAGCTTTTCCTTTGAATCTCGACAACCATCTGGCCCCGATGGTGCGGGTGTTCAGAGAGGCAAGTTTGATCACCAGCTCCATTTTTCAGTCACTTTCTTCATTTCTGTCCACTCCAATTTTGAAGCCAAGGCCTAGCAGATGGTCGTTGGTTTCGATTTTGTTGCACAAAGGGGTGCTGGTTTGTGACAACAACCAACGCAAAAGCATGAACGAGCTGGAAACCGTAGATATTGCAATTAGCAACATGGTTGTGCGTACTTCAGGTGAAGATTTTGTGGATGCTCAGAAGGTTCAATCTGTACAACGAAGGTTGGAGGTCTTGGATTCAAGCATTGAAGGCATTGAAAATGGTTTGGAGGAATTGTTTAGGGTCTTGATCCACATCAGAGTTTCTCTCCTAAACATACTTTCTTGTTAAGATCATCCATCGATGAGTTTCCATTTGTACCATATAATGTCCTTAGCGGCAGAATTTAAAGGATCAACGTATATTCTTCTTCATATTTTTGTCTAAACTAGCTATTGGCTCCCGCGCATTGCTGCGGGGGTTAAACCCATGGAAAAATGTCAAAAGTTCTTAAGTATATATATGATAAACAATACTATATACGTACATGTGATTCATGTCTTATTGCCCATTAAAAGAAACACAAACTGAAAAAATGCAAAGCAAAAATATGAATTGTACATGAAATTGTCTTCAATCCAAAATCGACACCATCTACGACAAACAACGGGTGGAGGGATAAGTCTTGCTGTATTGCTTCAGGCTTGCTTCGGGGTCCAGTCTAAAGTTGGTTCTAAGGCTGGCTTGGAACCCTTCCCTTGAATAGAATCTTCCGCTTAAGAAGCTGCTAGTGTCAAATCGTTATTTTATAATTTGCTGCAACTTAATCTTAAAACTTTCAACTACTCGGAATCAAGGTATAAAATATCGATGATATCGGAAAGAGAGATTATATTCACACACCCCAAATTACTTCTCTCACACCTTTTTAATTTTTTAATATTTTCTACACACCACTAACACTTGATAGAAAAATATTAAAAAATTAAAAAGGTGTGGGAGAAGTAATTTGGGGTGTGTGAATATAATCTCCCTATCGGAAATATCGGTAATCCGGAAACACGGAAATATCGGGATAATATCGATATCGATAAAAATCCAATGGAAACCACGGAAATTGTAAGAAAAAGTTAGAAATTTTTATTGAAACTTTGCAGGATGTTTATTTAGTCAATTATCTATTAGTTTATCACAAAAAATTGGAAGGAAATGCATTGCATGATGGATTTAACTTATTTAAGTTGATTATATAGCGAGCTGTCAAACATTGTGAGTGTAGAAAATATGTAGTAATTAATGAAAGAAGTTTAAACACACCATAATCATTTATATATAATGAATTAGTACAATATTTTACACTTTATACATTGCATGGTAAGATACATGAGTGACTTAGTACCACATAGAGTTCTTATGAGGTTCAAAATTTTGACTATCTTCATGTCCATTTGTTCTAACTTTTAAAATAACCTATGGATATTAACTTAAAAATGAAAATTTTAACTTGACACAAAAATTAAAACTCTACAATTTCTTATTTCTCACCCCAAACTTAAATCACACTGTAGACAATGAAATTTCAGTAAATAAAATGTTGACCGATGGTCAAAATGTTAACGCTCATGTATTACATAAATTGTACACATAGTGTGTGATTCGACGAAAATTCGAAAAGAGTCCGAAAAGCTGTCAAACAGGACACGTGTCAACACCTGGCAGAGACGACTTATTTCATCTGATTATTTAAATCCAAAAATCAAGTTTTGGAATTCTATAAATAGAAGCCAATTTCATTCATTTCAAACCACCAATTCACAAATACATTTCTCTACTCCCAAATTGGAAGAGAATTCTCTGAAGTTCGTTCTTCGTTCTTCGTTCTTCGTTCTTCGTTCGTCGTTCATCGTTCTTCGAGATCAAGCTCCAACGGCCCTTGAAGAAACGTTCATCCACCTTCAAGATCAAGCCCAACGGCCCTTGAAGGAACCTCGCCAAAACCTTTGAAGAATCAACAAGCACCTTGGTCACGTGCCGATTCTTAATCCAAGATCAAGCCCCGACGGCCCCTTGGATCAACACAACTGTTCTTCAAGTCCAGAAGCCCCTTGAAGATTCGTTCATCGTTCATCGTTCTTCAAGATCAAGCCCCAACGGCCCTTGAAGAAACTTCGCCAAAACCTTTGAAGAATCAACAAGCACCTTGGTCACGTGCCGATTCTTAATCCAAGATCAAGCCCCGACGGCCCCTTGGATCAACACAACTGTTCTTCAAGATCAGAAGCCCTTGAAGATCCATTCATCCATTCATCGTTCATCGTTCATCCATCTTCTTCAAGATCAAGCCCCGACGGCCCTTGAAGCAACATTCATCCACCCTCCAAGATCAAGCCCCGACGGCCCTTGGAATCAATACATTCATCCTTCAAGAATCAAGCTCAAAGCCCCTTGAAGCTCATCCATCGTTCATCATTCATCATCAAACATTTGAAGATCATCACTGTTCATCCCAAGAATCAAAGCGCCAAACAGCCTATTCGGATCAACGCAAACAAATTCACATCACTGTTCATCCAAAGATCAAGCCCAACGGCCCTTTGGATCAACAGCCCATCAACGAAATCCATATCTTACGAAGATAGAATCAGAGGAACAAATAGAGATTGTAACCCAAAATTCATCAAATAACAAAAATATATTTTGTACACGTGTTCTTGTTCCTTCAGGAAATATTCGTGTTTACAAATTTGGCACGCCCAGTGGGACTATCTCTACCTCTCATCTCTTTCTCCGTTCAAGAAATCCAAAGCACACTTCAAGCACAATGGCTTCAGGCAAGGAACAAGTCATCGGCGCCACCTCCATCGAAGAACAGCTGATTCAGATGAAGGAGATGTTTGCAATGATGACGAAAACCCTTGAAGAAAAAGATTTGAAGATTGCTATGCTCGTGAGCAAATTGGGGGCAAGGCAGGATGAAGGATCCGGCTCTAGCCCTAAGAAAGGTGGTGACGAAGAAGAAGAGCCTCTGTTGGAGAAAGTTGAAGAAAACCCAAAGCCAGACCAAGCAGCGGCATTCATGGGATCTCTCTCCATCAAGCAGTTGCAGGAGATAATCACCAACACCGTCAAGGCACAGTACCAAGGGAGCTCAAATACCTCCGAGTTGTACTCAAAGCCTTACTCCAAAAAGATTGATGCCCTGAAGATGCCAAGGGGCTATCAACCACCCAAGTTCATGCAGTTCGATGGAAGGGGGAACCCGAAACAGCACATCGCCCACTTCGTTGAAACTTGCAACAATGCGGGCACTGAAGGGGACTACCTTGCCAAGCAGTTCGTGCGCTCACTGAAAAGTAACGCCTTCGATTGGTACACTGATCTTGAGCCCGAATCCATTGACAGCTGGGAACATTTGGAGCGAGAATTCCTCAACCGCTTCTACAGCACCCGCCGCACAGTCAGCATGCTGGAGCTGACAAGCACGAAGCAGTGGAAAGATGAGCCAGTTGTTGACTACATCAATCGATGGCGCACTTTAAGCCTTGACTGCAAAGATAGACTCTTGGAGCGCTTTTCGATTGAGATGTGCATCCAAGGCATGCAATGGGGATTGCACTACATCCTCCAAGGCATCAAACCGCGGACCTTCGAAGAGCTAGCAACTCGCGGCCATGACATGGAGTTAAGCATCGCCAACCATGGAAGAAGGGAACCAACCACCAACTTCAAAGAGAAAGTGTTTGCTCCGAAGGTGGACGAGACTGGGAAGAAGCCCGCTAAGGAAGCTTTTACCATTAACACCGCCCCTGCCAAAATCTCATCGGCGCCCGTCAAAATCCCGTCCAAGTATAAAACAAGGGAGATAAAGAAAGGAGAGCCTTTTAGTACCCAAGACAAGTACAAAAGCACCTTGAGGGAACTAGAGCAGAAGATATATCCTTTTCCGGACTCCGACGTGGCCGCAATGCTGGATGACCTATTGGAGAAGAAGGTGATCGATTTACCCGAATGCCGATGGCCGGAAGAAATAAATCGCACCGACAACCCAAGGTACTGCAAGTACCACCGCTTCATCAGTCATCCGACGGGAAAATGCTTCGTGCTAAAAGATCTCATCGTAAGGCTAGCCCAGCAAGGGATCATCGAGCTGGATCTCGACGATGTGGTAAAGACAAATTATACCACCTTCACTTCTGGCACGTTCGATTCAAAATCTTCATTGCCACCGCTGGGGGCATGCTCCGAATCAAGCAAAGCTGAAGGATGGATTCATGTTGCTCCAAAGAAATGGCACATGAAGCCTACACCTCCACCACAAGTCCACCAACCGGAAAGGGGGCAAAGCAGCTTTTGCCAATCCCCAAAGCAACGGGAAATTGTTGAAGATGATGGAAATTCAACACAAAGATCGCTCATCCCCATCATGATGCGCGACTTCCTCCCGGAAGATTTCTTCAAACACCCATTCAAAGCTCCTTGCTACAAAGATTGCAAGGAACGCTTCTCCAAAATGGCTTGACAAATCTGTGTGATGCTCCTTGTCTGCATGAGCTGAAACTGCAAGACACCATGCTCCTTGTTCGCATGAGCCTAAACTGCATGAACGAAGGCTCCTCGCCAGCACGAGCCCAAATTGCATGGCAACAACGCTCCTGGCTCGCACGAGCATAAAAGGCAACACCAACACTCCTCGTTCGCACGAGTCTAAAAGGCGACAACAAGACGCTCCTTGCCTGCACGAGTTAAAATTGCAAACGGCACCAAAAGAAAATACAAAAAAAAAATATATATGCATGTATTTGAACTACGTTTTGACTTGATCCCTTTCGTTGGAAGGGTACGTAGGCATCTCAAATATTCAAATGTTTGAGTTCAGTCACATCAAAATAAAAAAAAAAATTTACATTTAAAAAAAAATGAATACATATGTTTATGTATTTAAAAAAAAAAAAAAAAAAAAAGAAAAAAAGAAAAAAAAAGAAATATATGTATATGTGCCCAGAGGCAATAAAAGCTTCATGGCCCAGCCCAGTCAAAAAAAAAAAATTTTGAGGGCACCATCTTCACTTGTGTCTCGGCCCAGCAGCAAAAGCCCAAATATGAACCAACTGAAGCCTCAAATCCTGAATGATTCACCCACTCGACCCGGGCCCGTCTCAGTTTCTCCTCGGTCCACAGCACGGCCCAAGCAGCGAAAGGAGCCCATAAATTTTATTTTTTTTCAGGTTCGGTTGTCGAAACAAGAAAAACCAGAAGCATTTCTTCACTCTCTCTGCCATTCCTAGAAACCCAGTGAACAAGACCATCTCAATAGGCCCAAATCCAGGATCAGGCCCAAGACCTCATCCTCCCTCACCGCCCAGGCCCACTTTGCATCCTCCACTCCCAAATCCGCATCAAGGCAGTGTGAAAGAAAGCTCTGCCTATACCATTTGCCCAGATCATATTCTGTTTCATTTTGCCAAAAAAAAAAAAATCATATCGATCTCAGGGTGGCATTGGCATGACCAAAGCAGATTTGGGCAAACAACTTGGGTACGATCGCAAGGTCTCGAACCGAAGAATTCATGGAAGCATTGCAAGCCGGAGCCGACGAGAGCATGATTGATACAGTCGGATTTGAGGGGCTTAAAGCCAGGAAGAAACAGTTTGAAGAGGCTTTTGAAGGTGGTTCCTGTGCAAGCTTGCAGGTTCTGTAATGAAATTAATGTGGGCCTGTCGGGCACCCATTCAAATCACGTAAAAAGTCGGATGCAAAAGAAGGCCCATGTTCAGCAGTTAAAAACAAGTCGTTTTTTAAGCTTATTCAATTAGAGCAAGTGAGACAACAACAACCCTCTGAAAAAAAAAAAATCCTCCTCCACCGCAAAACCACCATTCCCTTTCTCTCTTCTGCGATCGGACGAAGATCGAATTGCTTCGGGATCCAAGCTCAGAGGAACTCGCTGGTGGTGAACGCACTGACAGCAAACTTCGACTTAGGTTTGGGGATGTCTTCCTGATCCGGATCACTATGACGAGGATTATTTTGACAATCCCAAGAACTGCTCCGATTTCGACGAGGGTGGTGGTCATGAAGACTCGTACGAGCAGCCGAATGTGGATGTAAAGGGCATCGTTAGTTTTGAAAATGGCAAGCTTCAGCGATGCGGAGGAGCAGAATGGGCATTGACGATCTGTTATCATCCATAGACGACAGAAAACACGATCACGACTGGCTCTCATCTCCCTCCGCGACTCGATCGAGCTCATCAAAAATCTGCCATTTGCACGTCATCCGCTTGCTCTTCAGTCAAGACTTCTCCCTTATATGCATGCGCCATCTCCACCGCATCAGCTGCACTTTCCTCTGGGAGGACGCTCACCACCACAGCAGCAGTAGCTTTCGGCCTTCTGTCTTCGTCTCTCTTAGACGCACAACAATGGCGTCGCTCATTCCAGGACCAGCTGCTTTCGCACCTCCCGTGGGTGCACAGTCAACGACAGCACATCTTCCTCTCCTTATTGCTCCACGCCTGGCCTGCTCGAGCCTCCTCAGCCGCAGCGCCTCCTTGCTCGGTGCCTGCATCCTTGCTCTCCGCCGTTGAGAAGCCCGTTGCTGAGAAGAAGAACACAGCTATGGCAGCAAGTGCAGCAAATGGCAGTAGGCGGTGCACAGTCAACGACATCACATCTTCCTCTCCTTATTGCTCCGCCCATGGTCTTCGTCGAAATTCCATCTTTGCAAGGCACCGCGGAGACATCATCTCTGCCACTGGGGGCAGCCACGGCTCTCCCACAGCTCCTCCGTCCGTGCTCTCCTCCGCTGCACAGCTCCTCCATCGTCCTCCAAGCTCCTCTCTGCCGAGCCATGCTCCGTCATCCCACCCCATCGGGGAGTCCACCATGAGCACCACCGCAGCTGCAGCTTCTCTGCAAGCTCCTCTCCTCCGTGGACCTTCTTCTTCCATAGCAACTGCAAGTAGCCATGAAGAACTTCAACGACCGCCGTCAAACGACTAGCCGGTCATGAAGCTCAACGCTTCGCTCCGCCTCAAGCTCATCCGTCGTCTTCGTTCTTCCTGCAAATTTTTCACTCCATCACTGAAGGTTTATATAGGAAAAATATATAATAAAAAAAGAGGATGGTGGGGTGAAATAGTGCTGGCACCATGTGAAGGAAAGCATAAAAAATAATAAAGAAATAATAAAAAAAAAAAAGGGGAAAAGATGTGGTGCGGCACATTATTAAGAATATATATATATATATATATATATATATATAAGGGAAGCAAAAATTATTGATGGTGGGTGTCAGTGGCACCGAAAGCAGAATGGAAAGGAAGAAGAAAAAAAAATATAAAATAAAAGAAGTGATGATGGTCAGCCACTCAAAGAAAGAGAAGAAAAAAAAAATGCGTATGTATGCCTATAATATACATACATAATATATATATAATATGTATATAGCAAAAAAAAAAAAAGAAGAGCGATAAAATCCATTTTATTTACTTCTCTGAAAAAATACACAAATTGGCACTCTACATGCCACAAAAAAAAAAAAAAAGTCAAATCAAAGTTACAAACAGAAAATATTCAAGGACGATCAGGTGGTGCCTCAGAAGTCGACGGAGCTCCGGGAAGACGAAGAGCCAGAGTTGGAATCTCCGGAGCCGGAACGCTTGGTGCAACTCCAGAGGACGAGGGCAACATAAACCTCGGGAGTAACGCCATGAACCTTTCATGATCACTCTGGATCCGACCGTCCGACTCCTGCAGCTGGTCCAGCTTCCTCTTCATGCTGGTCGAGTAACTAGTTGCAAGCAGGTGCAACTCCTTGTTCTCGTGCCTGAGACTTCTGACTTCTTGCCGGAGACTAGCCACCTCAGCCATCAGCGACTCCACCTGACGAGACCGGGCAAGCAGGCGCTGGCCCATGTTTGAAACTGTGCCTGCACACTGGACACTGAGAGCAAGAGATTCCTGAACAGCCAGCTCGTCTGACCGCCTGGAAAGCATCCTATTGTCCCTTGGAGTGAGGAGATTTCGAGCAACCACCGTAGCGGTTATTTCATTTCTCATCATTGAGTCCCCAACTGTAAGAGGACCGTTGGGGGATATGAAGGACGGACGCCAAATGTTGTCTGGAGAAGACAAGTCATCATCTTCTCCGACGTTCAAGTTAAGGCGACGGTCGGAAGGGCAAGACATTTTCAAAATGTGTTAAGAAAGAAGAGATCAGAAAGATTAAAATTACAGAAGTGCAAGAAGAATGCAAGAAAAGTTCAATTACAGAAGCGCAAGAAGAGTGTTTACACGAGGGAGTTCAAAGTGTGAGGTGAAACAAAAAATTCGCGCCTCTATAAAAAGAAGAAAAAAATGAAGAAGTGCTCATCAGAGATCGAAGAAGCGCTCCTCTCGCAAATCAAAGAGTGACGCTCCTTTCTCGAAGACCGGAGTCCCGTCTCAAAAGAGCCGTTCCTCTATCAAAAGCTGGGCTTGACTCAGAAATCACGTGGCATCAGCTTTTCCAGTTTGTCGTCACCTGCGTCACATACAGCTTGGAGCGTTGCGAAAACCACGAGCCGCACCCGGATTTAAACCCCGGTTTTCAAAAGATCATCATTCCAGTTCGTCGCCACTCGTCACATGCGCAATCAGCTTCGCGGAAATTACGGAAGCTTTGTCAGAAAGCGCGTCGGGCATTGTTTACCCATCCACCGGCTGCCGACAAATAGTGAAGGAATAGTTCCGGTTGTGAAGCCAAATTTCTATAAGTTCGACCTTCGCCTACCACAGCAAAGGCACACCTTCACACCCTCTCAACCTCTCAACCTCTCTTCATCTCCGACAATGTCTTCCCAAAGAAACCTTTCAAGTCACTCAGTGTTCTTCATCCCTTGGAACACCCCAGAAAACGAATCATTCAGAGCGAAAGTATTTCATATTAAAAAGGTTAAAAGCAAAAGTATCTCATATTACGCTTTCTCCTCACCTTCATCTGAAGAACATGGAGAAAGTGAGATCCTGATTGCTTACCTAGTCTTGCTCTCGAGTACTCATCTCAGACCCCTCCCAGCCCACTTCAAAAATAAACCTGTGTTGAGGTGCTTCTTCAAAAGCAAAAGTACCTCACAGACGAAGCAGGAGGAGTCTGAGTTGCTTCGAAAAGCAGATGAGTCTGGGTTGATCCAAGAGTTCAAGAAGATGCCACACCTGCGTGGAGACCGGACTACTTGAAGCATGTGGAGACAACGTGCTGAATCATCCTCAACGAAGCTGAGGATCGTTTGCAAGTAAAAAAGGCTCCCAAACCCAGTTCAAAAATCAACTTGTACTTCTTCAAAAGCCAAAGTATCTCATATCAGCAGGGTCGAAGGCAAAGATATCTCATGGCATGCTTTTCCTTTACCCTTGCTCTTGCCTACGGGACAAAGAGAAAGAGAGCGATCAGCCGCCACTTGGAGTCAAGCTTCCGATCTGGGACTGATTGTCTGGAACCCTTCCCTGATTGCTTACCTAGCATTACTCTCGAGCAGTCATCTTCAACTAATGTTGGAAGCTGGAAAACATGATGAGTCGCTGAGAAGTGATGTTCTGATGCTTTCATGGGAATTTTTGCAGCATAGCTAATCTCCACATTGAATGTTTTGGAGCGACATCTCCAATTGCTTTCATGGGAATTTTTGCATTAGAAAAAAAAAAATACTGCAAAAGAAGATGCCAGACCTGCACGAGGATCCGATTACTTGAAACATGTGGAGACAACGTGCTGAATCAACCTTCAAGATCAAGCCGCAACGGCCCTTGGAGAAATCAAGACCCGATTCAAGATTAAGTGTCCAACACCCTTGAATCAACCTTCAAGATCAAGCCTCAACGGCCCTTGGAGAAATCAAGACCCGATTCAAGATCAAGTGTCCAACACCCTTGAATCAACCTTCAAGATCAAGCCTCAACGGCCCTTGGAGAAATCAAAAGCCCGATTCAAGATCAGGTGTTCATAGCCCTTGAATCAAAACCAGTTCAAGATGAAAGCTGTGGAAAAATCACGAAACCCGATCCAAGATCAAGCCTCGACGGCCCTTGGATCAAACGTCTACATTAAGGGACTTCAAAGACGCATCTTCTACACGTGACAAGCACATGTATACGACACGCTTTGAAGTGGGGGCATTTGTAGACAATGAAATTTCAGTAAATAAAATGTTGACCGATGGTCAAAATGTTAACGCTCATGTATTACATAAATTGTACACATAGTGTGTGATTCGACGAAAATTCGAAAAGAGTCCGAAAAGCTGTCAAACAGGACACGTGTCAACACCTGGCAGAGACGACTTATTTCATCTGATTATTTAAATCCAAAAATCAAGTTTTGGAATTCTATAAATAGAAGCCAATTTCATTCATTTCAAACCACCAATTCACAAATACATTTCTCTACTCCCAAATTGGAAGAGAATTCTCTGAAGTTCGTTCTTCGTTCTTCGTTCTTCGTTCTTCGTTCGTCGTTCATCGTTCATCGTTCTTCGAGATCAAGCTCCAACGGCCCTTGAAGAAACGTTCATCCACCTTCAAGATCAAGCCCAACGGCCCTTGAAGGAACCTCGCCAAAACCTTTGAAGAATCAACAAGCACCTTGGTCACGTGCCGATTCTTAATCCAAGATCAAGCCCCGACGGCCCCTTGGATCAACACAACTGTTCTTCAAGTCCAGAAGCCCCTTGAAGATTCGTTCATCGTTCATCGTTCTTCAAGATCAAGCCCCAACGGCCCTTGAAGAAACTTCGCCAAAACCTTTGAAGAATCAACAAGCACCTTGGTCACGTGCCGATTCTTAATCCAAGATCAAGCCCCGACGGCCCCTTGGATCAACACAACTGTTCTTCAAGATCAGAAGCCCTTGAAGATCCATTCATCCATTCATCGTTCATCGTTCATCCATCTTCTTCAAGATCAAACCCCGACGGCCCTTGAAGCAACATTCATCCACCCTCCAAGATCAAGCCCCGACGGCCCTTGGAATCAATACATTCATCCTTCAAGAATCAAGCTCAAAGCCCCTTGAAGCTCATCCATCGTTCATCATTCATCATCAAACATTTGAAGATCATCACTGTTCATCCCAAGAATCAAAGCGCCAAACAGCCTCTTCGGATCAACGCAAACAAATTCACATCACTGTTCATCCAAAGATCAAGCCCAACGGCCCTTTGGATCAACAGCCCATCAACGAAATCCATATCTTACGAAGATAGAATCAGAGGAACAAATAGAGATTGTAACCCAAAATTCATCAAATAACAAAAATATATTTTGTACACGTGTTCTTGTTCCTTCAGGAAATATTCGTGTTTACACACACATTGTCCTCAATGTGTGAAAAAGAACTACAGATAAATTAAACTATTTAAATGACACGTCCCGGTCCCGATGTCCTGTAGACATCGGGACGAACACGTGCTGGCCGACACTCGAGGGGTGACGTAAGCCATTTAAAACCATTAATGATCCAAAATATCCTAAATATGTTCACAACCCACATAAGGTAATTATATGAAATATTCAAATTACACACTAAGCAGCAGGAACATGGTACATCAAATAATATTCAACTGCCAACACTGATAGCACACACACTACAGAATCGTGTCCAGAGCATAAGTCTAAGCTAGATTACACGGAATTTAGAATGGGAAAGTGCTATTACACAAAGTGCCGGAGAATCAGGGATAACGCTGGGTCACTGGTAGGGAAATGCCTCAAAACTCAGGTCGTAATCCCTCAAATCATAATCCTTGTTCCTATCTCCTGAAGGGGGCGCAAAACAAGGGTGAGTGGACCAATTTAATATACATATAAGAAAATAGTTATCAAGATACTAACCCCCAAGTTAGAAAACCAAAACATGATATATAGGTAAGTTTTCCTACACCTACCATACAACACAGTATTTCAATCACGACTCATAATCATAATCGCATTTTTATCGTACAATATCTCAATTCAGATCAACACGCAAGGTAATACCCACATAACAGCTCATAAGTATAGAGTCATAAACATATCAAAATAATCGCTAGTGAATGTCCAATATAACACTTCAGGCCCCATGCCAGCTCCTCGTCCCTGAGCATACAGTCAGAGGAAACCACACTTCAGGCCCAATGCCAGCTTCCCGTCCCTGTACTCGAAAGTCAGAGGTAACACACTCCAGGCCCTATGCCAGCACCATAACCGTCGCCCGGGATGGACCGGAACCCTATCCCTTCATCCCGTAGCGGAAGTGGACCACTAGGTAATATCAGATCAATGCCATATATATTTATTTAATCTTAACACCATAACACGGTATTCAATACTCAACATCATATCCCACTATTCTATACTCAAGCATTTCATTCATATAGTTTCTCAAAATAAAGTAAGTATTTTAGAAGGGGTCCACTCACAGTACTGAGCCATCCAATGCTGCGCTGCTAACGAAAATAGGAAGCCACGCTAGTTGCCCCTAAGCACATAAAGGGCCCAACTTAGTCAAATTCTATTTTAACGATTTAATTTGGGAAAACGGACCTCAAAAACGGGTCCAGGACGTCCAAATTAGCCTAGGAAGGGTCCCGAACGGAACCCGAAAAAAATCAACCAAAAAGTCAACGTTGACCGTTGACTGGTCAAAGTCAAAGTCAACGGTCAACGGTCAAGGTCAACGTTGACCGTTGACCGGGTCAACGGTCAACGGGTCAACGGGTCAACCCACGGGTCGGGTCAACGGGTCAACCCACGGGTCGGGTCAACCCGGGTTTGGGTCGGATTCGGACCTGGGTTAGGGTTTGGGTCTGACCCGCCAGGGTCTTGGGTTCGGGTTTGGATCAGCCCAAAAGGGCATCTGGGCTAAACGGGTCTGGGCTTAAAGCCCTAGATAAAACCGGCCCAAGGGCCCAGGTTTAAAGAACCCAGAAAGGGTTATGGGTTTGGGTCACACGGGCCAAAGGCCCTAGTTTTTCTGAGGCCCAAGGCCTTAAATGATTTTGGGTACCTTAAATAAAAAAGGGTACGGGCTAGGGTACTGGGTCCGGTGGAATTGGGCCTAGTGCCCAATCACAACGGCCCGAAGGCCCGAAGGCCCTAATTTCTAATTAATAACAGAAATTAAAATAACTAAATAATTAAAGGGATTGGGCTGGGTTGGTTACGGGCCTAAGGCCCGATGGGTTTTGGGTTTCGGGTTATGGCCCAAAGGGCCTGGGTTTGGCACCGGAGTACACAGAGGCGAACGCCGGAGCTTTGACAGCTCCGGCCGACCACCAACGGAGACCCTAAGCTCCGATCTACCCA
This sequence comes from Crataegus laevigata, assembly GCA_963580275.1. Lineage (NCBI taxonomy): Eukaryota > Viridiplantae > Streptophyta > Magnoliopsida > Rosales > Rosaceae > Crataegus > Crataegus laevigata. Next base: position 32,002,602 of record OY756942.1, on the reverse strand, counting down.
TAAAATCGAAGAGCGAAGAGAGAGGAGTAGAGTGGTACCTTCAGATCGACGGAAAAACCGCCGGAGCTGCTCGGAAAATGCCTCGGGACTCGCGGATTCGCCGGAGAAAATGGGTGTAGGCACCCCGAGTCGATCTCGACCTAAAACCCACAGAAAAACTAAGAATCACTCCTAGATTCTCCATAAAACCACAAATCGACGCAAAGGGAGGGACGATCGGAGGCTTACCTCGACGGAGACAACAGAAAACCTCGCCGGGGATTTTCTGGGTTTCTCCTCCGTTCGTCGTGATGGCACCGAGAGAGGGAGAGAGAGAGACGAGACGAGAGAGAGGACGAGGGTTTGGGTGTGCGATGGTGAGATCGTGCGAGAGAGGTAGGGAGAGTGAGGGCGAGAGAGTCACGGGGAAGGGAGAGCTCGAGAGGGTTTGAGAGATTGAGAGAGACAGAAAGGGAAAGTAAGAGAGAGAGGTGCTCGGGGTGGGGGACAGAAACCAAAAAAGGAAAACGGGATGGGGTGCTGCCACGTGGCAGCCCAGGGCCTAGGGACCCAATTGAAATTTTTGGAAAACTCCAGGGCAAATTTTGATTTATTTATATAATTAAAGGGGCGGGTGTGTCAATTCTACCCTCCTTACAAAAAAATTTCGACCCCGAAATTTCAACTCAATAAAATAGAAACGGATACTGATTCAGCATTAATTCTTCCGTCTCCCAGGTTGCTTCCTCGACAGCATGGTTCCTCCAGAGTACTTTCACCAATTGGATAACCTTGTTCCTCAAAATCTTATCCCGCCGATCAATAATAGCCACTGGTTCCTCAATATAACTGGCGTCCTGATTCACTTCCAGTGGTTCCACCTGGATAATATGGGAAGGATCTGGTACATATTTCCGAAGCATGGAGACGTGGAATACGTTGTGGATCATCGATAATTCAGGCGGTAGCTCTAGTCTGTAAGCAACAGCACCAATTCTTTCTGTGACCGAATAAGGACCGATGTATCGAGGGCTTAACTTCCCTCTCTTGCCGAAGCGAACCACACCCTTCCAGGGGGATAACTTCAAGAACACTAAGTCGCCCACCTCATACTCGCGGTCTTTGGAATGTCTGTCTGCTATGCTCTTCTGTCGGTCTTGTGCTGCCTTTAGGTTCTGTTTGATCGTCCGGATGTTAGCATTTGTAGTGTCCACAATTTCAGGTCCTACTAACACCCGTTCGCCGACTTCTGACCAACATAAAGGTGTCCGGCACATCTTTCCATACAATGCCTCGAAAGGTGCCATACCTATGCTGGAATGATAGCTGTTGTTATAAGCAAATTCTGCTAAGGGCAAGTAGCTGTCCCAGTTACCCTCCCACTGGAGGACAGACACCCTTAACATGTCTTCCAGGGTCTGAATTGTTCGTTCAGACTGGCCATCGGTTTGCGGATGGTAGGCGGTGCTATACAACAGCTGAGTGTTCATCGCGGCGTGGAAAGCTCTCCAAAATCTCGAGGTAAATCTGGGGTCTCTGTCTGATACAATAGAGACGGGTACACCATGGAGTCTGACAATATTATCAATGAATAATCGTGCCAGCTTTTCTAGTGAGTAAGTCTGTCGGACAGGTAGGAAATGAGCGGACTTAGTGAGTCGATCCACTATTACCCAGACGCCATCCAGTCTCGTTCGTGTTCTCGGTAGACCATACACGAAATCCATGGTGATATCTTCCCATTTCCACACGGGTATCGGAAGATTCTGTTGGAGTCCCCCAGGTCTCTGCCTTTCGGCCTTTACTTGCTGACAAATAATACACCTACTCACATACTCAGCTATGTCCCGTTTCATCCCAACCCAGTAGTAGAAGGGGCGGATGGTACGGTATAGCTTGGTGCTTCCTGGGTGCATGGCATAAGCGGAGATGTGTGCTTCATCCAGAATTTCCCTTTTTACAGCTTCATTAACTGTCAGCACAACCAGTCTATCCTGTAACATCAGCGCTTCATCCTCGCGAACAGTATAATCATTTCTCTCCCCGTCTTCCACCTGTCGCCTCAATGCCACACATTCCTCGTCTAGTTCTTGAGCCTCCAAAACCATATTCACCAAGACCGGTCTCACTTGAAAGTTGGCTAACCAAGCTCCCCGCCTGCCTGGTTCCACTGAAACACCGATTTCTCGAAGCGAAAATAATAGTGGTACATGAATAGCTCGAAGAGAAGCAAGCTGCCCGTGGTATTTTCTGCTCAAAGCGTCCGCCACTACGTTTGCATGTCCTGGATGGTACTCGATCGTGCAGTCATAGTCAGAAATGAGTTCCATCCATCTTCTCTGCCTTAGGTTCAGCTCTGACTGCGTGAAAATGTACTTCAAACTCTGGTGATCGGTGAAGATACGACACTTCTCACCGTATAAATAGTGCCTCCATACCTTTAAAGCAAAAACCACCGCTCCAAGCTCCAAGTCATGAGTGGGGTAATTCCTCTCATGGGTCTTGAGTTGTCTAGAAGCATAGGCAATAACCTTCCCATGCTGCATTAATACACAACCTAATCCCGAAAGAGATGCATCGGTGTAGACTTCAAACTCGCCACTCTCGTCTGGAAGAGCGAGAACGGGAGCTTCAGTAAGACACCGTTTCAATTCCTGGAAGCTCTTTTCACATTCGTCATCCCACTCGAATTTTACCTCTTTCCGAGTTAGCTTGGTCAGAGGTAGGGCAATCGAAGAAAATCCGCGAACAAATCGCCGATAATAGCTAGCCAGCCCCAAAAAGCTTCTTACTTCGGTGACATTCCTCGGTTGTTCCCAATCCGCCACTGCTGCGATCTTCTGGGAATCCACACTAATCCCATCCGCAGATACTATATGACCGAGGAAGCTGATCTGATCCAGCCAGAACTGGCATTTATCGAACTTGGCATATAACCGCTCGTTTCTCAAGGTCTCCAGCACCGTCCTCAGGTGTATTCGGTGTTCAGCGGTACTCTTAGAATAAATTAGGATATCATCAATGAAGACTATTACGAACTGATCGAGGTATGGCTTGAAAATCCGGTTCATCAGGTCCATGAACGCTGCAGGCGCGTTCGTCAACCCGAAAGGCATGACACGAAACTCATAATGCCCATACCTAGTCCGAAATGCATTCTTCGGAACATCTTCCTCCCGAATCAACAACTGGTGATAACCCGAGCGAAGATCGATTTTTGAGAATACCTGCGCACCTTTCAACTGATCAAAGAGGTCATCGATCCGAGGTAAGGGGTAACGGTTCTTCACCGTCACCTGGTTCAACTGACGGTAATCGATACACAACCTCAGGGATCCATCTTTCTTCTTTACGAACAGGACAGGAGCACCCCAGGGGGACATGCTGGGTTGGATATAACCCTTATCCACTAACTCCTGTAATTGTATCTTTAACTCTCGTAGTTCTGCAGGCGCCATACGATATGGTGGTAACGAGATGGGGTTCGTACCCGGAAGTAAATCGATCGTGAAATCGATCTCCCTCGCAGGGGGTAATCCTGGTAAGTCTTCTGGGAAGACGTCAGTAAATCTCTTTACCACTAGTACGTCTTCGGGTCTCAGCGGAGATTTTTCCTTCACCACAACGTGGGCTAAGAATCCCACACACCCCTTATGCAGCAACTTAGTCGCCTGGATAGAAGAAATAATACAACTAGGTAGGATTCGTCGTTCACCTTGAAATGTAATCGCTGACTGTCCAGGACGATCAAAAGTCACTAATTTCTCCCTGCAACCGATGATGGCGTTATGGCGAGAAAGCCAATCCATCCCTAAGATCACATCAAACTCCACCAGGTTGAACGGAATTAGATTAGCCTCCAAGTTTTCTCCCTCTACAAAAACAGGGCAGTTTCTATACTCCCACTGTGCACAGAAAAGTTCTCCGTGCGGCATTTGTATCAACATGTCATAACCAAGTGAAGTAGGACATGACTCGAATCTTCGTGCATATGATGAAGACACAAAAGAAAATGTAGCACCTGGATCGATCAAAACACTAGCCCAATTACCACAGATAAGTAACCTACCCATAATGACTTGTGGGTCCTGCTCGGCCTCCTGTTGGGTGATGGCGTTCATACGTCCATGTACCTGGCGTCCTGTACCACCCTGCCGTCCTGAGCCGCCGTCTCGGCCACCCCTAGCTCGGAAACCCTGATTGTTCCGACCGCCTCTGTTACCCTGATTCTGGTTACCGGATGTTACACCCTGCTGAGGTGGCTGTCTCTGAGGGGGAAACTGTGTACCCTGACCACCCCCTCCACCATAATTCTGATAAGGACCGGCACCGTAATTCTGGGAGGAACCGCCACCGTAACCCTGAGAAAAGCTACCTCCGTAACCTTGAGAATAACCTCCACCCTGTCCTTGAGACGAACTACTGCCCGATCCCCGAGAATATCCAACACCAAAACTCGAGTTCGGATTAGCCCAACCACCGGAACTTGGTCTAGGAGCATAACTCGCGGCCCCCGGAGCTGAAGGACACTCCCTAGCATAATGCCCGGTACCTCCACACCGGTGGCACGTGCCTGTCCTGAAGTGACTGAAAGACCGTCTAGCCGGCTCGCTGCCTGAGCCCTCACTAGACGAACCCGATCCCTGCCCTTGGCGTTTAAAAGAAAAGGAGTGCCTCGGGGCAAACGAACCAGATGAACCACCAGCTTCCCGTGTGCTACGAGACCGAAAGTTACGACCTCCCTGATTCTGGTTCTGCGGTCGATTTTGGTTTTGGGGCTGATTCTGGGCCTGCATCTGCGTTCGAGCCTGCTCTGCCTGAACTGCAGTCTCCCACCGACCCTGTTCGATCCTCAAACAGGTTTCTATCATTTCTTCATAACTGTTGTGTAGGAAGGCCGAAATCGCCTCACGGTAATCAGCATTTAAGCAAACCATTAACTGGGTCATCTTCTCTTCTGGATTTTCATAAGTCTTAATGTGGTGTCTTGACAAGCGTCGGAAAGTGGTGTCGAGCTCCGTAATGCTAAGATCACCCTGCCGGAACTCGAGGAACTGCTGTCTCATCCTTAACTTATAACCAGGACTCAAAAAGTGTGAAGAAAATCGTTTCCGAAAAGTAGTCCAGGTCATTCGGCCACCAGGCGGAATAAATTGTTTGACTCCTTTCCACCAGACTTTACAGTCTCCCTTTAAGAAGTGAGCAGCGGTCTCTGTCCAATGACCTACGGGGCAGTTCATACTCTCCAAGGTGTCCTCAACTGTCTCCAGCCACTCCTCGGCCTCTGGACATGCTCCAACTACCCTCAGTTCTGGAACGCCCAAGCTGCGAGCAATCTCAATGTAGGTGCGGTTCGATCTACTACTACTGCCGGTAATGGCATCCTTAATAGCATTAGCTAGCTGTGCCACTCCTCCTCCCAAGGCTCCCAAGCCAGTACGAGCTCGACGTGGAATATGCCCACCAGGGGGATCCATAATTCTGAGAAGAGATAGGACAGATTTTAGAAAGACAATAAAATGGTAGATGTCATAAGAGTTATGATTACCAATTGGTGGAATGAAATCCTAGATATGCTCTGAACAAACGCTCTGATACCAATCTGACACGCCCCGGTCCCGATGTCCTGTAGACATCGGGACGAACACGTGCTGGCCGACACTCGAGGGGTGACGTAAGCCATTTAAAACCATTAATGATCCAAAATATCCTAAATATGTTCACAACCCACATAAGGTAATTATATGAAATATTCAAATTACACACTAAGCAGCAGGAACATGGTACATCAAATAATATTCAACTGCCAACACTGATAGCACACACACTACAGAATCGTGTCCAGAGCATAAGTCTAAGCTAGATTACACGAAATTTAGAATGGGAAAGTGCTATTACACAAAGTGCCGGAGAATCAGGGATAACGCTGCGTCACTGGTAGGGAAATGCCTCAAAACTCAGGTCGTAATCCCTCAAATCATAATCCTTGTTCCTATCTCCTGAAGGGGGCGCAAAACAAGGGTGAGTGGACCAATTTAATATACATATAAGAAAATAGTTATCAAGATACTAACCCCCAAGTTAGAAAACCAAAACATGATATATAGGTAAGTTTTCCTACACCTACCATACAACACAGTATTTCAATCACGACTCATAATCATAATCGCATTTTTATCGTACAATATCTCAATTCAGATCAACACGCAAGGTAATACCCACATAACAGCTCATAAGTATAGAGTCATAAACATATCAAAATAATCGCTAGTGAATGTCCAATATAACACTTCAGGCCCCATGCCAGCTCCCCGTCCCTGAGCATACAGTCAGAGGAAACCACACTTCAGGCCCAATGCCAGCTTCCCGTCCCTGTACTCGAAAGTCAGAGGTAACACACTCCAGGCCCTATGCCAGCACCATAACCGTCGCCCGGGATGGACCGGAACCCTATCCCTTCATCCCGTAGCGGAAGTGGACCACTAGGTAATATCAGATCAATGCCATATATATTTATTTAATCTTAACACCATAACACGGTATTCAATACTCAACATCATATCCCACTATTCTATACTCAAGCATTTCATTCATATAGTTTCTCAAAATAAAGTAAGTATTTTAGAAGGGGTCCACTCACAGTACTGAGCCATCCAATGCTGCGCTGCTAACGAAAATAGGAAGCCACGCTAGTTGCCCCTAAGCACATAAAGGGCCCAACTTAGTCAAATTCTATTTTAACGATTTAATTTGGGAAAACGGACCTCAAAAACGGGTCCAGGACGTCCAAATTAGCCTAGGAAGGGTCCCGAACGGAACCCGAAAAAAATCAACCAAAAAGTCAACGTTGACCGTTGACTGGTCAAAGTCAAAGTCAACGGTCAACGGTCAAGGTCAACGTTGACCGTTGACCGGGTCAACGGTCAACGGGTCAACGGGTCAACCCACGGGTCGGGTCAACGGGTCAACCCACGGGTCGGGTCAACCCGGGTTTGGGTCGGATTCGGACCTGGGTTAGGGTTTGGGTCTGACCCGCCAGGGTCTTGGGTTCGGGTTTGGATCAGCCCAAAAGGGCATCTGGGCTAAACGGGTCTGGGCTTAAAGCCCTAGATAAAACCGGCCCAAGGGCCCAGGTTTAAAGAACCCAGAAAGGGTTATGGGTTTGGGTCACACGGGCCAAAGGCCCTAGTTTTTCTGAGGCCCAAGGCCTTAAATGATTTTGGGTACCTTAAATAAAAAAGGGTACGGGCTAGGGTACTGGGTCCGGTGGAATTGGGCCTAGTGCCCAATCACAACGGCCCGAAGGCCCGAAGGCCCTAATTTCTAATTAATAACAGAAATTAAAATAACTAAATAATTAAAGGGATTGGGCTGGGTTGGTTACGGGCCTAAGGCCCGATGGGTTTTGGGTTTCGGGTTATGGCCCAAAGGGCCTGGGTTTGGCACCGGAGTACACAGAGGCGAACGCCGGAGCTTTGACAGCTCCGGCCGACCACCAACGGAGACCCTAAGCTCCGATCTACCCATAAAATCGAAGAGCGAAGAGAGAGGAGTAGAGTGGTACCTTCAGATCGACGGAAAAACCGCCGGAGCTGCTCGGAAAATGCCTCGGGACTCGCGGATTCGCCGGAGAAAATGGGTGTAGGCACCCCGAGTCGATCTCGACCTAAAACCCACAGAAAAACTAAGAATCACTCCTAGATTCTCCATAAAACCACAAATCGACGCAAAGGGAGGGACGATCGGAGGCTTACCTCGACGGAGACAACAGAAAACCTCGCCGGGGATTTTCTGGGTTTCTCCTCCGTTCGTCGTGATGGCACCGAGAGAGGGAGAGAGAGAGACGAGACGAGAGAGAGGACGAGGGTTTGGGTGTGCGATGGTGAGATCGTGCGAGAGAGGTAGGGAGAGTGAGGGCGAGAGAGTCACGGGGAAGGGAGAGCTCGAGAGGGTTTGAGAGATTGAGAGAGACAGAAAGGGAAAGTAAGAGAGAGAGGTGCTCGGGGTGGGGGACAGAAACCAAAAAAGGAAAACGGGATGGGGTGTTGCCACGTGGCAGCCCAGGGCCTAGGGACCCAATTGAAATTTTTGGAAAACTCCAGGGCAAATTTTGATTTATTTATATAATTAAAGGGGCGGGTGTGTCATTAAAAGCATGAAAAATTTAAAATAAAATAAAATAATAAAAGAAACTAACATAATGAAGTAATAAAAAAACCAAAACAAAATAAAAAACTAAGGAAAACAAAATAAAATAAAATAATGTAACTTGGGGTTGGAGTCTTATTAGGGGTTGGAGTCTTTTCTTCAGCCTTTTTGCATGAAACTCGGAGCCACACGGCTCCATATGTCCTTTCCGTCTGGCTTCTTTTTTTTCTTTTTTTCTTTTTTTATGAGAGCCACAGACATACAAACAGATGGAAATATCCACAGACATACAAACACTTGCCACGTTACTCCCAACTGTTAAAAAGTAAATTCTATATAAAAAAAATACAAGTTAAAATTAAAATTAATTAATTAATTAAACCCTAGCATTTAATCCCACATTGGATCCCTTTGTGAACTTGTCTCGAGCCCAGAGCAAATGGCTCTTTTCTGTCCATTCCCATCCCTTTCTCTATAAAATCTGAAAGGCAGCTAGCTCTCTACTCTCTCATTTTCTCATCCCTCTCTCTTTTCTCTCAGACCCCATTTCTTTCTAAAATGAAAAATAGTTCTCCTTCTCTCTCATTTTTTCACCCATCTTCACCCTTAGCCGCTCAACCACACACACATGCGGGGCCTTCTCTCACACAGCCACACAACCACTCGCACTCTCCTCTGCAAGAACCCCAAAACCAACGCCTCCGCCATGGAAATGGTAGCACATTTGAAGCTCAAATCTTCCCACAAAGGTGACGAAGGATGTTACAAAATCCCTAATCTCGCCTTCTATTTCATTTTTTATACCTAGATCGGCGTCTTGGGTGTATTTTTACGGTTGGCCGGAGCTGTACAGCTCCGGCCTTCTTCTCTGATTCGAATTTTGCCCGATATCGCAATATTTCCAAAAATATCGCGATATTTCCAAAAATATCGCGATATTATCGATAATATCGCGATATTTCAACGAAAACCAATTGGATAGCAAATAAAATATCGGATAGTGAAAAAACCGATATTATCGGCGAAAATTCGCTGATAATATCGGCATTTCGGACTGTGCTCGGAATGAGTATTCTACAACTACGAAACAGTTCCTTTACATTTGGAAAAATATTTGTCATCAAGAAATCTGCAAATGGTCATCTATAGAATAATTATCAAAGCACATAAAACGTAGAAAAATATACATGTGAAAAATTAGCCATTAAACACACAGACAAATGATACATGACAAAAAAATTAATCAAATTGTTTAAAACACAAAATTAGCCTAAAAATTTAAAAATGAGTAATGTTATTCTTACCACAATTTTATACCACATTTCATTACTATTTTAGGTGGTAGATGAGTTGGACAAGCCACATCATTTATGTGACATCCCACATCGCTCATGGGAGAGGATCATGTAAGTCTTATATGTATATTCACATCTCTATCTAGCATGAGGCCTTTTAGGAGCTTACTGGATTCGGGTTCCATTGGAACTCCGAAGTTAAGCAAGTTCACGCGAGAGCAATCCCATGATGGGTGACTCCTTAGGAAGTTTGCTTGTGAGTTCCCAGAAATCAAACCGCGAGGGCGTGGTCGGGGCCCAAAGCGGACAATATCGTGCTATGGTGAAGTCGAGCTCGGGATGTGGTGGCGGCCCGGACTGGGATGTAACAATTTGGTATCAGAGCCACTCCCTGCCCAGAAGTGTGCTGATGAGGACATCGGGCCCCTAAGGGGGTGGATTGTGACATCCCACATCGCCCAGGGGAGAAGATCCTATAAGCCTTATATGTATATTCTCATCTCTACCTAGCACGAGGCCTTTTGGGAGCTCATTGGCTTCGGGTTCCATCGGAACTCCAAAGTTAAGCGAGTTCGCGCGAGAGCAATCCTAGGATGGGTGACCCCCTGGGAAGTTTGCTTGTGAGTTCCCAGAAACAAAACAGTGAGAGCGTGGTCGGGGTCAAAAGCTGACAATATCGTGTTATGATGGAGTCGAGCCCGAGATGTGGTGACGGCCCGGGCTGGGATGTGACAATTTAATTTCAATTTTCTTATCAATTAAAACACTTAAATAAGAAAAATTGCAGACGTCAAGATCTCCATCTAGTATTAGTGACTTAATTGGGTATGAACCCTAATCCATTAGACAAATTTGATTTTGACTCCTAATTCACGTGAAAGCTAATAGGCATTACTTAATGAAATCCTTCTTTTAAACCACAAAAAAAATATTTTGAAAAGAAAACAAAAAACAATCACGAGATGAACATCCATGGAGTACCAATGAAGATTGGAGATAGAAATACTTTAAGGGGAATGCGGATTGGGCTATGGGGCATGAGTCTGGAGAGAAATTGTTGGATTTTTGGACCCTCGGGGGCCCCACTTGAACAACACCGATACTGTCCCCAACTGTATCACATATGCTCAATTTGTTAGGTATGGGGTTTCATCACAAAAAGTCTCGATATTAGTTAGAATGGGGTAATCATATTTAAACTCATTGTTTTCTTTTGCACCCACTGATGTGGGACTTTAACAGAAATCAATGGTGATTGTGGTATACGAGTAAATTCTATAAAGCTTGACTTTTCATGGAAATCAACAGAAATCAAGCTTGACATTTCCCTAGTATTATTCACTACACCTTTTATTTGTCGTTTTTATTAAAACTAAAGTTTTTTTAAACTTTTCATTAGTTTTTCTATAAATAAATAAAATAATAATAATAATAATAATAATAAAAAGGGTAAATTACACCATACTTCCTCAGGCTTGAGGTCTATTACAACCTCATACAACATGTTTAAAACATTTCACTTTCATACATCAAGTAATATTTTATTTCAATTTCATACCTCCGTTACATTTTCCATCCATTGAACCGTTAAGTGCTGGACGTGGCTGCCAAATGTGTGCCACGTGGCAAAAAAAAATTTAAAATTTTCTTTCTTTCTTTCTTTTTTTTCTTTCTTCTTCTTCTTCTTCTTCTAAGCGCTGGGCTTCTGTTTTTTTTTTTTCTTTCTTTCTTTCTTCTTCCCTTCTTCTTCTTCTTCTTCTTCTTGGCGCTGGGCACTGGGCACTGGGCTTCTGTTGTTTTTTTTTCTTTCTTCTTCCCTTCTTCTTCTTCTTCTTCTTCTAAGCGTTGGGCGCTGGGCTTCTGTTTTTTTTTTTTTTTTGTAAAAAATCAGGTTTTAAAAAAACAAATTAAAAATTATTATTTTTGCCACGTGGCACACATTTGGCAGCCACGTCAACACTTAACGGTTCAATGAATGGAAAATGTAACGGATGTATGAAATTGAAATAAAATAGTACTTAATGTATGAAAGTGAAATGTTTTAAACATGTTATATGGGGTTGTAATAGACCTCAAACCTGAGGAAGTATGATGTAATTTACCCTAATAAAAACTAGCGTGAAAAAGAAAGAGGAAAGAAGAAGAAACAGAACCATTTAATTAACAATTTTTTATTAATTATTGATCAAAATTTTGAAATTAAATGCTAATTAATTCAAATAATGTGGTTATCTACATCATATGTCATCTAAAATGATATACAATTATGATACAAAAACATGATAAGAATAGCCAAATCATAATGTGTACCTATCATTGATTTCTCCTGCTTGCTCCACGTTCCAACTAAATTCTGCATTCAACAACATTAAAAAACAAAAGAAAAAAAATATCATTGCTTGACTATGTCATCATCAAACCCAAAAAGAAAAGAAAACAATGGCAACATTGTAATTAATTCACAATCGAGGCCCCATTCCATATGCAACATGAATAGTGCAATATGAATCTCGTGTCTAAATTATAGGAATGTTATTGCTCTCATTTGAATAGTGCAATATGAATCTCGTGTCTAAATTATAGGAATGTTATTGCTCTCATTCAGTTAAATCTTCTATTGTTATAAATAGGCAAAAGTTAGAAAAATAACCTTTGTTAAGAGCGAGGGCGAAATAGGTGCAAAATATCACACTATTTAGTTTTGTACTACCACCACAAAAGTATTGCAGGTATTAAAAAATGAGGGATACTGAGAGTATTCTATTTCTTCCTTTTCTCTTTCTGATATTCTTTAACTTTGAACAATCGAAGTGCTCTATTTATAGAGCCACTTTATTGAAAACTTACAAAATTTACTATTTAGCATGTGAAACCTTACTATATACATGTGGGCAAACATACCCATTGTTTACAACACTCCCCCTTGGATGCCTACATATCAACATAAGTTTGCCTTATTAAAACCTTGCTTGGAAAAACCCAGTGGGAAAAAAACCATAGCAAAGGAAAAAGAGTACAACTTTACCCAGATTGTTGATATGGTGTTAAGCATGCTTATGTTGCCTCATTAAAACCTTGATAGAAAAAACCCAGTGGGAAAAACCCTAATTGAAGGAAAAAGAGAACAACATGCATGTATCATGGATGCTCCCCCTAAATTGTGTCTCCCCTAATTCTGCATTCTTCAAATTTAGTTGATTAGAAAACCAACATAATCCGATTCCCTGCACCGTCTCCCCTAATTCTGCATTCTTCAAATTTAGTTGATTAGAAAACCAACATAATCCGATTCCCTGCACCAACTTCTGAAATGTGCACTTTGGTAGAGATTTAGTGAACAAGTCTGCCAATTTTTTATTGGAACGGATTTATCTGACTGCAATCACTTTAGCCTTCTGAAGCTCATGTGCACTAAAAAACTTTGGAGATATATGTTAAGTTTTATCGCCCTTGATGAATCATTCCTTCATTTAGGCAACACAGGCAACATTATCTTCATGGATGACAGTTGAAGTGTCTGTCTTCAATGGTAGACCACATGAATTCTGGATGTGATAGATCATTGATCTTAACCAAGAACATTCACGACTTGCTTCATGTAAAGCAAGTATTTCCGAGTGATTGGAAAATGTAGCAACTAGTGTTTGCTTTGTTGAGCGCCATGAGATTGTTGTATCTCCATTAATGAACACATATCCAGTTTGTGAGTGGACTTTATGCGGATCAGAGAGAAAACCAGCATCTGCATATCCAGTAAGGATCTGGTCATTTGTGGATTTCTCTGAGTAGAAGAGACCCATGTCTCTTGTCCCACGAAAGTATCATAAAACATCTTTGACTTCTTTCCAATGACGAATTATTTGAGCAGAGCTATACCTGGCTAACAAGTTTACTGAAAAAGCTATATTTGGTCTAGTACATTGTGCCAAATATAATAAAGCACATATTACACTCAGATATGGTACTTATGGACCAAGGATCATTTCATCATCTTCTTTTGGACGGAATGGATCTTTCTTAATGTCCAAAGAACAAACGACCATTGGCATGCTGAATGGATAAGCCTTGTCCATGCCAAATTGCTTCAGGATTTTTTCAATGTAAGCTGATTGGTGGACCAAAATTTCATTAGCACACTGCTCGATCTGCAAGCTGAGACAATATTTTGTTTTCCCAAGGTCTTTCATTTCAAATTCGTTTTTCAAATATTCAGCAGTTTTATTAAGCTATTCAGGAGTTCCAACTAGATTCATATCATCGACATATACTGCCACTATAGCAAATCCAGAATTAGATTTCTTCATGAACACACAAGGGCAAATAACATTGTTGATACCCTTCTTTGATCAAGTATTTACTGAGAGGATTATACCATATTTTTCCAGATTGTTTTAGCCCATACAGTGATCGCCTTAATTTGATCGAGAGCATACCTCGTGGTTTGTTAGTTGTTTCAAGCAACTTAAGTCTTTCTGGGACCTTCATGTATATGTCAGTATCTAATTCTCTATATAGATACGCAATGATGACATTCATAAGTCGTATGTCAAGCTTTTCTGAAACCACTAAACTTATTAAGTAACAGAACGTAATTGTGTCCATTACAGGAGAGTATGTCTCCTCATAACCAATTTCAGGTCTTTATGAAAAGCCTTATGCAACGAGTCGTGCTTTGTATCTTGCAATCTCGTTTCTCTCATTGCTTTTTCTTGTGAATACCCATTTGTAACCCACAAGTTTTACATCAGGCAAAGTTTGGACTACTGGTCCAAAAACACATTGCCTTTCCAAGGAATTTAATTCTGCCTGGATTGCATCTTTCCACTTAGGCCAATCTTGTCTTTGTTTGCATTCATCAACAAAGCGAGGCTCAATATCATTACTTAATATGATTTCAGTGGCTACTGGGAATGCGAATATATCATCGATGATTATTTCATTCTGATCCCACAATTCATTTGTACATGCATAATTTATGGAGATTTCTTTGCTTTCATGTACTGCTGTCTCTTTAGAGACATGTGTCTCATCAAGGACATTTTCTTTTTTCTGGAAGTACAGAATCATGAATTGTGGATTTGTCATTCATTTTCTCTTCTTGAATGATTTCATTTGGATTTAGATATGCCCTTATCTTTCTATTTCGAGCGGTTGAATCTTTTGAACCTAGGGGTCTACCACGCTTCAGCCGTGCACCAGATGAATCATTCGCTGCCACGTTATTTTGTCCAACAGAGACATCAATTCTTGCAGGTGCATTTGCAACTGGTATATGTGATTTTGTCACTTTCATATCATCATTAAATGCATCTGGCATTTGATTGGCAATTCTTTGAAGATGAACAATTTTTTTCACTTCATTTTCACATTGAGTGCTACGTGGATCAAAATGAGACAAGGTAGGTACAACCCATATCAGCTCTTTCCGTTCTTCTGGAACGGTATTTTCTCTCTCTAACAACGGGAAGATTGTCTCATCAAAGTGACAATCAGCAAAACGAGCTACAAACATATCACCTATCAGGGGTTCCAAATATCTAATGATAGATGGTGAATCAAAACCCACATAAATTCCCAGTCTACGTTGAGGTCTCATTTTAGTGCATTGCGGCGGTGCAATAGACACATAAACAACACAACCAAAAATTCGTAAATGTGAAATATTTGGATGATGCCCAAAGATGAGTTATACTGAGGAGTATTGATGGTTGGCTATAGATCTCAATCAAACCAATGATGCAACATGTAAGATGGCATGTCCCCATGCAAAAACTGGCAATTTTGTTTTCATAAGCAGAGTGCAAGCTATAAACTGAAGCCGTTTGATCAATGCTTCTGCTAAACCATTTTGAGTATGGACATGAGGAATAGGGTGTTCAACATCAATGCCCAATGTCATGCAGTAATCATCAAAGGTTTGAGAGGGAAATTCACCATCGTTATCAAATCGAATTGACTTAATAGGGTAATTTGAGAACTATACTTGCAACTTAATTATCTGAGCAAGAAGTCTCCCAAAAACTAAATTTCAAGTAGACAAGAGACAAATATGCGACCATCTGGTAGATGTATCAACCAAAACCATAAAATATCGAAATAGTCCACAAGATGGTTGAATAGGTCCACAAATATCCCCTTGAATTCTTTGCAAAAATGATGGGGATTCAGTATCAACCTTTAGCTGTGATGGTCTAATTACCAACTTCCATTGAGAACAAGCCTTGTAAGGGTTATCATTTGAGATATCAATGTCTCTACTCAATAATGGATGTCCATTAGAGTTGGTAATGATCTTACGCATCAAGGTGGATCCTAGATGACCCAGATGGTCATGCCAAAGCATGTAAACCTTTGAATCAATAAACTTCTGGTTCATGACAGTATGTGATTCAATTGTCCTTAAGTATGTGTAATACAATCCACTCGACAAACCACACGACTTCTCCAATATACACTTCTGGGTATCATTAGAGTAATGCATATATACTCTACATTTTCTGCACTTTTCATTTCAATGTGGTATCCATTTAAACGTATGTCTTTGAAACTCAACAGATTTCGAGTAGATCGAGTAACATACAATGCATTTTGTATGGACAATATTGTTCCTTTTGGTATCATAATCTGAGTTGTCTCTGAGCCTTCAATTATATCCGATTAGCCTGATATTTTTGTTACCCTTACTCTTGTAAGCATCAAGCTTAAGAAATACTTTTAATCACGAAGTATTGTATGTGTGGCTGTGCTGTCTGCAAGACAAATATCTCGGCAATTTCTCATGTTTTGAGAATAATCATAGTTTTTATCCATACTTTCTGAGTAAAAGGGATCACAGTTAAAAACAACTTATAACATGAAATTTAAATGCCACTTTTATTGAATTGAAATGCTAGTTTTAAATTACAAGTTCAGAATAATAAATGTACATCAAATATAAATGATTCAGTCGGACCGATACATTTCATTCCCCCTTTCCACAATGAAGTCTGAGACATCTAGGTGGGTTGTGTTCAACTGTCTTGATAAGTCGCACACTGGATCAGGTATTTCCATTGGTCTAGCCTGGTTGAGGAAATTAGTCTCGACACCATTCTCCTTGAGGGAGGCTTGATATAGATCCACCAAATATTTTGGGGTACGACAGGTATGCGCCCAGTGCCCATCGCCACCACACCTATGGCAGGCTTCATCAGAGTTTCTAGGAACATTGTTCATACAAGCTTTGCCTTTGTGGTGATTTCTATTTTTAAAGCTCGGGCCTGAATTTTTCCTTGGAACTTGGTTGTGAAACTGACCACCGTGATTCTTGCCCTTCCTGTTCCATCGGCCTCGCTTGTGGTCATGTCCTCGTTTATGATTATTGCGACCAGAGGATGTGGTGTTCACTTTGAGGGAAGTAGTATTCACTTCTGGGAATGGTGTAGATCCAATAGGTCGGGACTGATGATTTTTCATCAGGAACTCGTTGTTTTGTTTAGCTACCAGGAGCACAGATATCAACTGGTTGTATTCAGTGAACCCTCGCTCTCTATACTGCTGCTGCATAAGCACATTAGAGGCATGAAATGTGTTGAAAGTTTTTTCCAGCATAGCTTCCTCAGTAATGATATCCCCACAAAGCTTCATCTGAGAGGTAATTCTGAACATCGTAAAATTGTATTCAGCCACTAACTTGAAATCTTGGATCCTTAGGTGAGTCCAATCATAGCGAGCCCTTGGAAGAATCACCGTTGTCTGGTGATTGTATCTGTTTCTCAATGCCTTCCAGCGAGCTAACTGATCTTCAACCGTTAAGTACTTGCTCTTTAGTCCCTCATCAAGGTGGCGACGAATAAAGATCATGGCCTTCGCCCGATCTTGAGAGGATGAGCTATTTTCTTCGTTAATGGTATTTCCAAGACTCCCTGCTTCTAGATAGATCTTGGTATCCAGTACCCAGGTAAGGTAATTCTTCCTAGTAATGTCCAGGGCAACAAAATCAAGCTTTGCCAAGTTCACCATTTTCTTTTCTTTCTGAAAGAAAAAATGAGATGTGTAAGAACTTGTAATAATATGTATTCTTGGAGGAATATAACGTTAGAACTTCTGGTTCTTACAAATTTTTCATTTTGATCTTCAGGTCAAAAATGGTTATACGGTTCTAGAAAAGACCTGTTGTGCTCTTACACGGGCCTCGCAAGGCTTACGCCACTACATGTTGAACTATACGACCATGCTGCAAGGATGGGCCCGCTGAAGTATCTCTTTGAAAAGCCAGCCCTCACGGGCCGTACAGCAAGGTGGCGGATGCTACTCTCAGAGTTCTATATTGTGTACGTCACCCAGAAACCATAAATGAGAAAGGCAAGGGGCAGGCAATAGCAGACCACATGCGGATCATCCCATCCCGTGCCTGACTATGAGCTTGATTTTTTAGTAAGGGGACGAATTTCGCGGGCGAAGCTATGCACTCGAAACTTCAGGCTCGAGATTTTCATGATTAATGAGAAGAGCGATTGTACCTTACCATTCTCATTGAAACCAGCATATGATGGACGATTATTTCGCACCACTTAAATATCAAAATTCTTTTAATATGCAGAGTAGGGTGGACGATTATATCGCACTACCTAAAATTGCAGTAAAATTAAATTGTAGAAAATTTTAAATATGCAGAGCAGGGTGGACGATTATACCGCACCACCTAAAATTGCAGTAAAATTAACATAATTAAATACAGTGTTAGTAATCAAGAACTAAACCAAACAAGAAATCAAAGATATAAGTAACTGTTAAATTTAGAATGAGAAGTAGGCATGGTGCTAGCAGTTCATCGCGATGGTGCATCATACAAATGAAGCAGAGGAAGAAGAAGAATATGAAAAACCTTGAAGGAAGCATTTTTTTTTCTTTCGGTGAAGGGAGATGGGAACTATTTAAGGTTAGAGAGTTGTGTTTATAACGTGTTATAAATAGACAAAAGTTAGAGAAATAACCTTTGGTAAGAGCGAGGGCGAAGTGGGTGCAAAATATCACACTGTTTAGTTTTGTACTACCACCACAAAAGTATTGCAGGAATTAAAAAAATGAGGGATATTGAGAGTATTATATTTCTTCTTTTTCTCTTTCTGATATTCTTTAACTTTGAACAATCGAAGTGCTCTATTTATAGAGCTACTTCATTGAAAACTTACAAAATTTACTATTTAACATGTGAAACCTTACTATATACATGTGGGCAAACATACCCATTGTTTACAACATATATGTTATTAGTCTTGAAACTAGTGACTAGTGCTACAAAATTCTTAGAGGTGTTTTATATATGAAATTCTAAACACACGCTTATGTTTCTTGATGGGCGATTTTTATCTGATTACACTTCGATGTGACAAAATTAAATTAGAAACAAATGATGATTTTAATATGAAAATCTAGCAATGATCCGGAGTCAACAATTTACTATACATGATTCTGATTAGTTTTAGTATATCTTGAAACCAAATTTATACAATTAATCTAATTTATATAATTGTGATTTGATTAAGAATATATGTATCCAAAACAAACAAAATAAGCAACATTCAATCTTTATGAGGTGTTATATAGAATTACATCAAATTTATTTTTGCAGTACCGACGTGTAACAAAACAAATCACTCCTAACAATAAAATTCTAAATTTTACTGGAAATTAATTGTGAAAAGTTAAGGGTAAGAAATAATTTTTAAACGACACGTAACTCAAATGATTAAGAATGTCCATTGTTGCTCATAATTAATGTAAATATTTTACTGCCCGTAAAAAAGAGAGAATAGTTTGGCTTAATTTTTTACCGACTTCTGTCATTGGATTCTTCTCACACGATCCACCTTTCTCTCACGCGTGTCAACTCACAGCGGCTAATTTTCCTTTTACAGGCCCAACTGCAACGCAAAGGTCGGTTATTAAGTGGGCCCCGCAGAGGATCTGAAGTATAATTCCATATCTTGTTTCCCATTCAATTCAGGCGACCGTTACACTCCCCAATAAAAACCCAGAAAAAAAAAAAAAAAAAAAAAACCCACCTCTCTCTGTGTGACCATGACGGTCGCCACCGCAGCCACCACCCACACCAAGAAGCTGGTGAAGCTCGGCCGCTCTCTCTTCCGATGGGGATTCAACTCCTCCAAATGGTACATTCTTCTCTCTCTCCGCCTTCCCCCTTTTCTGGGTTTCTCTACTTTAGCTCTTTCCTCTGTTTGGTTGCCTAGAAAATTTTGGATAATAGGAGTTATTAAGACCTCAGATTGTGAAAGGTTGAAAATTGTGTTCAATGTTTGCATTATCTGGGCAGTTTAATAGGGTGGGAGTTAGTCTTAGTCCCTTTGTTTGGTTGCCTGGAATATGTGGGAAGGGGGAATTATAGAGACCCAGATAGTGAAAAGTTGTTAGAGTTGAGATATTTGTTCAATGTTTGCATTATACCGGCAATTTAGCAGGGTGGGAGTTAGTCCCTCTGTTTGGTTGCCTAGAAAATTTGGGTAGTAGGAAGAATTGAGACTCTGATAGTGAAAAGTTGTTAAGTTGAAATCTTTATTCAATGTTTGCATTGTCAGTGGAATTTAACAGGGAGGGAATTAGTTCCTCTGTTTGGATGCCTAGAGAATTTGGATTGTAGGAGTAAATGAGATTTGAGACCCAAATAGTGAAAAGTTGTTAAAGTTAGAATCTTTGTTACCATGTTTGCTCTTTCTCGGCAATGTAAAAGGCCGGGAGTTATTCCCCCTGTTTGGTTGCCTAGAATACGTGGGTAGTTGGAGTTATTGAGACCCTGATTTAGAAAAGTTGAAATTTTTGTTCAATGTTTTGCATTTTTTAAATAATTTAATAGGGTGGGGGATTTTTTTTGGCTGAATGATTGTTCTTGCTCATTGTTTTTCTAATGGGGATCAATGGAATGAATAAACAGCAAAATGCAAGCGAAGATGGCGGTGGCTAGAATAAAGCTGCTGAGGAACAAGGGGCAGGCGGTGGTGAAGCAGATGAGGCGTGACATCGCCTCACTCCTACAATCTGGTCAAGACGCCACTGCTCGAATCCGGGTACTACGTTTTAAAGTCTCATGAATTTTGCTATTGGCTAAGTAACAATTGTGTGACTGGATTTCCCCTGCAAGTTACTAGAACAAATTCCTCAATTTTTTGTTTCCTTGCATGTTTTATTGACACTGTAGTGGGTAAAACTATTTTTTGTCTCCTTGCATGTTTTATTGACAGTGTAGTGGGCATCGTTTATATTTATGCATTTGTGAGGATTGTGTCCCTTATTCATTATAGTACCCAAACTTCTGCTTCAGTAAATGTATTAAAAGGTGAAGGCGTAGGCGAGGCGTTCTATGAATAGCCCCACCTTGAGGCGGGAAGTGAAGCCTCATGAGACTTAAGATTTTTAGTATAACTTACATAAAATTATATATATTATGTAATATTTTGGTGGAATACTTAAGAGTCTTAAAAGAAAAAACAAGAATAATATAACATTTTAAGAAGAAAAAAATATAACTACACAATAATGAAAACAAATAAATTCTTATTTTTTCTTGTTGGCTACTTACTTTTTAAGGAATAAACATATAAAGTTGTAAGGGTTGTAGAGTTTAGGGTTTAGGGTTTAGGATTACTGCCCCTTGAGTGTGTATTAACTCAAACAAAACATCGCATCAGGTCTTCAGTGGATGAAGTAGATCAGTTCTAGAATAACCTCATGTGTTGGAACGGTTAAGTAAGCGATGGTTGGATTCATACAGGGTCACTAGCTTGTGTCGTTTTCCTCTTATGGGGTTGTAAATCTTTTGAACCAAGGGCAGGGTAGGAAAAGATGATTGGCTAGCTGCTAGTGTACTAGGCCGTGTGGGAGGTGCGGCCAACCCTCATTTGGGGACGACTTGTCCTTCTAGGACAATGTTTCGGCGTATGATAAGTAAGTCGATCCTTGCAAGTGCGTATGCAGCTAGTATATGTAATCTTGTCACGTTTGCTAGATCAATAAAAGCATCTAGCATGCTTTGAGCAATGCTCTATAGATCAAAAATACAACGCACTTCAGTTTTATACTAGGCAGTGCAGGAATCTAAACGAGACATAATGTGACTAATCCACAACAATTTGCAGTGTTCTTCAGGAACGTTAACGTTCTTATCTCCCCAAACAACGTCTCATCAATGTGATAGTCTGCAAAGTGTATGGTAAAGAGATCTTCTGTCAAGGACTCTAAGTAACGAATAATTGATGGTGAATCATAACCAACATAGATTCTCATTCTACTCTGAAAACCCAGTTTGGTACGTAACGGCAGTGCTGTTGGCACATAGACTATGCATCCAAACACACCTAAGTGTGAGACGTCAGGCTCGTACACAGCAAACAACTGTAACAGTGAATGAGGTTAGGTAGCTGTGGCCCTTAGGCAGACCAATACCGGCAATTTGGTTTGCATAACCAAAGTCTGAGCTATCGATTGATGACGCTTTTTAAAAGCTTATACTAGGCCGTTTTGGGTATGAACATGGGGTACTGGATGTTCAATTTCATTACCAATAGACATGCGATATTCATCAAAAGTCTCTGACGTAAACTCTCCATCATTATCCAATCGAATTGACTTAATCGGACAATCAGGGTGGTGAACCCTAAGCTTAAAGATTTGAGCTAGGAGTTTCCCAAATGGCCTGCATGTTGGTTGGATAGGCCTACAAATATTCCCTTGAATCCTCTGGAGAAACTTAGGTGAGTTGTGAATGATCATTGTAGTTGAGGGTTGAGTGAAACTCCCCAGGTAGCATGCTTTGCAAGACGTATGCCTAGGATAAAGAGGTTAGATGATGCTCGTGTTATACTTAGGGAAAGGTGCATCGTATCTCGTCTGGGATGTCCTATATGGTCATGCCAAAACAACAAGTTGCTTTGGATCCCAAGCGCAGAGCCTACCACATGTTAGGTCTCTATAGCTCGAATGGTTGTGATGTACAACCCAATCGGGAGACATTCTAACTTCTTGTGAATATGCTTCTGGCCATATTCGTAAGAAGTGATACAAAGAAATTCAGAACCATTCTCTTCAGTGGTTTCAATATGATATTTATTATCTTGAATATCTCTAAACCTCAACAACGATTTGACAAAAAAAAAATTCTTAGCAACGTTCTTTTAGAATGGAGAGAGAATTAGCAACGTTCTTTTAGAATGGAGAGAGAATAGAGGGCTGCTTTAATAGTTAATTCAGTACTATTGTACAACATTATACGGGCTTTTTTTATTTTTCAAGTTTTTAATTATATAAAAATAAAACTTGTTTTTAATTATTAAAAATTTTTAATTAGACATGTGGGACCCAATTATATGCTACATCAGCACACAATAGAATTTTTAATGAAATTGTAATGGAAGGACCACATTGAAACCCCTATTTTCAGGGATTACATTGATCGATTTTCAATTTCAAGAACCATCTTGATTGGGTGGTCAATTTCAGGACTTTGTGATAAAAACCCATATATTTTTTATATATTCTACACACCACTAACACTTGATAGAAAAATATTTAAAAAATTAAAAGGGTGTGTGAAAAGTAATTTGGGGTGTGAATATAATCTCTCGTATAATAACTTTCTTACCCCAATAAGATTACAACTCTAATAGGATAATCTCTAGCCTAAGATATATGGTAGAATTCCATAAGTGTAGGATTTACACAATCATATTCCTAAACAAATAGGACTGCAACAATAAGATAGTTTTATAGAAATGAGTCTCTTAAAATCTATAATGTAATATTAAAAATAAAATCTAACATATATGATGAGAGAATATCCTGAAGAATATGTTGGAAGTTGGGAAATATGCTAACAGCTGGAAGTCAATTTAAAGAGAAAAAAAATCAGCCAAAAAAATAATATAAAAAAATGAAAAGCAAGCAAATGAAAGCACAGCAAACGACACCGTGCTATTCATCTTCTCAAGCAACGTTGCTGCATCTGCAACTTTCAGATTCAATTGAAAAATTTCTAGATTCCAGCAACTCTTACACAAAAAGGACACCCAATCGACTGCCTTAGGCGCACCTTAACCATGTCTAAGCGAGTTTTCACCTAATCCCACTGGTAGACTTGACAATTTCTTACGGGACCTGTTACCACGACACGTAAGCGACACGAAGGTAAGGGGTTTGAGTCAACACGATAACTAATTAGGTCGTTATCGGGTCATACGATAATAACCCGCTAATAACGGGTCCTGAACAGATTTACACAAGAGATACGCGGATAAACCGTTTCAACACGTTAAGAAAAAAAGTTATTTTGATAATTTTAATTTTTTAAACTACTAAAAAAAACATACTATAAAATACTATACCCATAGTGTATATGTATATATTGTATATGAAATATATATTATTGTATTATTATTCAATATAAATTTAAAAATTTAAGTTTTACTTATATATTTATTTTTATAGTATACTATAGGCAAAGAGTGAGATTAAAAAAATTATAAAACACATTAAAAATAAAAATATCAAGTAACTTAAAAATACCAAACATATTAAAAATAAAAATATCAAGTAATTTAAAAATATCAAACACATTTGAATGGTTTACAACGTTCAGTTTTTTATGCTTAGTTTATGTATAAGAGATTGCTAATGTGGAAAGCCTTAATGAAAACATGGTAAAGATAACTCTTGAAGCCAGTATATCTAGCCAAAGTTTCAATACCATTTCTCTTGGTGATTGATGAAATTGAAGGGTTTTATTGTAAATGTAGTTTGAACATTTGGTATTTTGTTGTAATGTACTAATGTTTTTTCATTAGGCTCTTATTTTTAGGTATTTAATACTTGAAAGACAAATGTTTTTTTTTTAATGTTTTGAAGTAATATTTATGTGACAATGTGCAATGCTATACTAATTTAGTATTATGGTATTTATTTTTCAAGTCAAATTATGTTTTTTATTTTCATTATTTATTGATTGAAAATCTTAACGGGTAACGGGTCAAGTCATATTACCCGTTTACTTTAACGGGTGTTACACGACATGACCTGTTAAGATATCGGGGATGTGAAAAAAACGATACGAACACGAAAAGCAAGACACCAATGTAAAGTCTACCCACTGGGCATAGGCGATTTCACCGACACCCTGCCTCCGAAGCCGGCTTGACATGCCTCGGGGCGCCTTTTTTAAAGCACCGACTTCAGTTTGTTATGGACTCAAACTTATGCTATATGGCTATGCAGTTAGGTTGGCGCTTTGCAATATGGTTAACGAAATAATTTGGCACTAATTACTAACGAATTCTTTGTTATGTAGGTTGAACATGTGATCAGAGAACAGAACACTTTGGCTGCCAATGAGTTCATTGAGCTCTTCTGTGAATTAGTAGTATCTAGACTTTCTATCATCGCAAAGCAAAGGTGATGATATTGTATTATCTTTGTTGCATTTCGTAGCTGTGAGATAAGTCTCTTAATCCCAATGTTCTCGTATTTGTTACAGGGAGTGTCCGCCTGATCTCAAAGAAGGGATTGCTAGTTTAATCTTTGCCTCCGCCAGGTGCTCTGAGATTCCTGAACTAGTTGCCCTAAGGAATATTTTTGAGAAAAAGTATGGTAAAGATTTTGTATCTGCGGCTGTTGATGTACGTCCCAGCTGTGGTGTGAATCGCATGGTAAGAATGGTCTCCGTCTCATATAATTCTTTTATTGTTATTTGATGTACTATATTACTTTTTGGCTTTCAGTTCATATTTTAGTTTCTATGGTAGATGAGTGCTTTTGCTTTCCTACACAGCTGATTGACAAGCTCTCTGTTAGAACCCCTACGGGTGAAGTAAAGTTGAAACTCCTCAAGGAGATAGCCAAGGAATACCAGATTGAATGGGATGCATCGGAATCTGAACAGGAACTTCTCAAGCCCCCAGAAGAGCTTATAGTGCGCTCCTCTCTCTCTCTCTCTCTCTCTCTCTCTCTCTCTCTCTCTCATTAGGCTTTGCCATTTTGAGATTTCTGATTAGTGATCACCACTCCTTTCCTTTCTCACGTTATATGCAAAGACATTTTCCGATTACTATTTCTGTTTACTTTTATTTTTACAGCAAGGACCCCGCAATTTTGTTAGTGCTACCAGCATGCCTGTGCACAGTGTGCAGCCTCAATCTGTTGAGACTAATAAGCCAGACACTAGGTAACTTGGCTCTCATCTAATTTAAAACCTGACCATACTTCGATTGTCCATTTATTTTATCGTACTTTCTTTCAGTTCTTCACGCAGAACAAGTGGTGGTGGAGAACGCAGAACATCAAGTGGTGGTGGTGATCGCAGATCAAGTAGTGGTGGTGAAAGGGGACAAATGCACTATGTAGACTCCGCATCAGCTGCTGAAGCAGCCGCAAAATCTGCCAGTGATGCAATGGCTGCTGCACAAGTTGCTGCATATTTGGCCAACAAAGACTGCAATCAAGCAGCTCGATCATCTTTGAGCGTCAATACTGGATTCGGAACCCCTTCAGGAAATTCCACTGGCCACTTTATGCCAGATTCTCCACCAGTTGCCTCTCAGAATATGGTCAATAATGGATTTGGAACCCCTTCTGGCAATTCCACTGGCTTCATTACGCCAGATTCTCCATCAGTTGGCTCTCAGAATATCGATCACCAATCTGAAGCTCGTGGAGTCAATAGGTCTCACTCTTCAAGAGATGAAACAATGGATAGCCATGGACATGAGAAGAAGTTCATCTACAGGAGGTACAGCTACAATAATGCCCCATCAGAACATTCGGATATTAAGTTTGATGACTCAAACTGCGATGAAGAAGTTGAAATGGAGTCACCTCCCATCGGCTTTCATCAAGCACCTGAGCGTACTCCACCACCAGTACCTTCAGCTGCAAGGCAAGACTCAACTCCTCGAGTTCATCCCAAGTTACCAGATTATGACGCCCTTGCTGCACGCTTTGATGCCCTCAAGAATCGGAAGTCATCCTAAATGTTTGGATAAGATTGCTTCTGCATCATTTTTGGGTTGCTTGTATAATTCGTATACAATACATACAGAAAATCGAGAACATATCGTCTAGATTGCTTCTGCACCAGTTTAGGCTTTACTTTTGTATAACTGATACATATGGTGGATGCTTGTCATTCCATCATTTTAATACTAAATAATGCACATGGCAGAAATTTTGTATATTGACCCCCCTTTTGTTCAACTTCTTCCACAATAAACCACTCGGTTTCTGATTCAACTTCAACCGCTTCAACAAGAAATTTTGTATATTTGCCCTCTCTGTCACTTGTTGTTCCTAACTTCAAATGTCTAGAAAATAAAATACTCCTAGGTTCCGAACATCTAGTATTCCAAGGAGAAGGTATTGACCAACTAATCATAAATCCGCTTCCAAATACATTATAAAGATTTTCTTAATGCTCACGGAAAATATTTTGGGAAAATAAAATTTTTGCAGTTTTCACCAAAAAAAAAAAAAAAATCCTGGATTAACACTCACGATTTTCAGTCGGTTTTGCACATTCGTACATGAATCACCATTCAACCTATTTATTTTCATCTTTGCCTCACTGTGAAGGTTTGAAAATTAAGGTGAGACTTTCCGTTGAGATTTTTGAGTGTAGAATCCCGTTTGATACTGTTTATACTGTTTTGGGCCTCACTACTATATTTTTTACTTTTTGGGTTACATATTCTACTACATACGCATTTGTTGCTCAATAAACCCTAAAACTGCTCTCAAATTTAACTTAATGCTCATGAAAAATATTTTGCGAAAATAAAAAAATTGCATTTTTGTCAAAAAAACATAGGTGTTAAGCGAGCTCAACGCACGCAAAACGAGACGACATCAGCCCACTCAGAACGAGGTGAACCATGGCATGAAAAACAAGGTGGGCTCTGCTCGCAGACAATGGAGTGAGCTTCTGGCATGCAAAACGAGGAGAGCTTCGCACACAAAAAACGAGGTTAGCTCCGTGTACTCCAAAATGACGTGGTCTTCGCGAACGTAAAAAGGGGTTGGGTTCTGGCACACAAAACGATGTGAACACCTCACATGCAGAACAAGGTGAATCCAGGCACACAAGACGAGGCATAACGAGGCGAACTCCTAGATGCTCAGAAAACGAGTCGGCTCCACACATGAAAAAAATATATTTTGAAGAACATAAATATGATAGTTTGTTGTAGTGGAAAGAAAAATTAACACAAATGATTCAAATTCCTGGGGTGTCGAAAGTCACACGTGACTTTCAATTTGAATCATTTTTTACATTTTTGTTATTTTTTCTTTTATTTCTCTTACCACTACAACAATTATCATATTCATGTTATTCAAAATATATTTTTCCGTGCAAAATCTATTATAATTCATATGTGAACACTTGTAATTAATGATTTAAAAACTAAATTTAAAGATATTTGTACCCTTTTTTTTGTTAATTTTTCTTTCATCTAAATCTAAATTAAATATTAATATAATCATCTTTGTCAACCAAAAGCGGGTAAAAGACTACTTAACAAAACATTTTTTTTTTAAGCCCCACCACCTACAAGTGATTTTAACATATCTAATTTTAACAACTCTTATGTTTCTCATTTATATTTTTACTTTTCGACTTAAATATTCTAATAAATATACTACCCCATGCATCATGCATGTCTCTTCACTGTGCTTTGTCTCTTTCTCTAAATCTCTACTTACGGTTCTTAATTTGTTCCACTTTTCTGTTCAATACGTAAACGTTCATTTAATTAGCTTTTGTAATTTCAACGAGACCAATTAGTTCTAGAAGAACTTAATTTCATTTAACAGTAGTACTTCGATTCAATTATGCGTTATTATCTAAGAGAGTTAAAAAGCATTGCAGTGCGTAATCGACTGTGAAAACTTCTTATATTTTCCGGCATGGTTAATTTCTCTTATACATCGGTTTATAACTCTTTGGTTTTTGGTTTTTCACTTTTGTTTTTTCTTAAGATGTCACTAAAGTATATAAGAGAAATGAGAGATGAATGAATAAACAAAATCTTAATGTGAAAACGACTCAAAATAAATTTTCGTTCTGATTTTTACCGTTCATTATATATGTGTGTTTTTTCTTATACATTTCTCTCGCCATTCTTCATCCCTTAGTTTCCTTTTGTATTTTATCACTATTACTAAAAATTAAATGATTATCAAACCATCATTTAAGTTGCCCCCATTTCGCACCCTTTCTTGTCGATCGTATACATATATCGGCTTAATTTGAAGCCGGTGGAACTTAGAAATATGACCAGAAAAAAAAATTAAATTGACAGTCAACTAGCTAGTTAATCACCACCTGATTCATGAATTCATGGTCATCTAACTCCTTAAGCCGCCCACTTGGAATTAATCCATCCCGGGTGTGACTTGGACAGAAATGCTACAAGCTACGTACGTATTCAGATTTCAGAGAAACGGACTACAATTCACAATTAGTTACACCTATTTTGTTTTCCAAGTTGCATCAGATCACTTGCACAACAATTTTGTTGTAAGTTTTCCAATTGTTGTGATTGGAAGCAAACCATATAAGTCATTAATTTTGTAAGTTTTTCTGATGTGATATTCTTATGAAGTTGCAGGTGGTCTTGCTTAGAGTGTCCTAGTTCATACTGAGATTAGGGAACCAGTGGATTCTATTATCGGATTAATGTAGGTTTTGTTTGTGCCACATTTTACGAATGATATGGTCTCACCTTTGAGCGACGGCTTGATGTGATCTCGCCTTCAAGTGATGATTCTGTGATCTCGTCTTTCAGCGGTGACTTTATGTGGTCTCGCCTTTGAGCGACGACTTGATGTGGTCTCACTTTCAAACGATGATTATGTGGTCTTGTCTTTCAGCGGTGACTTTATGTGGTCTCACTCTCCAGTGAGGATGTTGTGTGGGCTCAATAGAGAAGATTGGTGTGTGCATTAGTATAGGTTTGTTGTGTTTATCCTTCTTGTGACAAATTTGTATTGGTGCACCTGTGCTTGTGGTAGCCGTGTAGGAGTTTTTAATTGATCGCTTGTCTGTGCAAATTCACTCCAGATCAATGTGTTGGCCACTGAAACAATGTACTCAATTTGTACCCTTATATTTGTTTGTGATGATCAATGAAATACTGTTATCCTTTCTTGTCAAAAAAAAAAACATAAACATGTCCGTGCTATTTGACAAAAACTTTACTACCTAAAGGAACGAACTCAGGATTTCGAAACTGATTGGGTGGTTGAACTTATGAACTAACAAGTCAAAATATGTTAAATGTGATGAATGATATATTCAAAGTTAATGAATTATAATCCGAATACATGAAACGTGTAGCTAGATTTGTTGGTTCTGGAGGTGTGCTTTTGGCTGAAGCGTCTGCTCTCAGGTGGAGCCTAATCCTTGCTAGAAGACACGAGTGTGCTTGTCGAAGAGGATTTCCAAGCTTTTGGTGCACTATGAAGTTCTGGGAAGTAGTGTGGCTGAGCTTTGGTGCGGCCACCGTTGGTGGTTCCCCTTCCGTGTTGTGTGAGAGGAGTGGGACACAATGGAGCCAGGTGCACATGGAAAAATTCTGGGTGCGGCCATCGTTGGTGGTGGCCCTTCCGTGTTCGTGTGAGAGGTGGGTGGGACACAATGGGGTCGGGTGGACATGGAAAAAGGAAACATGGGGTAGGGATGAGTGGTCCGGTCAGAATATTCAAGAATCTCTCGTATTTCAAGACAAGGGCATAAAACCAAGTTACCAAATAGCACACTTTGGAGTAATTTTTCAAGAATGTTGCTAAACTCATCATATTATCTTATTTTTTTCAGCCACTGTAAATGTTAATGACATATTTATCATGTAAAGTGTTATTAGCAATTTAAAAATCTCATTTTACACTCCTTACAAGTATATAAAAAGTTTGAAGTGTAGAATGAGATTTTTTGAGTGGGGTGTGATATCCACACACCCATTTTTACTTCTCTCACACCTTTTTGGATTTCGACCGTCGGATCGGATGAATTGAATAAGATCTAACAGACATAAATTAACAGGGGTGTGTATATCCACACCCCTTTTGGAGTGCTAATAACAATTTCCTTTATCATTTTAAAATAAAACTTTATTTACCAAAAAAAACCGTCCAAGAAATTATACTCACATGGCATGTGCTAAGTGTTAGGTCATCTCCAATGGAGAAATCACTTGAATTGACCATAAACTCATCTTCAACTGATGACTCGACCATAATCTTATAGAGCTCACCACACCATTATTTGGCCAAATGCGCATCAAGCTAACCAAATGTATCCCCCTATTAGCCTCTTTTTTTTTTTTTTTTTGGCCTAGCTCCTCAGCTACAATAATTGATTCAAATTCAACGGCTATATATGAAATCATCCTATGGTCTAGTGTTATTCATCTTCACTTGTAAGTGCGATGTCTTAGGTTTGATTCTCGCTAAGGCGAGTTTGAACCTCATTATCGCTAGCCTATTGTGAGGCTAAGCTCACTCACTCCCCTTAATGTAGATAATATCATTTGTTAAAAAAAAAACAAATTTAAAGTATAAATTTAGAATTGTTATTAGCACTCCAAAAATCTCATTTGGCACTCCAAACTTTCTATAATTAAAAAGAAAAATACACTTGTGAGGAGTATAGAATGAGATTTTTGGGATGCTAAAAACAGTTCCCTAATTTAAAACTAATAAATTATGAGTGATGTTATACCCACTCTATTGTCTTATCTCCCCACCCACCTTATATTCCCACCCTTAATAAAAAGTGAAAAACCACAAAAACTCTTTCCTCACCCACCAATATTCCCAAAACAACCCTAAATATATATATATATATATATATATATATATATATATATTTAGATTTAAGAAAAGTAAAATAATTTTAAAAAGCAATTATTATTAAGAACTTAGTTGCAACAGTGGAGGATGGGTGCTATTCTAGCTGACTCGAATTTGTTCTCATTATCTCTTTACACCCTTGCCAAACCGCCATCGACACCCCCAAACCCTCAACCCAACCGCAGCATTCCCCAAACCCCAATCTCAAACATACCGACATCCTCAAAACCATGCCACACCAATACCTAGTTCGCCACCTTGGTCGCCAACCATCACAATACCACTACGCCTTAAAACCGTTCTGGTGCAGAATCTTTATCATTATCCACTTTAATATAAATCTTCTGTGAAATCTTCCATAAAATCCTCTGTGGAAACCTCGCGACGATAATTCTAATAACTCACTCAATATTGTGTTCGCCTTCCTCCACTTTGGTTCCTTGGCAACCAAAGAATATGAAACCAGTAAATGCAAGAATGGGAAAACCAAATGGAGTTTTAACAAAACATTCCCGACACTGTTCAATTTTAACGAAAAATCACATTTTCACATTTTTCTAGTACTATTCACTATATCTTTGAAAATGACTTTTCATTTATTAAAAGGGAAATTTTTTTGGACTTTTCTTTAGTTTTCCTAAAACCAAAACCAATTAGATCCTATTGCAATGACCGATACAAATACAAATCCTGACAACGATTTTTCATTGTATTGGATGTTCATTAAGGCGAAAACAATCGCCAACTTCTCACTATGATGGTTTTTGGTTTCAAAACTTTAAAGTATATAACTAATAATTATGTGGCAAAGCTTGATTAGTCGGGTTTTAGGTATTTGGAGGTCATTTTACACAAAGATAAATTTGTCAATAAAATTATTATTTCCAATTAGGTGAGAAAATAAAACAATAGGGAGGGCTCTAAATTATTGGCCTCATTTAGCAATTCGGATTGTACTGACAATTTCAATCAGATAAGATAAATAGTTATCGGATAGTACTGATTAAATTAGTCAGACGTTTGGTGTAACGTCAGACTAATTACCATATTATTTATACAGTGTTTAGTACAGTATTGATAAAAGCAAGAAACAAAAACAAACAAACAAAAAAAAACTCAGGTCATTGTCTTCTTCTCTCCATCATCTTTCCCAAACGAAACCTTTCATAATTTTGAAATCCTATTATTGATTCTCATCAAATCCCATTATCAATTCCCAACAAAACCTATCATTTTTCCCAATTTGAAATATTTTCAAGGAAAACCTAATTTTAAATCTGTCATCAATTCATCACCACCTTCAATTTCCTTCAAAAACCCAGATGAAATCTGTCATCAATTCATCACCACCTTCAAAAACCCAAATCATAAACAAGTTCAAATCCTTCTACATTCACAAATTTTTTCTGGATTTTTCAGATATTAGAATCTGAAATTGCAAAATTGCGTTGAGAGAGGGAGGGATAGGATCCCCATCAATGTCGAGTGACGGCGAGAACAGAGGGGCAAGAAAGGCAAATTATCTTCACCGCAAGAGAAAATGCCCAGAACCTGTCCCCATCCTCCCCCTCCCCTCTCCTCCGCTCCCCTTCTTTCACACACACACGAACAAATCCAGAATCTTAATCTGGAAAAAAAAAGGAAAAAAAGATGAAGACACAATCAATTGAAAAACATAACAAGCAGCAAAAAAAAAAAACATAACAATTCAATGTTGAATTTTTCAACTTACCTTAAATTTTCATATTTGAAATAAATGAGAAATCCTAATTTTAATTCAGGAGCAAGATTTTAAAATCAATTGAAAAATAGAGATAATAATACTATTAGTTTGATTTAATATATAAATCAAGCAAGAAAAAAAATGAATTTGCAAGAAAAATTGAGAGAGAGAGAGAGAGAGAGAAAGAAACTGTGCGAGAGGTGGAAATACATAGAGAAGAAGAAGCAATAGGAGGTTCAAACACCCAAACGATGGAAAGGAGGAAAAATTTGCGAACGCCAGGCGATGGAACGGAGGAAGGAATTCAAGAGGTGTGCGTTGTTTCTCCCGACTAATTATCCATAGGTTTGGGGGAGGATAATTAAGCAGGCGTGAAGCCGACTAAACTAGCTGGGCCAGAGATATAGTCGGGGGTATACATCACGCGCCAAACACCGTATTCATATTGAATAATACTGTGCCAAACGAGACCAGAGAGTTACGTTTAGCTATTGTTCTAAAAATCTCTGCCTAACGCCGTCTAAGTGTTAGGCAGCTGGCTACCATCCCGATTAATACCTAAACATTTGAAAATTAAAAAATGACTCCTAAACCTACTGAGGCACCCGCCTAGCTCTTCCAAACTCGTCTAGGTTGCGATTCACTTAAATAAAACTTTCATTCTGCATTTTATTTTTTTCAATAAATTATAAAAGACTTGTTGAATACTTAAATAAACACACATTATATGCTTATTTTCTATGTTTTCATTATGTTCCAATATTTCATAATATATATGTCATTCTATTTTATAATTTATAATGAAATTATATATATTTTAAATATAAACAAACACTTATTTACATTAAATATAATAAATTTATTTAAATCTGTCTACCCGCCTAAACTCTAGCATGCCGACCGACTAACTGTATACGAATGCGGTTCATTTATAAAATAAAATAAAAAGAAATTTACATGACTATTAGTCTGGACGGGCTATGTTTAGCACAGGGCCTTGGTACAATTTTTCTCTAAAACGTTTCTCTAAAACGTTGTAAGATTTAAACTTTTCTCTAAAACGTTGTTTACTTGTTCATTACCATAATTCAAAATCCAAATTACAATTTTTCTGTTTGCGTTTTTATGCAGTTGTAGCTTGCAGAAATATACCCGGAAAAGAAAACGCAGAACAGAACCAACAACAAAACGAACAATAATTTGAGAACAACCCAGAAGCAACATCACATCACTGCTGATTCAAATATAAACTCCAACATAATCCAACACTTCCAAATGCAACTAAACAAAAATAAAGCCTTTTGTTTCTTAATCTGCGAAGACATTGTCATCTTTTCAAAGCTTGAATCTTTGCCCTACTTCTCAGACGAGTTGGGTCCCCTCTTCTTTCCGAAGCCAACCACTGCAACGATCAAACAACACACACACACACACAATGATTTAATCAAAAATAACAAAACATTGGTTTCTCACAAAACATAAATTCCCAATTGCCCTTTTCATAAAATGGTCTAATTCCACAAAACATGAACTCGTCTTGTTATAAAAAATTGATTTCAGGAAGATAATAAAGCTGGAATATTGTAATGGAAACGGTGGTGTTACCAGCGGTGACGAATCGGCGGTTGTATTGCAGGCGCTTGTGGGCGCGGCCGCGCGGCTTCTTCTTCTTGTCCTGCTTGGCCACTTTGGGAGTTTGGCCTCTCACCTTACCGGCACGAGCCAATGAACCGTGGACCTTTCCTGAAGATTTTGACAAGTACACACATTAATAAACAAAAAAATGGAAGATAAAAAGGTGAAGTAAATGAGGCTTAAAAGGTGAGAAACGGGGGCGAAAGAGATGAACTGAGCTCACCCATGGCTGCAGAGTGGTGTAGTTGCAGAGAAGATCGGGAGGACAGGTAAACGGCGCGGCGGTAATGAGACGAGTGCTGTGAGAAGTAGGGTTTTTGGTTGTGAACTTAAAGGATGGATCTTCAGATTTGTTTGTGTTCACCTACGTTAAACCTCTCCATTTTAACTAGGCCCAGCGTATTTATGTTGGGCTGAATAGAGTTTATTGAAGTAGATCCATTTTCTAGTAGTTGGCCCTGTCGGATTGTTTCGGTCCACCAAATTTAACCTTAACATATTCACAACAAAACGATTAAATAACGACGATATGTTGATAAATCAATTAACAATTGGAATTTTAAAAATGGTCATTTCGTGAATTTTTCTATACTTTGCCTCCATGAGGTGCGATATGAGGAATTTATGAGTGTAACTGTTACACTATCACGTTTTGTTACTAATTCATATGTTATAAGTGGATGATATGGCTAATATGACATGGACCTATGATATTAATTAGGGAAATCAACTAAAATGATTAGAAATCAAATTCGAATTGCTAATCTGGTCAAAGTCGTGATTTCAATTGTCTCCTGCATATGTTGGTAATGCTCATGGAGTGCATCTTTAATCTCCTTTATCTAACATTATATTGTCCATTTCTTTTTCTTTTTTGGTAATGATTTACCTAGTCTCCATATCTTGAGACTTAAAAATTCATGTCTAAAACACAACACGAGTGCTTTTCCTTATGTAAGTTGCCACCCAATTAATTGTTGAGCTGCTCTTTTAGATTGTCAATAAGTTGCCTGGTCCTTTTGATGGGTCAACAAGTTTGATCACATGGGTCGAAAACAACGCATCCTCGTCGACAGGATGAAAATAAGCTTTTCCCGACCACTGAATCCCTTATCCATCCAACCAAACCAAATCAAACATGAAACTTTGAGAGGAATTATCTTATCCAAGTAAACTGATGTTGTTGGGTAAACTCAAGGTTCTAAAAGACGTTAGACAATAGTTGGGCGACGGGTTGGGACCTAAAGCTTAGGCGCTTAGGCAAATTTAAGTAAACATATTATATTTCATGCAAATAAGTGTTTGTTTATACTTAAAATATATATAATTTCATCATAAATTACAAAATAAAATGACATATATATTATTAAGTATTGGAACATAATGAAAACATGGGGAACAAGCCTATAATGTGTGTTCATTTAAGTATTCAACAAATCTCTTATGAAAAAAAAATTCAAAATGAAAGGTATCTTCTGTCTAAGTGAATTGCAACCTAGTCGGGTCTGGACGGGTTAGGTGGGTGCCTAGGCAGTCTAGGCGGACGCCTCAGCAGATTTAGGCACCCCTTCTTAATTTTCAAAACGCTTATGTATTAATCGGGGCAGTGACTAGTTGCTTATGCGTTAGGTGGGAAATTTTAGAATAGCGGGTAAACTGATCTTGTTGGATTAATGTTGCTGTGTCAATGTCAGAACACAAAAGTGTATATGTGTGCCGACGATTTTTGACTCGTTTTTTAATTGTCTCCCACCGAAACTTGAGTTAACGACTTTAATGTTTTTTCCCGATTTACAATCACGTTCATGAGAAATTCTCTCTAGTTCTGATGTCCGATGAGGTAAGATTATAAAGGAGGGAAATCTGAAAACTAATCAAGTATTAACTAATTGAACCAGAAAATAGACTGAGAATATGCAATTTGGCTTGAAAAAGTGAGAGACTTTTATGCCTGCTAAGAGACGAGAATGATTTGTCGTGGCGGTTACGCATCTTAGTCTAATAATGGGAGAGATGATGGAAAGTGAAAGAGACTACTGGTGAAGCAATTATTTTGGGATAAAATGTTATTAGAGTTCTAATGAAATCATCACCTAATGCTATACAAGAAATTATATCACGTGATGAGGTATATATCTCTTTTAATTCTCTCATCACGTGATTTAACGTATTAATGTCAAGAAAATAGACACTTTTTCTTTGATAGTTTCATTTGTAAATCATCAAGCCATTATATGAGAGATGCAAAATGCCTTAAAATGGAAATTTTACATATTTTCTTTGTCGGAAAAATTCTCTAATGGCAGAATGTAAATTATACATTTTCTCTAGAAGATGTAAATAAAAACATAATTTACATCTTTGGGTGATGAGTGTCACTACTTAAGAGAGAAAAATTAAATAGGGTCTCTAATTTACATCCCTATCATTGGAGTAAAACTTTTATTACATCTACCGAAAATATAAAAGAAAATTGTAAGAAAATAATTTTCATCTCAAAATTGCATTTTCCCATTAAATATGCCCTCACACCAGCCAAATTCCACTCCAATGAAATTAGTGTGCAAAGTTGAACTGACATATCGTAAGACCAAGTTACGACTATTTATTAATTTCTTCTTGTTGTTCGTTGATGCTATATATTTATGTCGAGGATAATAAATAGAAGAGAAAAACGCTTTCAAACTAGACTTGCATGTCAGCTGCACTGTTTTGACTTAGGTGGTAATGATGACCGGTGTAGTAATTCTAGAACTTCAAAAGTTTGAATCAAGGGGAAAGATGGTCGATGATATCAACACTACTTTTCTTACCTCTACAAATTATGTCGAAAAAGTTTGTGAAGTGCACACTTGATCTAAAATTCAACACTTGCCATTGATAAGTCAACCCAGCAGCCATGCATCTTTCTCGTGGGAATATAGTTTGTGTTCAGATGTAATGAGATTAACTATGAGATATTTCTATGCCAATTAATCAGATATTCCCTCAATCCAGTCATATATACCATATCATGTTCATAAGATATTTCTGGGATGGAGACGTTGAAGCGCTCGTCCATTTTAACCTAATATATTTAGTTATTAGTTTTGTGTACGTAGTGAATTTGCAGGGATTGAAATCATTTTTATTCTTCAGTTCTTTATTACATTTGCTAAAAAGTTATTTCACTATTTAATCTTCCTTTATATTTACTAACACATGTGAAATCAAACCAACTATAGAGGGGCTATAGCTAGTTGATCCCATTTCATTTCCTTACTTCCTCTATTTCTAACTTCTCTCACATTTTTATTAAGCAAACATGTCTTACGAATTAAGCCAATCAAAACATAACATGATAATTTAATCTGCACAAGGTCCATGTATGTCAACAAGGAAAAAAAAAATCATGCGTGCACATTCCGTTTTGGAGTAAGTATGCCAAATATATGTTGGCATCATCATATAGCATTTTAAAATAACATTAGAGGCCATTTTCAATTGAGTGAAACTAACTCTTTCTTTGAATCGCTGATGGCTATTTAAGCCAACAAAGTGACCAACAGGAGACTGTCTTTTTTATTAGCTTCATGTTTTTTTTTTTGGGGGGGGGGGGGTCTAAGAAAGTCAAAATCCACGATTCCAAAAGAACACTAATATTGACCAATGTGTTTATCATTTTCTTTTTTCTAAATTCTTAATTTTCCTTTTCGAAAATATCGCATGATAAAATGGAACAAATAATATTAAAAAAGATCCTAAATTCTCCACAAATTAAAAATAATAGCCCTTTTGGCCTCTTTACCACTATTTCCTTAGGAGGAATACGTTGACCAAAGTCATACTCCCATATTGTAAAATTAACGTGGAGCTCCAAATCCCACGTTATATTATATATGTCAAACAATTCAAATGCATAAAGCAAGAAAAATAAGCAGCCAATATTGCCCCGTCAACAACTGCTTTTATTATTTTCCAACAACTCGCATTCTGAAGGTCATACAAAGCTGTCTAAAACGAACCAAAGTCTACAGACTCCACAGCAGTTTCACAAACAAGACCCACCGGCGCTTTCCTTGTACGTACCTATTTCCATCTTTTACACCATTTGCATAACCTTCCCTTCCCTATATCCCTATATATATATTTTGCTATCTATGTTTTCTCTCCAAGCCACGGAGGGAGCTAAATAGAGTGCAAGGAGCAAGAAAAATATAGGGGAAAACAAAATATCAAAAATGAGTAGAGAAGCAAACGAGATTAGCTCAGCTCCTATAACACCGAGGCCGGCAGCTGGGGCTCCAAAGCCTACGGTGGCTCCACAGCCTGCGGTGTCTTGCCCGCCATCGCAGTACAACTCACCGTCTTTGTCTAGGTCACCGCTTCTTGATGGAGTCTCAGATCAACCAGCTGCGGGAGGAGCCGTTGTGCCTGCCAGCAAGACCCCCAAGGGCTCAAGAACCCCATCTGGTATAAGGACTCCAAGGAGGTCTTTGACTCCATTCATGACTCCCATTGGTAGCCCTGTCAGGAAGGCTTTAAAAATGACTAGGCTTGATCCTCAGGATGCTTGGCTTCCCATCACTGAGTCTAGAAATGGCAACCAGTACTATGCTGCCTTCCACACTCTTTGTTCTGGGATTGGTATCCAAGCTTTGGTGCTCCCTGTTGCTTTCACAATTCTTGGCTGGTAAGCCCCTCCAAAAACCCAAAATTAGTATTCGTTTTGCAAACTTCTGATGTTGTCAAATTGTCAATCTAGCAACGTAACATGTCAAACTGTCTTTTCCGGAGCTATTTATTTTCCCGTTTATGGTTTCTCATAGTTTTTTTTTACCTCTTTGTGATTGATTTGCAGGTCTTGGGGTATAATATGTTTGACTCTAGCATTCATATGGCAAAGTTACACCCTATGGATACTGGTTCATCTCCACGAGAATGTAGAAACTGGAGTACGTTACAGCAGATACATGCAGCTCTTTAGTCTCACCTATGGTACGATTACAATCAAACTTTATAAAATTTCCCCCAAGTCCATCAACGTTTTTCTAATTCAACTTTCGGCACCATTAGAGTGACTGATTATTTATACAAAATGTTGCAGGTGACAAAATTGCAAATTGGCTAGGGATGTTTCCGATCATGTATCTATCTGGAGGCACCTGTGTGGCCTTGATAGTGATTGGTGGAGGCACTTCCAAGCTCTTCTTCGAAACTTTATGTGGGGCCCCATGCACTTCTAAGCCATTGACAACAGTTGAATGGTACTTGGTGTTCACATGTGCTGCTGTACTGCTATCTCTCCTGCCAAACTTGAACTCCATAGCTGGAGTTTCACTGATTGGAGCTCTCACTGCAGTTGGGTACTGTACCGCGATTTGGGTTATTTCTGTATCAGAAGGCAGGCTTCCTGGAGTTTCATATGATCCCATTAGAGCTCCGAATGATGTGGATAGGGTGTTTAGTGTGCTCAATGCCCTTGGGATCATTGCTTTTGCCTTCAGAGGTCACAATCTCATCCTTGAGATTCAGGTAATTGAAAATTTTCATCTTAATTAATCACTAAATTTTAATTTAATTAATTTTATAGATTAATTTGAGTTGGTTCTTTCAACTCCCAATGCTTTGGCCAGTGAGAACCTGCAAAATTGGTCAAAGCATATTTTTTTTAGTTTGAAGTCAGAGATTGATGCCTAACTAATTAAATTATGTGCACAACAAGTCTATGCATGTTATTGCTTTTACATATAGAAAGTGACAGTTTTGACCAACTTGAACATCTAATATGAATAAGAATTCAACTGTCAATGAAAAAAAAAATTGAGAGAATGCTTAGACACATGCAGATTTAGTACAACTGTTCTAACAATTGGAATAGTTTTAGTATTCCCAGTTGAATATTTAATTAAAACCAACCATGGCCAATCATACATCTTTATCTTTATATAATTAAATTGGGCAAATTCATGCTTTATTTTTTTAAAAAAAAGGCTTTATCTTTAAGGATTCTTTTGGCTTTACAATATTAGTTTGTGCATCAAATCAAAAAGAAAAAAATAAATAGAATTGTGGGGGTCCTCAACCCTTAACTTATCATGATCATCCCCATCGCCTAGGTTGTTAACTTTAAGTTGGAATTATTCAAATCATAGACTTAGCTTTCTGAATTCAATGTTTTTGTGTTGCAGGCCACCATGCCTTCTAGTGAGAAACATCCCTCACATGTCCCCATGTGGAGAGGAGTGAAGGTATCCTATACCATCATTGCTGCATGCTTGTTTCCCCTTGCAATTGGAGGCTACTGGGCTTACGGTCACTTGGTAAGCACCTTAATTCTTAGTTCTTTCCTGTGCAGAACGTCTGTTCTTTATCAAAGAACAGGCATTCAGACATATCTTTTCTTTCAGATGTCCTATACATTGACCTCGATCAAAATCAACAAATGTTTAAACATGAACTATAGACTTAACTCAAAGATTTTAATATTTGGTTTTGTTGTTTTCTTTTTTCCAGATACCAGCAAATGGAGGAATGCTTCCAGCAGTGTTCGAGTTCCATTCAAAAGATGTGTCACAATCCGTACTAGCGTTCATAAGCTTGTTTGTGGTGATAAATGCACTGTGCTCGTTCCAAATCTACGGCATGCCAATGTTTGACCACATGGAGTCCCAATACACAAGCAGAAAGAAAGCTCCACTTCCATGGTGGCTGAGGTGCATTGCTAGGGCAATGTTTGGGTTTGGTGTCTTCTTCGTCGCTGTGGCAATTCCATTTTTGGGAAGTGTGGCTGGTTTGGTTGGAGGCATAGCACTGCCTGTGACTTTGGCATACCCTTGTTTCATGTGGATCAAAATTAACAAGCCTAAGAAGTATAGTCCCATGTGGTGGCTAAATTGGTCTCTTGGGATTTTGGGGATTGCTTTGAGTTTGGTTTTGATAGCAGCTGGAATATATGTTGTGATTCAAACTGGGATTGAAGTCCAATTCTTCAAGCCTCACTAATAAGGCAAAGTTATTACCAACAAAAGGAGGATTTGAGGGGGGATTTGTGAAGAGTAAAACAAAAGGGTGGATTTACACTTTAATTTGTTTCATTGCTTTGTGAAAGAAAAAAAAATATTCACATTTGCTGTTGAGTATCAAGGGGAAGATCACCCAATTATATATTTTTTTGGGCATGGAAATGTTGTAATTGACATATTATAGAATCTTTAGGTGTGTGTAATAATTAAAATTCTAAAGATTGGATTTCTCTTTCTCATTTTTTTAATTTAGAAACAGGCTTTTTAGTCAAATTGGTCTTTGATATTGAAATAACTTCTCACTTTGTCTTTAACAATGAAAATCAACTATGAGATTGGCATTACCTCATTTTGGTCATTCTGTTAAAAAATTATCAATATTTTCGCTAAGTGGAGGTTGACATAATACCTTTAAAAAGATGGTCATTTCGCAGTGACAATTTAACAAAGATATTGATAAAAATTTTACGGAATGATTAAAATAATTTAAAGTGAACAAACTCAAATACCACTTCTATCGATTTAGAGATTAAAATAAAGAGATACCAATCTCAAATACCATTATATCAAATAACCCTTAAGAAACACAAGTTTACATCAACTATGGACCACCCTTCCTCTAGGCTGCCACTCTAATTATAAAATTAAATCCCACTAAGTTAATTAGTTAGGTGGGAGAGCCTAATTGTAACCCTACACTGGTCTATTGTGGACCATGCTAGTTTTATTATTATTCAAGTACACAGCTTAGTTCTTTACATACAAGAAGTTTCTCCTGAACTGCGAATCAGTATAACATATTTAATTAGAACCATCAAATTTTAATAGGTTAGAAGTCTTTGGACCAACATTTTTCTTGCCTACCAATCCAATCATTCATTTCAATATCAAATTCGCGGTCTCACAGTGCCTCATGGCTGACATCCAACTCCGGTCCTCAACATCTATCCAAAAAGCAGGCTTATGAAACTCAAACATGGCGGCAGGGTCACAAGGCCAAACAACTGCAACTTTTCAGCATGCCATATATGAATGAGGATCGGATCCTCATTGTGAGGATCCGGGGATCCTCCAATCGTACATCGTGCAGTCAGTTTTTGTTAGGTGTTGTTTATAGGAATTTACTATTTATCGCATAATATACGATGAACGAATACGATTAGAAAATCTTCGGAATCTTCATAAAGAAATCCGGAGAGGATCCTCATTCGCCATGTATAGCAACTTATTCAGCTAAGATCAACTTATTGGTCTCAGAAGGGGAGGAGGATTCTCTCCTTTTTTTTTCATACACTTTCATTCCCTCTGTTTGTGTGGTCACAGTTAAGCCACATCTTTTTGTCATATTATCTCTATAAAAAAAATCAATATAAAATATTGACGTGACTTAACCGTGACCATACAAACAGAGCGGGATGGAAATGTATGGTAAAATCAGAGGAGAGAATCCTCCTCCCTCAGAAGGTGGCTCAAAGTCAATGCTGTCTTGTGATGAACTTTGACTAGCGGTTCAACCAGTGTGAACGCATAGAAACAACGCTACTACTTGGAAACGATGCCATAGGCAAATGGTAGGTGGATTTAAGTATAGTTTGAAACCAACCTATAGTTCAAAGTAAACATACAAACGAGAAAATATTTATTAGAGCGGTCTAATTAGAGCCATTCCGGGGTGGAC
Organism: Crataegus laevigata; assembly: GCA_963580275.1. Classification (NCBI taxonomy): domain Eukaryota; kingdom Viridiplantae; phylum Streptophyta; class Magnoliopsida; order Rosales; family Rosaceae; genus Crataegus; species Crataegus laevigata. Next base: position 31,959,255 of record OY756942.1, on the reverse strand, counting down.
TGGAATAAAAATACGAGTTTCACACTTGGGTAAAATGTGAAAACCTAGTTTGCTAGTTAATATGCAAGTTATTTCTCCTTGCTCACAAATCATAGTTTAACATGCGTACAAAAAAAATTCTTTTGTTAGTTCAATGAGCTGCGTTTTCATACGTGTCAAACTACGATTTGTAAATAAAACATAACCCGTATTTACAAATGACTCGTTTCATCATTTAGATGTAAGGAGCGAAATAATATTCTTTACGGTTCTCATTGTTCATCACATTACTCAAATTACATTTATATACCATTGAACTACGTTTGAACAATGTGAAAATACTGCAGGGCTACTGTGGGAGAGAATGAATTCGGTAATTTATGGGAAGAGTTGAGCTGCGTATATAAACTGGCACAAATAATTCGGAATCTCTTATCCAGCAAAAACAATACGATCAAAACAGACTTCATGACAAGGCTAAAGATCTGGCCTAAAAGAAAGTACAAACTATAGACCCTGAACCAGTTCCGACTAAATCATCTCCGGTCATCCTATTTTGGAGCTATCTAAACAAAATACATGCGCCGATGAGCAGATATGGCCCCGGTTGGTGCTCCCTACAAATGTAAGGGAAAACGAATGACAAATTAATGATACAAAGCTCACAATGTCAGCAACAACGACATGTTACAACATCACAACAGGTGTAAGGTCTAGACTTTTCTTCAAGTTGCTGTGCTGTCGGTAATGGTTCCATTCTGTATTTACTGCTTCGAACGCAACAAAACTCGTATAAATTTCTGCATGCTCCTTTACTGAAAGGATAAACTCTCTCGGGTACTCCTCTGTCGATCAAAACAAAGTGAAAAAAACTGAGAATCCAAGAGCATAACGGTCAACTATTTTAATTCCCATCACACCACAATGTCCCTAGCCTAGTATATGCAAATAGCCATTCTCCTATGCTTGGATAAGGGATTTGCAAGTACCACGGGATTTAGGCTAAATTAGTTAGAACTGAACTACATAACTTCAGATAGAGGGATTTGAAACGCACTACAAAATCAACTTACGATTTGCATATGACTTGAATGATAATCCCACTCAATGCATTGTACCTAGTCATCTCAAATCCCTCCCTCTCATCTTTCATAGTTCATTACTAACTAATTTAGCCTAAACCCATTGATCTTTGCAAATCCCTCATCCAAACAACTCAATGACATAACAATGCAAAACACAATGATATTAGGGCTCTGTAGGAACACATTGTGCAGTCATTTTTTTCTTTCATCACACAACTTGTTCATGCATTTAAACCACAAGAATAGCTATGTATAAAAATATCTAGCCATATTTATATTTTTCACATCTACTTTCTTTAATGAATCAGTACTAAAGTAAATAATATGATGCTAGATATTTTCAACATACTATGACTAGTTATTTATAGCAGAAGATAGTAGATAGTAGAAAACAAAAGAAAAACACTAACCTTAAATATGGGATGCGCCTTCGTCTTACAAGCTCATAAGTAGTCTGATTGGTCAGAACTAGATAGCTGCAGCGAAAGGAAAAAAGAAAATGAAAGTTCAACTGATCACTTCAGTTAAGCATTTTTAAGGTAAATGACTTTTATTTTTTTTTGAAACTAAGGTAAATGACTTTTATAATGATAGTACTCAGTGAGAACTAAGCAGGGGTGGGGGAGCAGAAAGAAAGAGAAACAAATATCCCAATTCTTTAATATATTTTACAATAACACGATCACTACCAGCATCATAACACAAACAGATGCCAAAAGTTATCCGTGAAAGCATTAAAATTAGGTACTTTTACCAAATTGAAATTATAAACACGGTGTCGTAGCATGGAAGGAAATGCCTTGCATCTAAGAAACCGGAAGCTGATGTCAAACATAAAACTTTACCTATGAAATATCAGCAGGAGGAGCAGAAAGACAATGATAATTGACAAAGTAACCAGCAGCAATATCACAATTGCATCCTTCCACCTGACAATTATACATTCAGAATCCAAATTATAATGGACACCGATTCAACAGAAAAGAAAGTCCTAAATGGGCAAATAAACTTGATGACAAAACAATAAGGACCATAGTAATATTTAACAAATTATAATGACATTACTATCACAATGTTAAGGGCAGAACCTAAACTGTTCCAACAAGATAAGAACCTCAAAAAAACATATCATACCAAGCCACTGATATATTAGCCTTCAGGTACGTGATGTATTGGATGGCAGTCCACAGGCACAGTGCTGTCTCTTCACAAATGTACCACCTACAACATTAGCCCAAAAGAGGGAAAAGTTCTTGAACAGGGCTTTTTACATGCAGTACTAAAACATACTGATCGCCAATCCTAGTATAAGCAACAAGACTACAATTTCATGAAGTTTTTGAACCATTGACAAGAAGAATATTTCACCATAATAAGAATATAATTCTTTGAAGGTGAATCCATTTCAAATTAACATAACATGACACAGTTAAGATAAAATATTACTTTTTTAGTTGAAAACCAGATAAGCATAGTTACAATATAATATTACTTTTTTAGTCGAAAAACCGATAAGCATACTTTGAGAAAGCTACAAATGATAATAATATTGTGCAATTCTAAATTCAACAACTGGTACTCATCTTAGGTTACCACACAACAAACAGAACATCGAATACCTTCTGTCTATTAGTCATAGATAAACTTTAAAGATGCAAATTAAATATGCCCAAACTTTACGTTTGTACAAAATCACACTCACCAAAATTTACAATGATTACCCACACCAATGCATGTTCCGAGCCAAACACAATGATGATCGAACTGAAGAACACATTTGTCACAATCATGACAGTGCTTTGATCTCGGAGGCTGCAGACAATTCAAAAGAAAATATAAATTTGCATTATAGGTAAATAAGAAATCAACAGAGTAACAGCAACAAGATACATGATAGATTCATTTCCCAGTAAATTTATGCACGGGAGATTTTATACACCAAGAATCGTGAAGCATAACCTGAAAAATAGGGGGAGTGGACATCTAGAAGATTGTGGCTAGAATCTTGTTTTGAAAGCACCATATTATTCTGAATGCTCTAAGGTCTCTTCTGGAGGAAATTCATTTGTCGCAAGGTCCTAATGTGAATCAGATGAAGTTTTTCAAGAACCTTGTCCGATGAGAAAGGCGGGAAATTGATGGTGTTAATGACACGTGAGGAGTTCACAGAACCTTACTCTTGCTTTCACTTTAGGATGGAAGATTGTCGGGAATTCACCTAGTCTATCAATAAAGGCATTTAAGTACAGAGGTTTCCAAGCCAAGGTGCTTAACTATAACTATTTACTCAGTCACTCTTAAAAAAACACTGAAAGTACACAAGCAACTATAATATGAGAATCTTTTATTGTTGTTCGCCTCTTTCCTAAGATGGACATCTTCTTCGTGTTTCCTTGTGAATATTCCATCCTTTATAAAGTTTTGTTCCTTATTTAAAAGATGTTGGAAGAGATATGAAGTAAACAACTATAAGTACAATACAAGATGAATATGTAAAATTGAGAGGGTACTACCTGCTCAACATTACAGTACGAGCAAGTCAAACTTCTGCAATAACCAAAAGGAAGCAGTTAGTAAATATATATGTGAAATACCACGAATTATCTAGCTCTTTTACTCATCTTTTTCATTCAATCTTGTATTTAAAAGGAATTGGTTGCATTAACACAAATTTAACTCCATTTCCCATACCATTTTTATGTTGAAACAAACACATTTAAGATCAAACACACGGAATAATGTGTAAACACCAAATCATCACTTTGAAATGTACAATAAAAATGATACTGCTCTGATAACTTAAAAGTAATTGCATACCTAACAGACGTTCCAGGCGGATACAAGTCCATCACAAGTTTGGTCCAAGATGTTGCATTATTTCCTAGAAGACTTCTTCCCAACTGACTTCGTTCCACTGTCACAACAACGCTGCCAGTTTTGCTTGGAGCAGGCAGTCTTTGCTTAAACGTTACAGCAAGATGACATCAAAGAATTAGTTCACCTCGGAATTGTAAGATCTATGCCTATAATGTTTATCATATGAACAAAGAAGTAAAATAAAACAAAAGGAACCAAAGGAAAGCAACGCTTACTTTGAGATTCCTGATGCTTTTCTGAATATTGTATTTGACTCATTGACAGTCCTCATTGCATCCACGACAAAGCTAAAAGGTAACACAAAAAATCAATAAGCCAAAGTGAGCTGGAATTGGAATTCAAGCATCAACAACATCAAAGCCTTATCCCACTAAGTACGGCCAGCTGTATGAATCCTAGAATGCCACTGCACTCGGTTTTGCAGAATTCAAGCATCAAGTTTTAAAGAAATCACAATGACTTGAAATCAGATCACAAGCATCAAACTTGCAAATCATATTTAAACAAATATAATTTGAAGGCAGCATAGATTGGCATTTACCCAGGAGAAGAACCAGAGGTAACAAAGTATTGAATCAATGTCACCACATAGAGAGTCAAATATATAGCAGTATACCTGAAAAAGAGCAGAAAAGAAAGACAAAGTAAGTAGCAGCGTTATGGGAAAGCAAGAAATAGATCACTTCTATAGGGTAACTCTGTCATTTGTGCCCATATATAAGATCACTGATCCTGACATTCCATAAGTCCCACCACTAGTTCATACAGAATGTGATAAATAACTTGTAAAGCTTCACCCCCAATGCAAATGCACACGTTATTTAACACATAGGCACTGCCTTATCAATTGACACCCATCCTTGCATACATATCGAGGTTCAATTCACTTCGCGATATTAAACTGAAAATTGACATTATGCAACTACGACACTACAAACGGCCTATATATTTTTAAGTAACCCATTTGCGCAAACGAGCTAAAACACTTGTTAATCAATATGTACTAGGATTTTCACCACAAATGAAATGCAATTAATAGAAGTACAGAAGCATTAGTATACCATGGTTCCCTTTTAGTTTTCTCAATCAAACCTCCATCAAACAGAAAAATTACGCCGGGGTATATTAGATGTAGCATCACCAATGCAACTTTTAATCCCAAAGCAGACCTCCGAGCTGAAATTCAAGTAACCAAGACATAAAAACACAATCTTTTTGCATCAACAAAAAGTCAAGCTCTATAAAAGCAATAAAAAGCAAAATCATGGACTCAATTGAAATTACAAAACTAAGTAGCTGAGCGAAACAGTCAGATTTTGTTTTCTATTCCGATTTTTCAGAAAATAAATAACAAATTTGAAGGGAAAAAAAAAACTAAAAACTCACCGGGATCGGAGAGACAGGGAAGGAAACGGGAGCATCGCTCAAATGGTCGACACAACGAATCCCGGTAGATGTTCACGCTCGTCATCGGACGAAATTGAAAGAGAAGATAAGGAAATGGTTACATCAGTATGCTGCAAAACTGGGGTTTCCGGGAAAATGCGTTCTTTCGCTCCAAAAATTGAACTTTCTCGGGAAAGTGATAGAATTTGGAAAACCAAGTGGTTAAACTGGAAGAGCAACGGACCTGCGAAAAGGTTTTGGATTTGGGTAGAAGATTGAGCTTTTTTTTGTCAAAGAAACTGGAAATTGAATAGGTACGCATGTGGGCCTTTGTTCCTCTATCTAACTCTTTAACACTTCGATTTGTCTTGTGCTCGTTTGAGGATTTTCAACTCCTAATTACATTTCACTTTATTAATAAGAAGATTAGATTGTTAATCATTAATTAGATTAGATTGTTAATCATATTCTGATTTGGCCCAATAAAAAAATATCACATCCTTATTTTTTTATTGCCCAATAAAAATTAAATAATTTGTCTATTATTTTTAAAACAATAAAAGATGTGTTAAAATATCACTAGTTGTTATGGTCTATTTTTATCTGACAAAGGGAGAGAGGCCGGCGGCAGAGAAAGAGAGAAAAGAGATATGTGTGTTTGTAGAATTGTAGGGGAATGTATGTGTTTCCCTCCTACATTGCACATTTATTTATAATAATAATAAGATAAGGATATTCCTTGTTCTCCAAGGAATATGAGATACAATAGGTAAGGATAAACCATAATCAAATCTAATCTAGGATTTACACAATCACACTTAAACTAGGAATGTTTACAACACTCCCCCTTGAGTGTGTAAATACTCAAGGTAAATTTAGCATTATGCAGAAGTTGATGAAGTTGACTTGTCAATGCTGATTCCAAGGAACAACGCTTATTCTCAATAAGGTATGAATTTGCATAAGTAAGTAAGTCTCACTAAAAAACCCTAAGGCTATGGCAAAAACCCGAGTTGGGACAAAATCCATAGTCTAAGGAAAAATGCGTGAGAAATGCAAAGTCAAAAGAAACGTCTACAGGACGTCATCAAGGATATGACCAGCCCAAGGTGGGTGCCTTGTTAAAACCTAGTTAGGTAGCAAAAACCCAGTGGGAAAAATGCTCATAATCGTAGGGAAAAAGAGTACATTAAGATCAAGCAAGTATCTACAGGATAAGCCCCTTGAGTTTGACATAATTCCAAAGAGAAATAGCAAAGTTACAACTCAGAAAGTTTACGCATACCAATTTCATGAACAAGCTTCTGAAACGTCACCTTCGGCAGTGATTTGGTGAAGAGGTCGGCCAGATTGTCTTGTGAACGGATTTGCGTGACTTCAATCTTCTGATGCTCTTGTTGTTGATGTGAAAAAAATAAAACTTCGGCGCAATGCGCTTGGTATTGTCTCCTTTGATGTAACCCTTCTTGAGCTGTTCGATGCATGCTACGTTGTTTTCAAAGATCGTCGTCGGGACATCAACGGCGGGATAAAGATCGCAGGAGCTTCGAATATGGCCCACTACTGATCTCAACCAAAAGCATTCTCGAGTTGCTTCATGTAAGGCGAGAATTTCAACATGGTTATACGAAGTGGAAACTAAGGTCTGTTTCGTTGACCTCCAAGAGATTGCGGTGCCTCCAACGGTAAAGACATAACCCGTTTGAGAACACGCCTTGGGCGGATCAGATAAGCATCCTGCGTCGGCATAACCAACAAGGCGAGAATCAACTCGAGAAGCATAAAGTGTAGCATCATTCGAGGATTCGTAATGATAGAACAAGCCCAGATCCGTAGTACCCTTAAGTTAGTGGAAGATGTCTTTCATGCCAGTCCAGTGCCTAAGTGTAGGTGCATTACTATATCTTGCCAAAAGATTAACAGCGAAGGAGATGTCGGGTCTAGTGTATTGAGCTAAGTACAATAAAGCGCCTATTGCACTTAGATAAGGAACTTCAGGCTCCAAAATCTCTTCATCATCCTTCTTCGGACGAAAGGGATCTCGTTTTGCATCTAGCGTACGAACGACCATAGGAGTACTCAAAGACTTCGCTTTATCCTCATTAAAGCGACGCAACACCTTCTGGGTGTAGTTCGATTGATGTACTAGGATTCCATCCGAACAATGCTCTATCTCGAGACCGAGACAATATTGAGTTTTACCTAGATCTTTCATCTCAAATTCCGACTTTAGGTGCGAAGCAGTTCTCGCGAGCTCTTCAAGAGTTCCAATGAGATTCATGTCATCGACATATACTGCAACAATCGCAAATCTGGAATGTGACTTATTAATGAACACACAAGGGCATAGTTCATTGTTCACATATCCTTGACTAGTCAAATACTCACTCAGACAGTTACACCACATTCTTCCGGATTGCTTCAAACCGTAGAGTGAACGCCTCAGCCGAATTGAGAGCGTGTTCCGGGGTTTGGAAATATTTGAACCAGTCAACGTAAGTCTTTCGGGAACTTTCATATAAATTTCCGTATCAAGATCCCCATAGAGATACGCGGTTACTACGTCCATCAGTTGCATATCCAGTTTTTCAGAAACTACCAACCTGATAAGGTAGCGAAAAGTAATCACATTCATAACGAGTGAATAAGTTTTGTCATAGTCAATCCCGGGGCGTTGTGAGAAACCTTGCGCAACAAGATGAGCTTTGTAACGCACAATTTCGTTCTTCTGATTACGCTTTCGAATGAAAACCCACTTGTAGCCAACGGGCTTCACATGTGGAGGAGTGGAACTACAGGTCCAAACACCTTACGTTTCGCAAGTGAATCGAGTTCAACTTGGATTGCTTGTTTCCAGTTTGACCAATCAGCTCTACGTCGACATTCATCAACGGAACGCGGTTCAATGTCATCGCTCAACATGATCTCAGTAGCTACTACAAATGATAATGCATCGTCAACAATCATCTCATTTCTACGCCACACATCATCTAAGCTAGCATAATAGACCGAAATCTTACGATTCTCGGGAGGAGGATTAGTCTCTTCAAGGACGCTTCCGTAATCTAGAATTTCCTCATGAGTTGGGTAGAATGAGTAAGCAATAGTCGGATTCACGGTAGGCTCTTCAGGACCTTGTACGGTGGTTTTCCTCTTCCGGGGGTGTGAATCCTTTGAACCAAGAGGTCTGCCACACTTTTGTGTAGGGGCAGATGATTGGCTAGCCGCTAATGTACGTGGATCACCAGAATTGGCGTCCCGGGCTTCTAGGAGGGCAGTCCGTCATACATTTGGTACATCTATCTTTGCAGGCGTATTCGCAGCTGGAATGTGTGATCTTGGCATGCGCGCTAGATCGGTGAAAGCATCTGGCATGCTCTGAAAATCTAATATGCACTGCACTCCAGTTTCAGACTGAGCGGTGCGGGGATCTAAGTGAGACAAAGTGAGAGTCATCCACGATAATTCGCGTCGTTCTTCAGGAACGTTGACGTTCTTATCTCCCCCTAACGACGGGAAAACTGTCTCATAGAAGTGACAATCCGCAAAACGAGCGGTAAACAAATCGCCTGTCAAAGGTTCTAAGTAACGAATAATCGAAGGAGAATCATATCCGACATAGATTCTCATCCTTTGCTGATGCCCCATTTTTATACGTAAGGGCGGCGAGATTGGCACATATACCGCACAACCAAAAACGCGCAGATGCAATATGTCGGGTTCGCATCCGGTAACCAACTGAAGGGCACTAAATGGTTGTGTCGCAACAGGCCTCAGGCGGACCAACTTTGCTGCGTGCAATAGTGCATGGCCCCAAGCAGCGATCGGGAGCTTGGTACGTATGACCAACGATCGAGCAATCATTTGTAAGCGCTTAACGAAAGCCTCTGCCAGGCCGTTCTGGGTGTGAACATGGGGTACTGGATGTTCAACTTCAACCCCAACCGACATGCAATAGTCATCAAAAGTTTTAGATGTAAATTCTCTAGCATTATCCAATCGAATAGATTTGATTGGATAATCAGGGTGGTGAGCCCTGAGCTTGATGGGCTTTGTTAATCAGGTTTGGGTGCTTCTGGGCTTTGTTTCCTCCTTTGGATGGGCTTTGGCTCTGTTGACCTTGGTGTGATGGCTTCTGGCCGCCCCTACCACGCCTCTTTTGGCGTTTTGGGTGTTGATTAGTGTTATAATGTGCTTCATGCACAACAGTAGCCCCAGTAGGTCGAGCTTGATGATTCTTCATCAACAGCTGGTTCTGCTTTTCAGCAAGAATGAGAACAGAGATCAAATTCGAGAACTTGGTGAACTTATGAGCTCTATATTGTTGCTGCATAACAATATTAGAAGCAGAGAATGTCGAATAGGTCTTCTCCAGGAGATCATCTTCAGTCAAAGTTTCATTGTAAAACTTGAGAAGTGATCGGATTCGACAAACTTCAGAATTATATTCATTCACAGACTTAAAGTCTTGGAAGCGCAAATGATGCCAGTCGTGTCTTGCTTTAGGCAAGAATATGTCATTTTGGTGATCAAAACGATCAGCCAAAGCGACCCATAATGCACGTGGATCCTCATCAGCAAGATACTCAATTTGCAGAGCGTTATGGATGTGTCTTCGAATGAAGATCATCATAGTGGCTTTTAGCTTCGCCAACATGCTCATATGTTGCTACTTCAATGGCAGGACGCAAGTTCTTTGCAGTGAGGTGGAGCTTCACATCTTGAACCCACTTGAGGTAGTTCCTTCTAGAAACCTCTAAAGCGGTGAAGTCGAGTTTGTTCAAATTCGACATGTTCCTATCACAAAATAGATGGACAAAATGTGGTGAGTGTAATGGAGAAAAATCAATCCATTCACATAGAAGTAGAACATACAAGTTCTAATAGACATGTATTGGTTTAATTTTGCATGAAAAAACTTCGGGTTTTCATGGGTGATGTTTTTAAATGAAAACTTCAAGTTTTCAAACAAGGCATGTTTATAAGAAACTTCAGGTTTCAAAGTAATTATGGACTTCAGGTTCATATATTCCTGCAGGCAAACACAAATATATATATGCAAACAAGTATGCAACAAGTATATGCAAAAATATAACTTTAGGTTTACAATTATAATTGAATTTTAATTTATTTGGACTTCGGGCCAAATTAGATTGTGGGTGAAAAATATTAAAACCCAAATTATTTAAAAGAAATAAAATAATGAAGTCTCGGGGCCTAAAAATATAGGCCAAGAACCCTCGGGTGGGTCATAGGTGAGCTTCAGGCTCACAAGGAGAAAAGCAAAAGAGAGGGCTGCCACAGGCAGACCCAAAAAAAATTTCCCCTTTTTTTTCACACACGGGCTGCTTTAAGCAGGCCCAAAAAAACCAAAACAAAAGAAAAAAAAATTATCTCGGCCCGTTGCAGGCGAGCCCAGAAAACAACAAAGGAAATTGTTTTTTTTTCTTTTTCTCGCACGGGCCTGGGGGTTGAAGCCCAAACAAACTGCAGGTCATACATCCAGTCGTGCTGGGTGTGTTTGGCCGGGAAAGAAAACCGGAAAAATGGGACGACGCCACTGCAGGTGGTCGTGTCGGGGTTGTTGGGGCTCGGAGTGAGTCACGGTTGTCATGGACAACCATAGAGATAAGAAAATCTCAATGTTTCAACAACTATAAAACCCTAAAAATTGAAATCGAATTTTCGAGAAAATTCTGACGAGATTTCAGTGAATCTCGGTTCAATTGCCGACATGGGATGACTTCAGGTCGTCGAGAATATGAACCAAAGGTTCAAGGCTGTGGCTGCAGGCCATGCCATGGTCGGGGACACCATGAAAGGTGTCGAATTTCTGGGTTTTGGGTGTGGGGCTTCTGGCTCCGTGGGTTTTTCTGGGGAGAAGGAGAGCTGCATGCTCTCTGCTTGCGTGGAGACCCCATCTATTTTTCAATGAATCACATATTTACATTGATGCATATGCAATATATATATTTCAATGAATCACATATTTACATTGATGCATATGCAAAATAATATTTTCAATGCATGTACATATGTAAGATTCAATTCATGGCAAATATCAAATTCACATAATTTCAACAATTATGGTTATGAGGCATACACAATTTATGTAGAATCTAAAATACGTTAAACGTAAAGTTGGGTCATGCATCATGGTGAATGTTCATGCTATCAGGGCTGCAAAATATCGAGTTAAAAGCCGTTGTTTTGAAAGAACCTGATTGCGTGATGATATGGATGAACTGGTTTGATGTAGAATATTTCTCTAACGTCAGATTCCTAAGCGCAGCGGTAGGAACGTGCTGATAACGTATTGTGGTCTATTTTTATCTGACAAAGGGAGAGAGGCCGGCGGCAGAGAAAGAAAGAAAATAGAGATGTGTGTTTGTAGAATTGTAGGGGAATGTGTGTGTTTATCTCCTACATTGCACCTTTATTTATAATAATAATAATAATAATATAAGGATATTCCTTGTTCTCCAAGGAATATAAGATACAATAGGTAAGGATAAACTACAATCAAATCTAATCTAGGATTTACACAATCACACTTAAACTAGGAATGTTTACAACACTAGTCAAAATATAAAATTGAGCACTCACTAGTGAGTAACCAAATATTATTTAGAAATAAATAAACTTATCTCATTAAACAATAAGATCAAATGTTGTGATTTACTAATGCAACACAAATAGGTTTTCTTGGTTTAGTGTTTCATTTGGATTTCTATTCGTTTACATATTTCACTAGCCTTTCTGCAGGCGTTAATGCACGTGCAAAATGCTTTTTTTACATTATGGCGCGTTACGTGCGGTATGTAGTTATTTTTTTTCTTTTTACATTTGTTCATACATAAAGACATTCTTATAGTTACAGCGTGCTATGCGCAACGTACAATGTTTAATTTTAATTTGTACAGTTGTACTTGTCAAGAGACATTCATTCATTTTAATTTTTTTAGTTAACAAATTGTAGAAAATTTTGCACAGCTAAATTTAAAATAAGATAATGTAAGCCTCTCAACCTGAGAAGAGAAACGCTCATAAACGAAATGAAGCTAAATATGATGTTCCTGATAGCAAACAAATTCATATGTGAATACACCATTTAAATTGTCATCAAACTCAGTAAATAAACCGCACAAAAAGATAACCTCGATATATATAGAGAAAACTAACCCTCTATAAGAAGAAAGATCATAATGAGATTACAAACTTGAAGTCCAAATTGGTCACCCAACATACATCAACATATCAAATCAAACTAAGAAAATAAAATAAAATTATTTCTTGCATTCCTGAAAACATAAAGGAAAATCGTATCAGCAGCAAACTAAAAATAACATGATAGAAATGTTAGCTAAAAATGAGAACCTTATTGTATGCCAATATGACTTTTTCTCTGGATGTCCAGGTATTATGCTTAATTTTGCCAAAGGAACCCAAACTGTCAGAGGAAAATTAAACTTCAACTGTTAAACCAATTAGAAAACATAAAAATGAAGTCAAACGAATGATGGAGATGTAAAATAGAGAGGAAAAAAAAATCTTAACGGAACCATGAATATGAATGAGAAACACAAATTTGCCAAAAAGAAAACTTGTTATAGCATGTCAAGATACTTATAGCATCTTTTTTACGGTATTATCATTTTTAATTCATTAAACAAATTTTCGTTTGGAAAAGCTTTGCTATGATTCCCATGATTCATAGTTCAACAAATTTGTTTAATACAAAAAATTAAAACAAAGCTAAAATTTAGCAAGAAACGTACTAATCCAAAGAAAACCAAAACTTTGATAAACAAAGTAAGATAAACATAAAGAGCATACCCGGTTGAATCCTCTAGCTAAACTTTGATAAGTCGAATGATTTTCATTTTGGTTTTACAATCTGTACAAAAAAAACTTTCAATCATGCAACTAAAGCAAACAAACACCAAAAGTAGGAGAATTCCAAAACAATTAACTTAAGTCCCTCAAACACAAAAGAAATGATTAACTTAAAAGAGAAACAAATGGAATTAGTAAAAGACAAAGACATCGTTTACCCACAATTCATCCATTCAAGGGCCGGTAACTCTCAAAGGTAGGGTTCTGGCTTTCTGCCTGTGCTTTCCCTCATGTGAGAGGACTTTCTTTTATCATAGTGCGCTATGTGCGAATTTAAAAACTTTTGTGACTACAAACAACATATATTATTTTATTTAATCTGTGACTTTATATCAGAAGTAATAATCAGAATTAATTGGCTCTACTTACCTTTCTAAAAGCTTTGTATGATAAGTAAAACACATCCACCAATTGTATTAGTTCTTTGAAATCCCAAACTCATTTGCTCCCTCGCATCTATTTTTCAAACACTCTTCGACTGTCGTAATTTGCCTCCTCGTACAGTTGTGGAGCCATGATATATAACCAACGAATGGTTTTATCAAAATGTAGATAAATCTAAACATATATTAACTTCTTTAAGTAAACCATCATATTTCTCACAAACTAAACACCAACATTTGACAGGGAGGTAAAGATTTTAAAGAGAATTCTAATTGTTGAAGCAATAACGTACTGATAAACAATTAATAATGTCCATAGTGCAAACGGAGAGAATAAAACTATAATTTATACTCTCTTGAAGGTATCCATAATATATAACCAACGAATGGTTTTATCAATAGTTTACACATGTTGATCGAACATCAGAAGTTGGAAGAAAGAGTATGTCCATAGAAATTACCTGATTACATGCTACATATCTGAACCATGATCAACTTGCGTTCCCAATTCTATCTCAACCAAAATTCACCTTCCAAACACAAAAGTTCACCTCAATTCAAACTCATCATACTAAAAAAACAGAGGAAAAAAAATAACCAATTTCACATGAACAAATCAATCTAAGTTCTAACTTAGTTTTCTTGCAATAAAACTATTAAGGGAGATATTACTCAAAACAAACAAGCTATTAGTTAGTGATAACTGTAAAACTTCTGTTGTGGTTTCTGTGTAATTAGATGTAGAAGTTAAGGGCATTAAGGGTATTAATGCATCAAGTCTATAACTATATATACTGTCTTGTACTGATGAAATAATTAAATTGAATGTAAATCATTTCATTAAGAGAGAACTTCAGTTTCTTTATGGTATCAAGTCGCCGCCTGCCTCCCGGCGTCTCGATCCTCTTCCGCTCCTCCCTCTGATCAATTTCTTGATCGATTTCTGGTTTCTTGATCGATTTCTGTCCTCGATCTGTCTTTCTTTCTCTTTGAATTTGGATCTTGTCTCTTTTCATCATGGCATCTCCCTCTGAATCATCCTCTCCGATGATCTCACCGCCATTACCAAACCCTAATTTCTCTGGAAGTTCTCCATCTCCAAATTCGTATATGTCTCTTACGATTCAGAACATCGGCAGTATGGTGCCGATCAAGCTCAAGCGTACCAATTATCTCACATGGCGTGCCTTGTTTGCTCCCATTCTTCGTCGATACAAGCTTTTAGGTCTCATTGATGGCACTGAGTCCTGTCCGGCTCCTCTTCTTCCTGATAGATCTATGAATCCAGAGTTTGAGCAATGGTTTGAGAAGGATCAAAATCTGCTAATCTGGTTGAATTCAACGCTCTCTGAAGATCTTGTTTCGTTCACGGTTGGAGTATCCACATCTCGCGAACTTTGGCAGAAACTGGAACAATGTTTTGGTGGAGTCTCTGATGCTCATGTTCATTAGCTTCGCTCTCGTCTTCAATCTATTCAGAAAGGTCAGCAGTCGATCTCTGAATATCTTCAACAGCTTAAGGAAATCTCTTATTCTCTCGCAGCCGCTGGTGCTCCTATCTCCGATCGAGATCTCATTGCTGCCACACTTCATGGCCTCCCTGATGAGTTCGAATCTTTTATTGATTCCATCATGCTTCGCTTGTCTTCTACATCTCTTGCTGAACTACATGGTCTGTTGATGACTAAAGAATTGTCCATGGCTCGTCGCAAGCACAATATTTCTCCTTCTGTCACTGAGCCATTTCAGGCTTTCTCTGTTCAGTCTCAGGCACCATTATTGCCCACACCGTCTCCTCAGGCTTTTGCTGCATCTCAATCACCACTCAAGTCTTCTTTCCGTTATAATTCTAATCGTGGGAGACAGCATCGCAATTTCAACAGAGGCAATCGCAATCGCAATTTTAATCGTGGATCTTTTAATGGCAATTATCGTGGTTCTCAGAATACTTCTCAAGGCTCCAGGTCCAATTTTCATAACTTTTCATCCTCTTCTGGCACCAAGACTCAATGTCAAATTTGTGGTTCTACAAGCCACGAAGCCCTTGACTGTTTTGATAGGATGAATCCTGATATCTATGGACGTGTTCCCCCTGCCAAGCTTGCTGCTTTGTGTGCTCATTACTCTTCAAAACCGTCTCCATCGTGGCTGCTGGACTCTGGAGCTACCTCGCACATTACCAATGATATTGCAAATCTGTCTGTCTCTTCTCCCTACACTGGTGAAGATAAAGTCTACGTAGGAGATGGTAAAGGTATGTCCATTAAAAATATTGGTTCCTCCTATTTACATACTCCTCATACTGCCTTTATGTTGAGTAATGTCTTACATGTCCCACATATGAAGCACAATTTACTGTCTGCTTATCAATTTCTCAAAGACAATGCTTGCTCTTTGACTCTTGACTCTGATGGCTCTACTGTAAAGGATCGTGGCACGGGGAAGACGCTTTTGCGGGGCCAAGTTAAAGATGGCTTTTATCCTCTCCACAGTTTCAATCATTCTGTCCCTTCATCACCATCCGCTTTTGTTAGTATTAAAGCTCCTGTGAAGATCTAGCATCGACGATTGGGGCATCCATCTTCTTTACTTTTTCGTAAGGTTCTCTCTACAAATAACCTTGGTATACAAGGCAAGTCTTCTGTTGATTTCTTTTGCTCCGATTGTGCTCTTGCTAAATCCCGAAAGCTTCCCTTTGGATCTGCACGCTCCACCACTACTCACAGTCTTCAACTGCTTCATTGTGATCTTTGGGGCCCTGCTTCTGTTACCTCCCCTAGTGGTTATAAATACTATATGTTGTTAGTAGATGACTTTAGTCGATATAGTTGGTTGTTTCCTTTAAAGGCAAAGTCTGATGCTTATTCTACTTTTGTTGTATTCCACAAGTATGTAGAGACCTTACTTGGAAATAAAATCAAAATTGTACGCTCTGATTCAGGGGGTGAGTTCACTTGTACTATGTTTCAAACTTATCTTCGTTCTCATGGTATAATGCATCAATTAAGCTGTCCCCATACCCCAGAACAGAATGGCTGTGCCGAACGGAAACATCGCCATGTTGTGGAGACTGCTCGAACTTTACTTGTTGCTTCTTCTGTCCCTACTCTATATTGGGTGGAGGCCTTTTCCACTGCTTTGTATCTCATCAATCGGTTGCCAATATCTGGGTTATCTCACTCTCCTTGGGAACTCCTTTTTCAAACACCTCCAGATTACTCCAGATTGAAAGTCTTTGGCTGCAGTTGTTTCCCATGGTTGAAGCCTTATGTTCAATCAAAGTTGGATCCTAAAAGCAAATGTTGCATCTTTTTGGGGTATAGCCTACAACACAAGGGTTATCGGTGTCTTGACCCACAAACTGGCCGCGTTTATATATCTAGACATGTGCAGTTTGATGAAACTGCATATCCATTTCAATCGATTTCTCAGGATGCTGCTGCAGTCTCACATTCAGGTTCCCCTTCTATGGATCTTCAATTCTCTATTCCACTTTCTAGACCTTCTTCAGGGTCTCCATCTTCAGTTTCTCTTATTGATGCAGCACAGAATCTCAACACTTCGGGTTCTGTCTCCCCTTCTCATTCACCTACGGCCTCACAGAATCTTGAAGCTTCCAGCATCTCATCTCCTCATCTCCCTCCGAGCAATCTTCATCCCATGGTAACTCGTTCCAAAGCTAGCATCTATAAGCCTAGAGTTTATGCAGCTACAAAGCATCCACTTCCACTAGACATTGATGCTATCCCAACTACATATCTGCAGGCATCCAAACATGCTCACTGGCGATCTGCAATGCAAGATGAATTTAATGCATTGCAATCTACAGGTACTTGGACATTGGTCCCTCCATCTTCTGCTCAAAATGTTGTCGGTTGTAAGTGGGTCTTTCGAGTTAAAAAGAAGCCTAATGGTACTATTGAACGGTTCAAAGCCCGTTTGGTTGCCAAGGGCTTTCATCAACAGGAAGGCATTGATTTTCAGGAGACCTTTAGCCCCGTGGCCAAGCCAGTCACCATTCGTGTCCTTCTCTCTCTTGCTGTGCAATTTAATTGGTTTTTAAACTAATTGGACATCAGTAACGCGTTTCTTCATGGAGATTTAAAGGAACATGTGTATATGCAGCAGCCTCCTGGCTTCATTGACTCCAGCAAGCCCTCTCATGTATGTAAATTGCGAAAATCTCTGTATGGCCTTAAACAGGCCCCCCGTGCGTGGTTTGACAAACTCTTTCAAGCTCTAATTCAATTTGGCTTTGTGCAGTCCTCTTCGGATGCTTCTTTGTTTGTTCTCACAGGTCCTTCTCCAGTCATTGTTCTTGTTTATGTCGATGACATCTTAGTCACTGGCCCCAATCCTTCTGTGTGCAATCAATTCATCAGCTACCTCAGTACTCTTTTTCCTGTTAAGGATCTTGGACCATTGCACTATTTTTTGGGCTTAGAAGTTCATCGATCTTCTGCCGATCTCTTCCTTCATCAAACTAAATACCTACTGGATCTTCTCCGCAAAACCAATATGGATGGTGCTAAGCCTTGCTGCACTCCTCTTGGTTCCACAAAGCTTGATCGCACGGGTCCTCTTCTTTCTAATCCTACTGAGTATAGATCCATTGTTGGTGGGCTGCAATACTTAACATGGACACGTCCTGATCTCTCCTTTGCAGTCAATCAAATCTGCCAGTTCATGCATGCTCCTCGCGAACAACACTTGCAGGCTGCCAAAAGAGTTCTTCGTTATCTCAAAGGCACTGTTTCTGAAGGCATTTGGTTTAAACCGGGTCCTCTCCATCTTACTGCTTTCTCAGATGCAGACTGGGCCGGTTGTACATTTGATCGCCGGTCCACTAGTGGTTTTTGTGTGTTTCTCGGTCCCAATCTCATTAGTTGGAGTGCCAAGAAACAATCCACTGTTGCTCGTTCGTCTACTGAGGCTGAATATCGTTCCCTCGCCCACACTGCTGCAGAACTTACCTGGATCTGTAAAATTTTTCGAGATCTTCACTTCTCTGTCCCTCAAGTTCCTACTCTCTAGTGTGACAACATTTCAGCCATCTCCCTTGCTTCTAATCCAGTGTTTCATGCCCGCACTAAACACATAGAAATCGATTACCACTACATTCGGGAGTTAGTCTTGGCTCAACTCATCAAAGTTCAGTTTATCTGCAGCCAAGACCAATTGGCTGACATTCACACCAAGTATTTGTCCAAGAGCCGCTTCACCTATCTCAAATCCAAGCTTCCACTTGGTTCTCTGGTTGATCCCCAGCTCAGCTTGAGGGGGTGTATTAAGGGAGATATTACTCAAAACAAACAAGCTATTAGTTAGTGATAACTGTAAAACTTCTGTTGTGGTTTCTGTGTAATTAGATGTAGAAGTTAAGGGCATTAAGGGTATTAATGCATCAAGTCTATAACTATATATACTGTCTTGTACTGATGAAATAATTAAATTGAATGTAAATCATTTCATTAAGAGAGAACTTCAGTTTCTTTAAAAACGACCAAAGTTAAGAAAAAACAAAAACATAGAATGAGCGATAAGGGAGAGAAACAGATCTCGTTGATCATTTTTAAAATTTACCCAAACGATTCGAAGTAGCAGGGACGAAGCTTCTTCCCTCCTCCTCTGAATTTGTGGAATACTCAATGTACATTTGTGAGTTCTTGGGAGTTATTTCATCTTCTCCGTCGCGGCAGTTTATTTGGAGTCCTCCACGATCTTGATTGCTTTTTGCACATTTAATTTCTTTTCTTATTTTCCTTCTATTTAGTCTCTTTTAATTATTACTTTTTCTACAAAACTACCATTAGTAAAAAAATTCTGTATTTCTTTTCAGTTAATGCATTTTTTTGTTTCAGGGGCATTGTTGTCCAATTATTTTTGATGAAGCCTTGAGACACCAAAATTGACTTCTGACTTTCTAATAGTAGAGATTTAGATGTGTTGTTGGTTACTCAAAATTTTATTTTATAGTATAGAAACAATCTAATACATTATGTTTTATGTTTTAACTCTCGGATTTTTGAGCAATTAAAATGACAAAAAAAAATTACAATGTTAGTCAACCAAAAAGACAGGTCGGACAATGTCTTGGCATTCGCACGAAATATCAATGTGTTAACGTTTGGGTAACATGAACACTACCTATGGAAAATTCAGTTAAAGTTACCTCCAAGTATGTTTCTTTCGTATTCAGATTCAATTGATGTGCTCATAAAATTGGATATTATGAATCAAACTTTTGGACTAAACATGACAATGACATTGCCTTACAATATTGTAGAGTTCACACTTTAAGAACGTGAAGCATTATGGTTCTAATAATTTAATTGAATGAAATCCAAATGAAACTTTAAGTGAAATTTTAATTATATGATTGTGGTATTAGAACGTGAAGCATTACGTTTTAAGTGTGTAAAAATGAACATGAAATTTAACAACTCAAGCAAATAGAGAGGTGGCATTAGAGCAGACCACAGAAGATTTGGTGGTGTAGTTTGCGTGTTCGACCGGAAGAACTAACAAGTTAGATAAGTCATGCACCGACGGTAATCCCCCACCTAACTATTTAAACAGTGGTAGGGAGAACCAATCATTCAATTGCAAGTTGCAATCTTTTAGTGCTACTTAAAGATGAGTAGGCATTCCAATTTAAAAAAATTTGTGTTTGAATTATAAAATTTTGTGCTCATTATTAGAACGGTTCATATTATAAATCACTCTATAAAGATCATCTGTGTAAAAAATGAATTAAAACTAAGGTAGTATAGTTAATCTATAGCAGAAAATACATATACGGTTCATAATGTTTTTACCAATTTCATTCATCTATTTTGATACAGTTTGGTGACTAAAAGACCTTAGTTTTATTTTTTTTTTTGCTGAGATGATCTTTATAGAGTGATTTATAATATGAATGGTTTTGATAAAAACTACTAAGTTCTATAAATTGGCAACAAAAACAATTTTGAATAGGAATTACCAGTCATTATTGAGTAGCCAAGTATTATTCTTAATCTTTATTCTCATAATATAAGTCGTCAAATTAACTATATATGTATTCTTTAAGAAACATTAATCCTAAAAATGTGTAGCTAGAGAACTCTATTGGTTTTAGGATTTTTGCCAATCTGCCCCAAAAAACAAAAACAAACATTTCACAATAATAAAAGGGTGTTGTACGTTTTTTGGTAAGAAAAAGGGTGGTGTTACCAACATTTTAAAAAGTCATCTTGCATTTTTAGAATACTAATAAACGTCTTCCCTCTCTTCTTTGTTGTCAAGAAAGTGAACCAGAAGGTAGGGAGCTCCAGAATCACTGTGCTAGTTGTTGATATTTGGTTGATCAATGTTATCATCATGATATCGTTTCTCATCGTTCGCATGGTTGCATGTATAGCTTGTACCGTACAAATTATTTTATATTTTAGCTATTTAATCCATCGGACTACACCCCTCAGCTAGCCTACTTAAACAATAAAACCCATTAATACCATGGAGGAAATTGAGTTTTCATCCTAAAGGCAAATAGAGAGTGATCTAACTCTTTATAAATCCTTACAAAATTTGATCCATCGCCTGAGACTTTATTATCAATATTCTCAGAAGACACTCCATTGTCGGTAAACGTTTTGATTGGGCTGCACATATGCTGTTGTTCTGTTGACTGTGTGGGCTTTGCTACTAGTTTTCTATTTTTTTGTTTGGCGTTCGGCCCCATGTAAACATCACAAAATGTGGATTGTAGTTCAAATAGATTAGGGTACTTGAGAAACCAAACTCAGCATGAAGGACTCAGAATTATTCAAATAGAAATTAAGGTTTGGTTATAAGAATAATGATGTTCATGATTTATGTGAGTTGAAGAGGTTTAGTGCTACATGTAGCCTCGTCGAGCCCCCATTATTTTAGAGGTGTGTTCTGTTGGAGCTTGGAAGAGTGGTTGCAGTTGTGCTGGTATGATTGTGTGTTTCAGGAATTCGAAGGTTAGTTCTTTGGAACTTTTTGTTCTAATTTGGAGACTCCTAGCTCTGTTGCGGGGGAGGAAATAACGGTAATTAAAGCTATTATTAGCTTTAGTTCGGGATTAAAATTTTATTTGGTTGAAAGTTGATCCTGCTTTGGTTCTTGACTTCTTGCACTCTTCTCAATTGGTGCCTTGGCAATTAAGAGTGGAGTAGAGGAACTGCTTGTATAGAATTTTTCAAATGCATTTTAGATAGTCTCACATTTACAGAGAAGGTAATCAAGTTGTTGATGCCCTTGCAAATCATGGTTTTTGTTTTAATTGTCTTGTTTGGTGAGATCCTCTTGATTTCATTTTGCCGTTATTATCATTGTCTTTATGTAGGGCTTCCATACTACCATTTTTGATAGGTTATCTTTTGTTGGCATTGTTATATCTTATATTGGTTATTAATTAGAGGTTTCATTTGTTATGGTTGCTACCATAGTCAAAGTTAGGCTTTATGTCCCCTTGACAAATTGTACTTTTTTTATATAATAATTTACCTCATTGTCACTTCTTAGGATAACAATGTTGGAGTGAGATTGATTTTACTGAGGAAAAAAATTGTAGTTCTTTTTCGGATTAAGTACCTAAAGCCGCCTAACATTTTAGTGACATTCCAAATTGATCTCAACCTTTTTAAACATTCCACATAAGTACCTCAACCTATTGAAAATGTCACATCTTAAGTCCCAGTTAATTTTTCTGTTAAATGTACTTGTGGCAACAATGGTTCCCACTTATTTGCTTACTTGGACACTAAAATGATAATAAACATAACTTCAAAAAGACATGAAGATGAAAAAATAAAAATAATTAAACAGATTAACAAATAAAATGGAAAACCAAAATGAAGATTGAGAAATCTCCTAACAAAGAACAAGGTTAAGAATTCAGATAGGGATTCAAGGAGCATGTTCCTGCTCATTTGATTTCCCCATTTGCCGACTTTCGGCTAGTAAAGTTTCCACTTTTTCTTTGTGGGCAGTGAAAATGGTGGTGGCCGCATCATGGCAGTCTATATCATTTTAGCAACCTCCACGACCTTCTTATTGAAGTTGGCGGCTTGAGTTGTAGGGTGAAGTTTGTGGTTGTGCGTTGGGTTTGAAGGTGATAGCTTGAAGGGGGTGCGCTTGTGACCGTTACTTGGTAGAATTCATGCTTCCACGACCTTCTAACTCTTGTTAATTTAACAAAAAATTAATTGGAGCTAAATGGATATGATATTTTCAATAGTTTAAGTACATGTTGTTTATGTTTAAAAAAGTTTAGACTAATTTAAAATGACACTAAAAAGTTGAGGAGTTTTAGTAACTTAATCCTTCTTTTTAATTTTTCTGTGATAGATTACTTAAACAATCATAATCTTAATTTTATACTTATAGTGGCTAATTGGAATCCGGTTTTATACTAGGATAGCCCTTAGTATCCCTCTGATTCTGTAGCGTATTGATTCTAACTAACAATTTCCCACGCCCAAAAAATTTACACAAATGTTAAGGATTCAAAGTCGTTTTCGCTTAGCAGCTGTTGATATGCATGCATTCACACACGCACACACATATGTATATATATCATGAGCCCCTTCTTAATAGGAATCTGTTTCATTGTATATATCGCAAAGGACCTCCATATTATGAAAACATGGGAAAACTGTGAAAAGTATAAGCGGTCTTATATGACGAATACATAATTACCACGATGGTTCTATACCTATCTATTTTTGCTACAGTAAAACGAAATCCTGCTAATTAAGGAGTTGCTTGTATTTGTCACAGTTACACAAACTGAAGGACCTAGAATTCTCGAAAGTAAAACACATGCGACTACGTATAGCATGAAGACGGCATAAACCAGAAAAATATCGATTAAATCAGCACATTTAGCACGGTCTGAACAAAAAGAAGAGAAGATGAAATTAAATTCACTTTTAACAAGGGAATAAGCAATCATTAATACAATGCTGATGGAATATGCTAAGCTGTTGCAGTCATGAGTCATCATAGGGTTAAATCACTAATTAGAAAATTCCGCCTCCAAAAATTAAAATAAACCTTGTTTAATTGCATTAGTTTAATTAACTTCCTTGTATACATCATACGTATATATATGCGGCTTCTAGGTTTAGCCACTAAATATACTGTTTGACTTTACATGCTGGATGGCATCTTCTGGCTTTCGTTTTCAACTTGTCTCGTAAATTTGCAACAATCGACGTAGAAATTGTCACCAAATTTTTATATATAGTGTTATATTTGGCCTCTGATCATAATATAGAACAACTTACAAATTATAGAACACATAGCTCATAAGACAGAGAACTAGCCAGCTTCCATGGCTCAGAGTTTGATATCAGTACTCTCTCTTTGGCTCGTTGTATTTCTGGGTTGCATTGGTTTGCTTGCATGTTCTCAACCAACTACGCCTGCCATTTACGTGTTTGGTGACTCCACAGTAGATGTTGGAACTAACAATTACTTGCCTAATGCTCGAGCAAGGGCTGACCACCCTTTTTATGGGATTGATTTTCCTCACTCTAGAGCGACTGGAAGATTTAGCAACGGCTTCAACATTGTTGATTATCTTGGTATTAGCACGGCCACTGACCCCACTATTATTTACATATGATATAATTTTTTGGCGTGTGGTGTGTACTCTCTTGTTACGTTATCATTTCACTCAAATTATGACATGCTTGTTTTTTATGATACATAATAGGAGTCTGACATAATAATTGTGTCGTTCACCTTATACTATAATGCATGAAATTATAACATTATGTGACAATATTTTTAGTACTCAAATTTCTTATTAATTTTGTTTGTTTTATAATCATCATAGTTATTAATTTTTTTTTCTTTAATATCTTATTAATTAGCCAAGTTTTTGGGTTTCGAGCTGAGTCCGCCACCTTTTCTCTCTCTTTTGGACAAGAAGGAGGGAATTTATGGGAATATCATTTTCCTAAGTAAAGGAGTCAATTTCGCTTCCGGAGGTTCAGGAATTCTGGATGAAACTGGAAGACGAAAGTGGGTAAGCTTAATTCTCACACTTAATCTCTGTTATGCTCTCTAAGACCATCTCTAATGGTGAGCTAAAAGCCAAATTACCTCCCAAAATTTCCCCCCAAACTCACTCCAATGCAAGGGAAAAATTCAGGCTAAATGCTAAATGCTAAATCAATGCCAGATTCCCCTCAGAATTTAGCTTAGAAATTGGTATGGGCTCCACCAAACCGAGTGAAAATATTTATCGAAATTTAAATTTTTTTATTAAAATGTTCATAAAATTAATTTACGATAATCTACATATTTATTTTTTTTTTTAAATTTAATTTAAGAAAAAAATAGCCTAAGTTTATTCTTTAATAATCACGGGCTAAAATTTTAGGCTTGAAACGGTTGGAGTAGAAAAACTCTTTTTGGGCTAAAAATTAAATTTGTCGGGCTAAAATATTTAGTTTTTAGCCCAACGATTGGAGATGGTCTAAGGAATATAATCAGAACAAAAAAAGAATATACACATTTATTGACATATTCTTGTAGACATACAAAACTGATATACTTGCTGACACATTCTCGTAAATGTAAGGCTTCTATTAAAAAATGTATCAATACTATGTCAGTGTTGTACGTCTAACAGTTTTATTGTAAACGATAGAAATATATGTCAAGTATGTTTGCTCTCACGTATATAGACACTATGAGAAATGCAAGGAGAAAAATATTTATAAAGTTAACTGGGTTACATTGTGCACGTAGGGAAATGTCGTTGCCCTTGGAGAACAGGTCCAGCAGTTTGCAAGAGTACATGACATTATATCAAAATTACAGGGTGAGGGTGGATTGGCTAATATATCAAAGTCTTTCTTCCTCATCAGCGTCGGAAGCAATGACATCTTAGAACATTTTCCTACTAATAACCAATCTACTTCTGCAAAACGCTTCATCGCCACTCTCATGTCCACTTATGAAAGTCGATTAAGGGTACCATTAATTAATTACCAGTTTTTCTTCTTATTTCTTTACATTGTAAATTAATCATTAATCAAAGTGACTTCTTAATGACCCATTTGATAATCATTTCAGTTTTTAGTTTTGACTAAAAACTTTGTTTAGTAAATATTTTCAGTTTTAAACAATAGTCAAATTTTGAAAACTCACAAAAATAGCTTTCCGTTTTTGGTCAATTTTTTACTTTTTGAAAGCTACAAAAAATGAAAATTGAAAACAGAAAAAAAAATTGAAAACGAAATGGTTATTAAATTGTCCATAATTAATTAATTAAGAGTTTTTTTCTTAAATTAATGTTTTCAATTGCAGAATCTAATTGACCTTGGAGCCAAAAGTTTCGGGATTATTAGTGTTCCCCCAGTTGGGTGCGTCCCATTGCTGCGTAATTTTACTGAAGATGGTAGCTGTTCTGAGCCCATGAATGAATATGCCGTATTGTTTTATAAGGCACTTCAAGGAGTCTTGCAGAGGTTAAGCGCAGAATGCGAAGGGGTGAAATATGCACTTGCAGATGCATATTCAATGACCACACTCATCATAAACAACCCGAAACAATTTCGTAATTACTTAACCATCTTAATTTACTCCTTCAGTCTTTTGGTAGTGTATCACAAAAATAGTATAGAATGTAACGTACGTGTGTGTGTGTGTGTGTGTATGTTATAAAATCTGTTTTCTGTGTGTTGGCATAGATTTTATAAAAATGATTTTTCAAGTGTAAGCCCTTAATAACGCTACGGTTAAGAGAAAACTTTTTAAACCATTTCATTAGGAAAAAAAAATCTAACTAGCTCTGTCTTTGTTTGTTGTAAAAAAACAGACTGCTAAAAAACAAGAAGTCAAATGACTTAACTACTATGTCAATTATGGCATCTTTCATGGAGAAAACTTTGATATCGTTTAGTTCCTAATTGGCATATTTGACATGCTCTAATCGGAGAATGGCACTAAAGGAAGTTTAAATCTTAGAATCAATTAAAGCATTGACAATTAAGTTGATAGATGAGAGTTTTTTTTTTTTTTTTTTTTGTTCCCAATTGAACTCTTACAGTATTTTTGTAAAAAGCTTATAGTTATATATGGAGGTTCTTTTTTTCTAATTTACTAATAATTACTATTATAAAAATTTTGGCACGCTACTAATAAAAGCACTTATGAGCAAACTACTTTCTACAGAAGTACATCCAAAAGGGCTTTGATATGTACACTTGTTTCTTGTTTTCAAAGAATTTTGTATGTTATATAATAGACATCCTAACATATTGTAGGGTTTGAGGAGGCGACAAAAGCTTGTTGTGGAAAAGGAAATTTTAATGCAGAGTTGCCATGCACATCAGACTCGGATTTGTGTAAAGATCGCGATGTCTACTTGTTCTGGGATCAATACCATCCAACGCAAGCTGCGTCTCATCTTGCAGCTCAAACTCTTCATTTTGGTGGTGGATTCGTGGCACCCATGACTTTTGGTCAATTGGCCTTACTTGCATGATTTAGAGATTTGCCTCGATATAATTAAGAAGATAGATTTCTTAATTGATTCATATATAACCATGCACCTGTCTTTCTGTTTGGTTGTTCCCTCTTGTAACACAAAAAAAAAAAAAAAAAGAAAGAGAAAAAGACCGTGGAGGTTTATTGAGCACGAGGTTCAAAAATAAAACAACCTTTTGACCAACATTTTCACGTTATTAGTGTTAAATTAAAAATAAAGGTATAAAGAAGATTGTGGAAGTATAGTTGTCGAGAAGTTATTAAATATCCCAATATATATGTTGAAATTCGCACAAATTTGCACAATAACATTTTGATTATAAAAGGGTGTGCGCAATTAGCATCCAATTTATTTTATTTTGCTACGTGATTTAGCAGTGAAATTTTTTATTCGTTTATAACTAAAAGGTTATGAATTTAAGTCGTGGAAATAATCTTTTTGTAAAATAAGAATAATGTTATAAGAATTTTTTTTTAACAAGTATCACATAATTACATGGTGTTATTAATTCATATATTATAATGTGAGAAAATCAACATGGTTGATAAAGTATGCGCATGATCATTCGTCTTAACTACGAGTATGTAGAACCTGGAAAACGAAGAAAGACAAACACAACCATTTGAAGGACCAACAATCTTTTCATATCTTTTTTCCTATTCGTCATAATTAGTCTAAAAACGATAGTTAATTCTTAGGAAATTAATGTACATAAACAAGAGGTGCATCTAAATGATAATGATAGAGCTTCGACTTCGACTAAGAAATATATATTAAATAAGACAGTCTATACAGCTAAAACAGTCAATATTAAAGAAATTGAATGAGGATCTTCTTTGAATTCTCTTTGTGAGGATCACGGAAATTCTCAAATCGTGTCAATTTATTGTACATTATGTGGCTAGTTTTCATTAGGTAATGTTCATGTTTAATTTTAAATAAAAATATTTAAAATAATTTCTGACCGTACGATGTACGATAAACGAAACGAACACGATTTGAAGATCTCCGGAATCCTCCCAAAGAAGATCCAGAGAAAATTCTCATCCAAAGAAATTTGACAGCAATAAAAAAGTAACCAAAGAAATATAACTGTCGAGCTTCACTTATGTAGTTTCAGTCAATTAAGCTGAGTCGAGCTTTATTAATTTACTCATGTTTTTATAATTTATTTTTCGTGGTTAGAGAAAATTAAAGAGAGCTGGCATCAATTAGGGTGCGTTTGGTACGCAGACGGGACGGGACGGGACAGGATGGAACGGGACGGGACGGATGTTGTAAATTTTGAAAAAGACAAGGGGCATTTTTGTCCTAAAATGTTAAAAATTTATGTCCCACAAACGTGGAACAACCCCGTTCCAGGGGGGATGTGGAACCAAAAATCATCCAAAACTTGTCCCGTGGAACGCCTCGTCCCACTCGTTTTAGGCGTACCAAACGCGGGACAGAACGCCTCGTCCCGTCCCGTGTACCAAACGCAACCTTAGGGTTTTAACTTTTTAGATTGTCTATATGCTGGTGAATTATATATATGATGTCACAATCTGTCCCGGATTTTTCATATCATTATTGTGAATTGACGGAATTGTCCTTGAGCATTGAGGTACATATGTAAATCAAACTAAGGTTTTAGTCCAATTATGTATTATCCTAAATTATTGGGACCAATGGGAACTAAGGAAATAATGTGTTGTGATTGGGTGGTTGGATTTGGACCACACAGCCATACTCCTTCTCTCTCTCTCTCGCACTCCCGTGCACTCTCTCTTTCATTCACCCTCTCTCTCTTTCGAACTCACTCTCTCTCCTTCATTTCGTATGGACAAGCTCAAAGGAGACCCGAACCTTACGGATCGAAGTATCCAAGGTCACCATTGTGTTGCTTAGGACCTCACGAATACACTGGTGCCAGTTTCAAGGAGCTTTGTTAGGTCCTTTAGAGGCTCGAAGTACTTCGTTGGACAAATTTGGATGTCGGAATTGTAAGATCGACAATTGGCCGGTTTTCTCGAAATTTCTCCGGCAAGATTCTGTGGTTTTAAGGTCCTAAAAAGGCGAGACCTATTCAGAGGACGAGCGTAGCCAGGCTAGACTTGGGGGCTACAATCCGGCTACTTATCTGTGAGTGGGCAGTTGTTTTCCGTATATACCTATATACTGCTATTTTTCCCATAAAATGAACTTAAATGATTATACGTTTTGAAATGCCATGCAAAGTATCTATTTATTTTAATGATGCATTAGTGATTACATATATTTATGATGGTGCTGCGGACGCAGAGGTAAGTGTTAGGTAAGTTTATATACTAATTATAATGAGAATGAGAATGATGTGATGTGATATGATGTACACCTGCACCTAGATATTAGTGCTCCCGCCCAGAGTTAGGGGCACAGTCTTTCACATGATGTTCACCTCCCGCACCGCATGCTCGCCTTGGATCCAAGTTAGGTGCACAGTCCTGTTGTATAGACCACTATAAGTGGGTTCGACTCATAGGTGACCCGCGATTATTCGCATAGTCTTCACATGATTGTAACACTAGAGCATATTTATTCTATATACAGTGATGATGTGCAGACCACTAGAGGTGGTATTGATTTGTGTGCATGATATATATACATGATATGATGAGTTTGATTATGAGTTATATATACAGCCGAGGGCTGAGTTGATTATTGAGAATTATTATGAGATATATATACAGCCGATGGCTGAGTTGATTACCTGACATTCAATCACATTCACAGAGTTATGATTAGAGTTCAGTTGAGATACTTTGGCATGGCATACATACATAAATATTTTCCAACGTGTTTTCGAGATTTATATATAAGAGTATATACTTTATTTCTGAGAAATTATACAGGTTTTACGGAGAGAGGTTACAACTTTTGAGAAAAGAATGATTTTGAAAAGATTTGTTTTGCTGACCCACTCAACTTTGTTTTTTCGCCCCTCCAGGTTTTAGGTAGTGTTCGTTGGTGGCATACGAGGATCTTGTCAGACGTTCTGACAGAATTCACTCATGTAAGACCACATTCGGGTGTCAATTGCATTTAGTACTTTCTGCTTGATTGCACTTAGACCACTTATGCTCTGGTTATGTAAACACTATTGATTCTCGCTCTAGCACATTATCTTATTTAGGTTTGCTAGTGGCTTGGTTTTAATTTTTTCGTATCCATCTTATTAATCTTGCTTCCGCACTGTGCACATGGTTACATCGTGCTCACGTGACGGCCAGCATGAACCGTCACTGAGGTGCGGAGTTTGCTTGGTTTAGCATGTTACTATCGGCGATTTGTTATCGATTTCTCAATTATGGCTCTACCACTAATGAGGTTAACCAGGAAGGAAGTTAAACTCGAGTGGGATGATAATTGTGAGCAGAGTTTCCAGTAGTTGAAGTATTGTCTCACGCATGCTCCTGTTTTAGCTCTTCCTGATGATAGTGGTAACTTCGAGATTTATAGCGATGCTTCGTTGAATGGCCTAGGATGTGTTGATGCAGCATGGTAGGGTAAATGCTTACGCTTCGCGTCAATTAAAGCCTTATGAGATGAATTACCCTACTCATGACCTGGAATTGGCGGCCATTATCTTTGCTTTAATGATTTGGAGACATTACCCTTATGGTGAGAAATACAGGATCTTCTCAGATCATAAGAGTCTCCAATACCTGTTTACTCAGAAGGATTTGAATCTTCGTCAGCGACGGTGGATTGAGTTGTTGAGAGACTACGATTGCACGATAGAGTATCACCGGGTCGTGCAAATGTGGTGGCTGACGCTCTTAGCAAGAAATCTCATAGCAGAGTTAATGCTTTCTACGCGAGCCGTGTTCTTCTTCTTGTAGAGTTGAGATCGACTGGAGTGCAGTTAGAGATAAAAATCCCATGGTAGAAGATCGAGAAAATGCCTTGCTTGCTAGTTTCCAAGTCAGGCCAATCCTAATTGACAGAATACTCGAAGCCCAGAGAAATGATGAAGAAACTTAGGAACTTATTCGATTGCAGAATGACGGGAAAAAGAAAGACCTCCGAATCAGAGAATCAGACAGCATGCTTATGCAGGAAAGTAGGATGTACGTACCAGATATTGTAGAGTTGAAGAAGGAAATTCTTGATGAAGCATATATTTCAGCTTATGCTATGCATCTTGGAGGCACTAAGATGTATCATACCATTCGACCATTTTACTATTGGCCGGGTATGAAAAGGGTGATTGCTGAGTATGTGAGCAGGTGTGTTGTGTGTCAGCAAGTTAAAGCCGAAATGAAGAAGCCGTTTGGATTGTCGCAGCCACTTCCCATTCCTCAGTAGAAATAAGAAAATATTACCATAAATTTTGTGTACAAGCTTCCCCGTACACAGAATGGCTAGGATGGAATTTGGGTGATTGTTGATAGGCTTACTAAGTTAGCGCATTTTGTTCCTATGAGGGAAAAGTATTCATTAAGCCAATTAGCTGAGTTGTTTTTATCGAAGATTGTGAAGTACCATGGAGTTCCAGTTAGTATCGTCTCGGATCGTGATACTAGATTCACTTCCAAGTTCTGGACAGCGTTCCAGGAGGCCATTGGTGCGAAATTACATTATAGTACGACATATCACCCTCAGACAGACGGTCAATCAGAGATGACTATTGGGACGTTGGAAGACATGCTAAGATCTTCAGTTTTGTAGTTTGGTGACGCTTGGCATAAGCGGTTGGATTTGATGGAGTTCGCTTATAACATTAGCTTTCACTCGAGTATTGGTATGTCACCATTTGAGGCACTTTATGGCAAGCATTGTCGTACATCATTGTGTTGGTCAGAGGTTGGCGAAAGAGTTTTAGTGGGCCCTGAGATAGTAGAATAGACTCAGAATGTTCAGGTTATTAAGGCTAACCTGAAAGCGACCCAGGATCACCAGAAAAGTTTAGCAGATAGGCGTGCTACTGACCGAGTGTACAAGTTGGTGATTGGGTGTTTCTTAAGTTATTGCGCGTAGAGAGGTGTGGTTTGATTCGGAAAGAAATGGAAGTTAAGTCCTAAGTACATTGGACCTTATCAGATCACCGAGTGGTCGGTGAAGTGGCTTACAGACTTGAGTTACCGTCAGAGCTGTCCAGAGTGCATAATGTGTTTCATGTTTCGATGCTTCAACATTATGTTTCAGATCTGTCACATGTGATCCCTTCGCAACCTTTAGAGATTAATCCAGATTTGACTTACGACGAGGAGCCAGTGACGATACTGGATTGAAAAGATAAAGTGCTCAAGAACAAGACAGTGCGTTTGGTGAAAGTTTTGTGGAGAAACCACTCGAATAAAAACACAGAAATTTCGATGGAAATATCGGGATATTATCAATATCGATAAAAATTGAATAAAAACCACGGAAATAGTAAGAAAAACTTGGGAAATTTTTATTGAAACTTTGCAGGATGTTTATTTAGTCAATTATCCATTAGTTTATCACAAAAAAATTGGAAGGAAATGCATTGCATGATGGATTTAACTGATTTAAGTTGATTATATAGCGAGCTGGCAAACATTGTGAGTGTAGAAAATATGTAAATATTTTAGCATATTTCCACAAAAAATATAAGTGATATGATGGTCAAGGTGTTGAAGGAGTAAAATGGGAGGGGTTCGAATCCCCTTAGTGTTTTTTTAAATATAGAAATTTCAAAAACACGAAAATTTCGATGGAAATATTGATGACATCGGAAATATCGGTAGTCCAAAAACACGGAAATTTCGATGGAAATATCAGGATATTATGGATATTTTATACTAAGGAAACAATGTGTTGTGATTGGGTGGTTGGATTT
The DNA here is from genome assembly GCA_963580275.1 of Crataegus laevigata. Taxonomy (NCBI): domain Eukaryota; kingdom Viridiplantae; phylum Streptophyta; class Magnoliopsida; order Rosales; family Rosaceae; genus Crataegus; species Crataegus laevigata. The sequence continues at coordinate 31,926,309 of OY756942.1, read as the reverse complement.
GGACCACACACCCATACTCATTCTTTATCTCTCTCTCACTCCCGTGCACTCTCTCTCTCTCTCTCTCTCTCTCTCTTTCTCTCTCTCTCAGTCACTCTCTCTCTATCTCTCTCTCTCTCTCTCTCTTTCAAAGTCACACTCTCTCTCCTTCATTTCGTACAGACAAGCTCAAATGAGACCCAAACCTTACGGATCGAAGGATCCAAGGTCACCATTGTGTTGCTTAAGACCTCACGAGTACACTGGTGCCAGTTTCAAGGAGCTTTGTTAGGTCCTCTAGAGGCTCAAAGTACTTCGTTGAACAAATTTGGACGTCGGAATTGTAAGATCGACAATTGGCCGGTTTTCTCGAAATTTCTCCGGCAAGATTCCGTGGTTTTAAGGTCCTAAAACAGGTGAGACCTATTCAAAGGACGAGCGTAGTCAAGTTAGACTCAGGCTAGACTTGGGGGCTACGATTCGGCTACTTATCTGTGAGTGGGCAGTTGTTTTCCGTATATACCTATATATTGCTATTTTCCCATAAAATGAACTTAAATGATTATACGTTTTGAAATGTCATGCAAAGTATCTATTTATTTTAATGATGCATTAGTGATTACATATATTTATGATGGTGCTGCGGACGCAGAGGTAAGTGTCAGGTAAGTTTATATACTATTTATAATGAGAATGAGAATGATGTGATGTGATATGATGTGATGAGAGCTCATACACCTGCACCTAGATATTAGTGCTCCCGCCCAGAGTTAGGGGCACAGTCTTTCACATGATGTTCACCTCCCGCACCGCATGCTCGCCTTGGATCCAAGTTAGGTGCACAATCCTGTTGTATAGACCACTATAAGTGGGTTCGACTCATAGGTGACCCGCGATTATTCGCACAGTCTTCACGTGATTGTAACATTAAAGCATATTTATTCTATATACAGTGATGATGTGCAGACCACTAGAGGTGGTATTGATTTGTGTGCAGGATATATATACATGATATAATGAGTTTGATTATGAGTTATATATACAGCCAAGGGCTGAGTTGATTATTAAGAATGATTATGAGCTATATATACAGCCGAGGGCTGAGTTGATTACCTGACATTCAATCACATTCACAGAGTTATGATTAGAGTTCAGTTGAGATACTTTGGCATGACATACATACATAAATATTTTCCAGCGTGTTTTTGAGATTTATATATAAGAGTATATACTTTATTTCTGGAAAATTATATAAGTTTTACGGAGAAGGGTTACAACTTTTGAGAAAAGAATGATTTTGAAAAGATTTGTTTTGCTGACCCACTCAACTTTGTTTTTCGCCCCTCCAGGTTTTAGGTAGTGTTCGTTGGTGGCATACAAGGATCTTATCGGACATTCTGACAGAATTCACTCATGTAGGAACACCTTCGGGTGTCAATTGCATTTAGTACTTTCTGCTTGATTGCACTTAGACCATTTATGCTCTGGTTATGTAAACACTATTAATTCTCGCTCTAGCACACTATCTTATTTAGGTTTACTAGTGACTTGGTTTTAATTTGTTCGTATCCATCTTATTAATCTTGCTTCCGCACTGTGCACATGGTTACGTCATGCTCACGTGACGGCCAGCACGCCACACTTTCGGGTCGGAGTGTGTAATATGATCACACACAGAGCATAAACGTAGTATTATTTTCGGCAAATCCGCCGTAAAAATCAAGTTCTTAGTTAATATAGAGGCTGGGACGACAATGGCAACATAACATCCACCTGGTTGTTCATTTTTCAGTCCTTTCGGGATTATAAATAATGAAGCAATTAATCGAGTGTTACATAAAGAAAAGTTATTCAATTTGGAACTTCAGCCGGCAAACATAAATATCAATTATCGTGGCAAAGCAAGCAAAGCTTTGTGTTTCATTATTTGCTTATTTGTTTCTATTTTCTTTGGGCACATAGCCCCAAACTCAATTGGTTGATGTCTTTCCCGCCCATGTTAACCCAAACTCTATTCGTTTTTTGTTCCTATTTGCTTGCGCATCATCAATCCCACTCAATACTATATGGGAGCGTTTGTTTGCCCTCACTAAAGGGTACTGGACTGGACTGGACTAAGGGTTAGTCCAGTCCCATGTTTGTTCCTGACAGAGACTAGGTTTAATGAGACTAAGTCTCACTAGCCTAGACTAAATCAGGGACTAGCTGGTCTTAGTGAAACCCCTCAAAAACTATGGGACTAGCTAAGACTGTCCCCTTTCTCCTCATTTCTCATCCTCGCCTTGCTCCTCGACCACTCACATTCGAAAGTCATTGGACTAGATGCTTTTCACAACCAATTTTCATATAAAATACCAAATTGAAGAAAATATTGGAACGGACAAGGGAGAAAAAGATGAAGAAAAAGAGGGAGAGAATGGGGCGGTAAGGAAGGATTAAAGGGATAAAAAAATAGGATAAAAATAAAATATTAATATTTATGGATTAAATAATATAATATTATAATTTGTTAATTATTCTGCTTGTTAGTCTGACACTGCACCAAACGCTTCACTAAGCTAGTCCAGCTTAGTCTAGTCTAAGCCAGTACAGCTTAGTCCCTGAAGCTAGTCCAGTCCGAGACAGTCCGGTACAACAAACGCACCCTATAAGATATGCGGGGGATATCAATACTTGAGTTTGTTGTTAGTTTTCTTTTGTATACTGAATGACAATGTTATTTTTATAATTATGTTAAATAAAGCTTTGATATTGTTTTTGTAATATAGTTTCAAATTTGCATGGTTGAAAATGAAATGGTCCCCATGCTATTTAGTTTAAGTTTTGAGTGAATGCTAATTTGTGGGTTTAAATTTTGACTAGTATTGCCTTTATTAGTTCAACTTTTGAAAAGTCTTGCAAAATAAATTGTTATAAGATTTAACTCTATCTATTTGGGTAACCCAAGCCTAACCTGAACAAGCCATAATCCAATTAAAACCCGAGCTGAATTAAATACGCATGCACCTGAACCTAACTCGATCGCGAATTGTGACGAATGAGCTTACCTTCCAACCTACCCAAATTGCACCTTTAATAGTAACCGATACATTGGTGGTATTTTAGGAATAATAGATAGTTGGAAATAATAGAAATCAGAATAGCTACACTAAACATAAAAGAGGCTGGTAATTCAAATAGTTAAGGGTATTTACATCTAAAGTCTATGAGCATTCTACCTTCCCACTATATCTTGAATTGGGGAAAAGATGATTTGTAGTAGTGTCATTCACTCCATATGCATGCTCCTAGTCCACTTAATTGTAATTACCGAATTTTGACTATATTCATATTAGAGTAATGCTAAGACCATATCTAACCGTTGATCTAAAATTTTTAGCCCAGAAATAACTTTTCTGCTCCAACCCTTCTGGCTCAAAATTTTAGCCCCAGATGATTAAAGAATAAATTTAGGCTATTTTTTTTAAATTAACTTTAAAAAAAATTATGTAGACTATCCTAAATTAATTTTACGAACATTTTAACCTAAAAATATTTAGATTCTGATAAATTTTGAAAAATCACTAAATCAATACATGAAACTCATGAAACACTACTGAAGAATATGAAAATCATGATAGAGATGTATAAACACAAAATAAATGAAACACACATGACACACAAAACACATATGAAGCACATACAAAAGACATGATAGAGATGTATAACACACCAAACATGTGAAGCACATGACACACATGAAATACATACAAGAAAAATTGGAAGAATTGTAGGAGAAAAGTGAGTTTTATGTGGATGTTTAAACAAATACATAGGTATTTATAGAGTTTTTGGGTGAATTTTGAGTTAAATATTTTTTTTAATTATTTTAGTCATTGGATTTAAATTTCAACCGTTAGATCTTTTTTTAACCATTAGATTTGATTATATTCGATTTTAGCCGTTGAATTCAATGTATTTTAAAATTATATTTTTTTTAATAAAACAAAATTTGAATTTGGACCGTTGGTCCAATGGTCCAAATAACTCATCCGTTGGATGAATAAAAGAGCAATTGGGCTCCTATGGTGGCCGACAGCTGCCCTGACAGTGGGCCATCCTGTCGGGTGTTGAAGGTTGGGTTTGGGAGTGGGGCGCTTGGGGCACGTGGTTGGGTCGAGACTGGGTTAGGTTTGGTCTAAGGAGATAAAATTTTGAAAACTAAATGATATGAAAGTTGATGATGTTAAATATAAATCTATGGACTTGATTAAGCTGCTAGAATCACAATCAAGCAAAACACATAACCTCTACATATAAGAGTGTTGCGATACACTGAACTGAAGAGCCTCCATTTGAAGATGCCATGAATTTTGCAAACCGAAACTTAGTTCACTGCAATTCTTCTCTTCTCTACAAGATTGTCTCAAGCTCAAATCAAGAATAGGACTTAGCTCCAAAGAGAACATTAATCTGTGACAGCATAGGTCAATATATATACACATATATATCACCTTCTCATAACATAACAAGGATTCCCTATTAGAATTCTCATAGAAAACAACTTATGTTTTCTAACACATATCAGTTTAATGCTATAACAGAATCCTTTATCAACAAGAATTAGCATACATCTTTTCATAAGGCTTTCGTATACCAATTGGACTTAAAACAACCAATGCCAAAACATCCAATCTCATGTTCACACTCTTACATCCAAATAATTGAATTATTACTTAAATATTGATAAACGTGCTCATTTTTATTGACGACACATCATTTAGTTTGCAAATTTTGTCTACAATTCCCTAGCATTACCTTGCATATTATAATTAGGATGGTTTATTTTCTCAATCAACAATCATCTCTTCTAAAATCCAGTCAAACATGCACGAAATTGTTCGCTCATTTATGTGTATCAAATAAAACAACGGTTTATGATAAAATCTTAATTGTTATCAAAATTGTCGAATTATACAATACATATGAAGGTGGAATGGAGAAGCACACAAAGAAGGTGGAATGGTCCCGTCCTTCAAAGGAGCTATGGCCAATAATCGGCAAATGCCTTGACAACCGCATCGACGTTCTCCGATTTCACAGCGGCTGCAAGTTCCTCTATCTCACCTTTTCAGCAAACCATTTTTCCACCTCTTCCCTACAGATTCTTTTCCCGTTATGCCAAGGCTGCCGGAGCTGAAGTCCTTCAAGCTACAGTCTACCGCATGGAGTCAATCCTCGACGATGAACCCAATTCGTCAAAACCATGGCTGGTGAAGTTTGACGATTCTAATCTGGATCATTTGCGATTACTGCATCGCATAACTAATATGCCACTCAGGTTCTCCTCCGTCCCTAAGAACTTCAATTTATTGGACTTTAGGATTGTTGAATTGCACAAATATCATATAGTCTTAGTATTAGGAAAAATAGTCTTACTTTTGCTCTTGTGAACAAAGTGGTAGTCATGGATCCAACCCGTTTTGGATGATTGTGTATTTTTCATGACACATAGTGAAGGAGGGTGGGGTATTGTGAGATTTGGAGAAATGGACCCATGTGGATGAACAAAACTGTTACTACGATGATATCATTGTTTATAAGGGTCAATCCTATGTTGTTGATAGATGGGGAACAATTTCATGCTTAAATTCTGAGTTGAAGGTGATCCAATTTTCGCATCCGGTATGTGGGTTTGGTGGGCAGAAGCATTTGGTTGAGTCTTGTGGTGACCTCATTATCTTCCTGATCCTCCTAATCCTTCCTATGTTCCTTGTGGTGTTGTGGCAATTGATTTTAAAGTTTACAAGTGGGATCAAGAATCGGGAATATTGGTCGATGTGAAACACTCGGGAGATCAAGTGTTTACCTCGAGCAACGATTGGTGTTTCTCCATCGCCGCACGAGGCCTTGCCGGAGTGGAGGGGAATTGCATTTTATTCACCGACCGTAGGCGTGCTCATAGTCGTGTGTTCAACTTAGAGGATGACGGCATTTAGAACCTAGAAGCTTTCCTTGGCTGTTCTAGGATTCTCTCACCGCCCTCAACTTGGCTCAGCTCCGAGTGATCAATGTCCGTCTGCATGCTGATTTCTGCATGTAAGTGTGAGAATATCCTTACTTGTCAATGACTCTCACTTTATATATTGTTTACTGCTGGTTACATGCTTACAAATTTTCTTTTACGATGAGATAAACGCTGTGAGAGGTTAGATATTGTACGGTAAAATGCATCGAGGAGGAGGACAAAATGGAAATGGACTTATTTATTATCCCACCTGTTTTTTATTGGAAATTTTAATGAAAATCTCTTCGTACTGTTTACTTTAACGAAAAATTATATTTTTACACTAAAAGTCAATTCTGATACTATTCACCTTTTTTTTTATCTTCATCGTTAAAACTTAAAGTTTTTTCATTAATTTTTCTTTTTTTTTAAATTTTGATCCTCATTACCCCACCTGCTATATCAAACAATAGTCCAATCAAAGGGGCGCGATTGAGTGGGGAGGGACCACACCAAGATAAATAACAACCCATTTTTCCGTTGATTCTCCACTCTGCTAAGTCAATCGAGATGGAGGCGAAGAAGGTGGAGTGGTCCGATCTTCCCAAGGAGCTATGGCCGGCGATCGGAAACCGCGTCGACAACCGCATCGACGTTCTCCGGTTCCGCAGCGTCTGCAAGACATGGCGCTCCGCCGTACCCCCTTTTCAGCAACCCATTACTCCTCCCCTGCCCCTCAGCTTCTCTTCTCCTTCCTCCGCCGCGGATGGCGGAGCTTTGCAGATTCAATCTAAAGCTCTACTCTTTCAAATCACAGTCTACCGCATGGAATCGCTAAAACCCAATTCGTCAAAACCGTGGCTGGTGAAGTTTGAGGAGTCGAATTCTGGTGATCTGCGATTGCTGCATCCAATCACTAATAAGCCACTGAGGTACTACCCTGCATCTAATACTCCAAAGGATTTCAATTTGTTGGACTTTAAGATTGTCGAATTGCGAAAATCGTATAGTCTGCAATTTAGGAACAGTATCAATGTTGTTATGGCTTGTGTGAACAAAGTGGTAGTCATGGATGCAAGAAACTTGAATGATTGTGGTGTTTTTATGATTTACAATGGCGGAAAGCTGGGTTTCGTGAGGTCTGGAGACGAGAAATGGACCCATGTTGACGAACAAAACTCTCACTATGATGATATCATTGTGTACAAGGGTCAATGCTATGTTGTTGATAGATGGGGAACAATTTCATGGGTCAATTCTGATTTGAATGTGATCCAATTTTCGCCTCCGTTATGTGGGTTTGGTGGGAGGAAGCATTTGGTTGAGTCGTGTGGCGATCTTTTTGTGGTTGATCGGTACCTTGACAAGTGTGACATGGAAAGGTTGCCCGGGCACAATGTCGAGAATCAAAATGTTAATATTTTTGGTGCTAATTTTCAAGCTTTTCCTCATCCATTTGATGCTCCTCATCATCCTTTCGCGGCTCCTCCTAATCCATTCCTCGCTCCTCCTCATCCACTCGCCGCTCCTTTTGACGTTGAAGCTGTGGATTTTAAAGTTTATAAGTTGGATCAAGAATGGGGTAAGTGGATTGATGTGAAAAACTTGGGAGATCAAGTGTTTATTTTGAGCAATGATGGGTCTTTCGCTGTCTCGACTGGAGACTTGGGTAAAGTGAAGGGAAATTGCATTTTATTCACCAATCAAAAGCTTCCTCATTTACAAGGAATTGGAGGATCCAAAACAAGGGGTATTAGTCGCGTGTTCATGATGGAGAATGGCATCATTCGGAACCTAGCTGCTTCGCCCACCTATTACGAGATGCTCCGGCCACCATCCAGTTGGCTCAGCCCTGCTCTTGATGATGTCTCTCGCCATCGGCTTGCTGATCGGTTAATGTAAGTGTGACATGCTTTATTCTTCTCAAAATGTGAAATGTTTACTGATTACATGCGTTCAAATTTTCTGTTTTTGCCATCCAGTAAAACTAACGTGCTTTGTATTTAAAACTGAATTTCGTCTTCAGAATCTAATAGCTGATAAGCAATTGGAAGTAAATGGAATTTCGAGGTTGGGGTCTTGAGCATGCAGTATAATGCAGGACCTTAAAACACTTAATTGATAAACAAGCTTAGCTGTTTTGAGTAGAATATATTCGTCTAGTTACAATTTGAGAGTACAGTTATTCAGATCATACTTCTTCAAATCTTAATTAAAAGATTCTGTGTAAAGCGCATTTAAGCCGCATCTTAGTTATGGAGAAGTTTTTGGGGGTATTGTTGTAGGAATCATTGACGCCTTCACAAGGTTATATCTGTGGTTACGAACTTAGTATGTGGCGTGTGCTTCGTGTTCAACAGTTTTCCTAATTCCCCGAGTATTGTGTACTAATTGTGTTTCACTTGGAGAAGCAAGGATTTCTTTGGTGTTAATTATTTCTCAACACTTTGGCAGGGAAATTGATGACAGCGAATGAAGAACCATTTCTGCATCTCTCGGAGAAGGCGGAATATCCAATCTCTCACGAAGAGTGATTTGTATATTAAACTAGTGTAAAATTATCGAATCTAGTTTTTTTCCGAACTGTAGGCGTGTGGTCTATCGATGTTATTACGGATGTATATATACAGCTTATGCGAGCTGTTTCTCTGTAGAACTTGGATTTTTTAATGTTCTAACTGGTAATGTAATGGGTTTCTTAGATTTCAAATGGAATTCTCACTTGTTTCATATCTTTGTCAACCGCAACCCATAACGGAGACACTTATTTGAACTTGTTCTTGTCCTTGGCACACGTTAGAAACCATAAAAATTGGTGGAACAGTTATATTGAAGCGTGAATTTTCGGAACTTTTTGATTCTGGGTTTCGGTTCTTGAATTTGAGTCTTATTGTTGCTTAAATTTCGCGTACGATTTCTTTTACTTTGTGACTTCCTATTGAGATCTTAGCACATTGGTTGTAAACAACAGACATTCACGAACAAAACTCATTTGATTTTATAAAATTCGATTTATGATTTGATGATCGATTTGGTGTGTGAAAGTAAACTTATCGAATTTGGAAATATAGGGGTTGTTTTAGGCTTTTAGCCAGCCGAGTGTTCTTGTAGTATATGGATTCCAAATCTTCTAGTTTATTTCATTTGGCCACTCCCAACTTAATTATCATTTGGTTTATGTAATTATATACTAAATTTTCCACACTCATCAGCGCTTGAGTCAATTTTAGTTGTTATAATAAATTTTCATATGCTTGTGTCACTAGGAAAAGGGAAGTTTGATTATTATGATATTGACATGATTGAATTGATTACACTATCTGATGTAACCGTGTTGCGGTCTCACTAGAAAATCCCTTCTTAAGTAGCAAGCAAATTGCCAAGTTTCATGAAAAAATGTCTTGCATAAGACCCAACCATTTCATGGAAAAAGGTGCAGGATATAAATTTGATACACGCAGATTTTGTAATGTGAGGTATCTCACTTGGACTTTCATCCTTGTGTTTTAATTATATTGGTTTGATAGTAATTTTATTTTTAAGTTGAATTTTCGTAAAGTTTTGGTCAAATCTTCATATAGAAAGCTAGAGGAAAAGGTAAAAGTGCAGCACAGTGTAGAACAGTGGTTTTGGGTCATGCAGACAAAATTTTGGTGTTACCAGCTTCGACAAAAAGAATTAGACGAAAATACCCCTCGGCCAAAAAAAAATTCAAAACAGGAAAAATAAATGCATAAAATAATCCAAAAGTAATTTTGTAAATTTATTTTGTGATGAACAGTGCACATGCTGCCAAAATATTGGGGTCACGCAAGCTGACAATATCGGCAAAAATTATTGGACCAAAATGCCCCTAGGCCAACAAAAAATACAGCATCAAAAATGCGTGCATTAGGGGTAATTTGATAATTTGGCTATCATAAAATATATTATAAATATAAGTGGGAAGAGGAAAAAGAATAAAAAAATAAAATGGAAGAGAGAAAAAAAATAAACAAATGAAAAAGACATTTAAAATGTATAAACGCTATGATTCAAAAAATGCATTTCGAACGCGGTTGTTTATTAAATATTATTTTTAATTTTTAATTAAGAGGTGTATAGTGCCGGTTATAAAAAAGTCTCTTGCACGCGCATAATAATCATTTAAAACGTGTAAGTCGCGCATAGTATGCCGTGATTCAAAAAATGTCTTCTGCACTCGCGTGAGCGCGTGCGTGAAGGCTAGTTAGTATTTTAGTCAACTGTAACTAAAGTGACAAATGAAGTTAATGTTTAGTTTTCATGCACCAAATTGTAATGGAGTAGGATTCTCTCCCCTTTCCTCCCCTCCTAATTGAACGGCCACGATTAAGCCACGTCAACATTTTATATTAATTTTTTATAGTAAGAGAAAGACAAAATAAGAAAATATGAGAAAAATGGATCAAATGGGATGAAAATTAGGCCTGGACATGGTTCGGTACGGTTCGGTACCAGGGTGGTACCGAAGCCGAACCCGTAGTAAAATTTCGGTACGGTTCGGTTTGGTATGAATAGTTGTACCAATTTAATACCGAACCTTATAGGTTCGGTTCGGTTCGGTCCAAGTATAGGTTCGGTTCGGTTTTGGGCCTTTAAGGAACAAGACCTATTTTTCAATTTTTGTAATAAAAAAAAGTCCAAATTGGTTTTTTGCCCAAAACTAATTTGGTACGATTCGATACCGAATATAGAACCGAAACGACTAAGTACCAAACCGAACCGATTTTGTACCAATACCGAATGAACCAAAAAAAAGAACCGAACCGACCGAGTTTGGTACGAGTTCGGTTCGGTTCGATTCTCGGTATTTTTTGCCCAGGCCTAATAAAAATAAGAGGAGAGAAAATTTTAGTCTAATTGTAATTCACGTGATTATGTGGTCTTTTTGTATCTTTGCTTAAAATTGACATCTGGTCCACCAATTACCAATCTTCTGCTCTCAAAATTTTAAATAAAAGAAAGAAAGAAAAAAAGTGATAAGAAAATCAAAGACAACAATAAGTAGCTCACCATTCCCTTCCCGTGGTCCCCCCTCGGGACCACAACCTCTCTCAGAAGAAAATCAAAGACAACAATATGTAGCTCACCATTCCCTTCCCGTGGTCCCCCCTCGGGACCACAACCTCTCTCAGAAGAAAATCAAAGACAACAAAAAGTAGCTCACCATGCCCTTTCCGTGGTCCACCCTCGGGACCACAAAATCTCTCAGGGTGCGTTTGTTGCACCGGACTGTTTCAGACTGGACTAGCTTCAGGGACTAAGCTGTACTGGCTTAGACTAGACTAAGCTGGACTAGCTTAGTGAAGCGTTTGGTGCAGTGTCGGACTAACAAGCAGGATAATTAACAAACTCTAATATTATATTATTTAATCCATAATTATTAATATTTTATTTTTATCTTTTTTTTATCCCTCTAATCCTTCCTTACCCCCATTCTCTCTCTCTTTTTCTCCATCTTTTTCTCCCTTGTCTGTTCCAATCTATTCTTCAATTTGGTATTTTATATGAAAATTGGTTGTGAAAAGCATCTAGTCCAATGGCTTTCGAATGTGAGTGGTCGAGGAGCAAGGCGAGGAGGAGAAAGGAGGAGAAAGGGGACAGTCTTAGCTAGTCCCATGGTTTTTTAGGGGTCTCACTAAGACCAGCTAGTCCCTGATTTAGTCTAGGCTAGTGAGACTTAGTCTCATTAAACTTAGTCTCTGTTAGGAACAAACATGAGACTGGACTAACCCTTAGTCCAGTCCAGTCCAGTACCCTTTAGTGAGGGCAAACAAACGCCCCCTCAAGGTTTTATATAAAGAAAATTATATTCACACATTTTAAATTATTTTTTTATATTTTTTAAATTTTTAAATATTTTTATCAAGTGTTTAGTGGTGTTTTAAAAATATTTTTAAAAAATAAAAAAGTGTAGGAAAAGTAATATGATGTCTAAATATAATCCCTCATTGGATATGAATCTAGAAATAATCGTAATCTTGTGGATGTGTGTTTTATTTCAAATATGGATTTTGTAAATTTGAAGATTTGAATTCTTGATTTACTCCTAATCTTTAGAATTTTTATTTTTAGTATATCGATATTTTTACACTAAGAGGTGGAGGAGTTTGGCTAAGTCACACAATGGACATCCTAATTTGGTGTCGAATTCACTGTCTTCGAGATTCAAGCTTAAGACATTTTACTTCTGAGTGAAGAAGAATATCATCAGATTATAGTACTTTAGAATTAAAATGGAGAGAAAACGGCACAAGAGAGGGAGAAAAGGTTGGTATTGAGAGACGGTTGTTTTTTGTTTGGGGGTTATGCGTTCTTTTAGTTTTTAGTTTTTTATTTTATTTTTCCAGTGTTTTTCAGACGAGTTAGTGGTGTTTTAACTCAAGTTAGTGGTAGATAGGTGTCACAACTTGAGAAAGGTTAATAGAGATTTTTTTGGTGTAGAAGATTTAGACTTGATTTACACAAGGTGATCGTTGCCCCCAATTTTGAAGACTCTGGGTTTTGCGAAAAATTGATGACAAGGATCTGACGATGGTGGACGATCGGGTTTCCAATTGGGATGATGCGGTTGCTTGGGATGACATGACTGTTTGGAAGGGTTAGTGTTGCGTCGTCATGCAATGGAGATGGTTTTTTGGATTGAATCGGGTTTGAAAGTGGTTCAATTTTCACCATTGTTGATAGGTTTCGGTCACCGAAGACATTTGGTGGAGTGTGATGGGGAGATTTATGTGGTGGATAGGTACGTTAATCCACGGAAGACTCTACATACCTTGTTAGGAAAAGACGGTAGAATTTAAACTTCATAAGTTGGATGAAGAGTGGGGAGATGGATTGAAATGAAGACTCTATATACCTTGTTTAATAGTTTCCTTTTTCCATGCACGTTTTTCATGGAGTGTTACAATTTTGAATACATTGTTGGGACATCTCGCCCTTATTTTCCCATTATGCACTCATTGTTTGTTATGTTCCTTAATTTTCTTTTTAAATTTTGATCCTAAAACAAGAAAAGAAGTGCAGATCTCAAACAACTACTAGAAACGCATAGAAACTATTACTAACATTCTAAATTTTTTAACATGCACTTAAAAGATGAAATTCAATCAAAAAGTATATAACATCTATCACTTAGTACTACGCTCTAGTAGTAATCATGTTTATTTATAAGTGAAATATCTTAAATTCGATTATCGCCAAATGTGACTTTGAACTACAGTATTGCAAGCCTATTATGAGACTAAACTCATTTTATTTTTTTTAGTATAAACAATACTATTTGTTCAAAAAAAAAAAAATTAGAGAAGCAACTGGCCGCTGCCGAACTCTCTTTATATGAAGACTGAAGAGAAGTCGTCCTTACATTATTTCAGTCCAACCAAAAAGCACAAGGCCGCCATGGACGACAGCCGAGTGTACTGGACAAACCTCCCACACCAGCTCCCCCCACTCATCGCCGAACGCCTCCAAACACACCTCGAACACCTCCGATTCCGCAGCGTCTGCAGCTCCTGGCGCTCCTCCATTCCACACTTGCAAAGTTCCAATCCCCCTAGATTCCCTATTCCGCTCTCCAACGGGATCTCTGCCGTCCTCTCCCCAACCACCGTCTACCTCCTCCGCCCCGACCCAAATTCAAATCCAAATCCTTCCGCGTCATCATCTTCAACCTCTTCGTCCAAGGGTTGGCTGCTGAAGCTGGAAGAGTTTTCCGGCAAACTTCGTCTCCTGAACCCGATCACCAGCTGGCGGATCGGGTCCATAAACGGTGGTGTTCCGGTAAACCCCATGGATTTGAATTTGCTGGACTTCAACATGGTGGAGTTGGCCAGATCATGTGTGCTCAGATACATAAATGGATCCGGATCCGTTTTTGGCATAAACAAGGTGATTAAATCCCCCATTTTCAAAGATTACTGCTCAATTTTCATTATTTACAACGAAGGAAAATTGGGTTTTGCAAAAACTGGAGATCAAAAGCTCACACTCATCAACGATCAAGTTTCTGACTACGATGACATGATTGTGTACAAGGGTCACCCTTTTGTTGTGGACAAATGGGGTCAAATTTTTTGCATCAGTTCGTCGTTGGAATTGACCCCGGTTTCACCTCCGATCGGGTTTGGTCACCGTAAGAATTTAATCGAGTGTTGCGGAGAGCTTTATGTGGTGGATAGGTACCTTGATCACCAAGGTACAAACTCTCAAGAAGGAGGTGTTGTTTCTGTTTATAACAATCAATTTCTCCGCCATCCTCTCCGCAGGGGGAGGTTGTACGAGGCGGGTCAGCCGAAGGTGGTGGACTTTAGGGTTTATAAGTTGTTGGAGGATGGTGCTGAGGAGTTGGGGAGGAGATGGGTTGAAGTGAAGAGCTTGGGGGAGCAAGCTTTTTTCTTGAGCATCGATTGTTGCTTCTCTGCTTTGGCTACAGACTTGGAGGGGTGTAAAGGTAATTGCATATACTTCACAGATTCTAATGACATTGGTCTTGCATTGAGAGAGTTGATTAGACCAGATGGGTCTGTTTTTAGCATGGAGGATCGTAGCATTGAGAGGCTTGGATCTTCCCCTTTTTATTCCAAGATGTTTTGGCCACTCCCAATTTGATTATAATTTGGATTTAAGTAAGTTTATACTAGTTTCTCTACACACGCATCAGTGGTTGGTATTTTTAAATAAGCATATGTAATTGAAATCACTAAATTTAGATAAATTGTTAAAAATAGTCATGCGACTGTGGATTTAGATTGATGAGTTATCATTTGAATTGATGCAAGTATATACTAGCTTTTCTACACGTATCATCACTTGTAAATAATTCTTTTCTAGTAAGTGGATGTGATTGCAATCAGTAAATTTAAATGAACGGCTCAAAATAGTCGTGCGACATAAAATATTTAGTGAGCATACACTATAATTTATCGTGATGAGCAAAAGTGCTCCAGTTCTTAGAACTTTACTTAGCATATGGATTTCAATAAAGAGAAATCAGACCAAAAATTAAAAGCAAAATACAATTAAATAAGAGAAATTAGAGAAAAACACAACGAACAAATACCTGTAGTCGTTTACAGAGTGTCAGATGATTTCAGCACGAGAATCTGAATCCGAGGAATACCCCTTCGTAAATCAAAATCCGACTGATCTGAGCTGCCCTGCAATTTCGAAGAAACAGATGTAGCAGTAACTCTTGTCAAAGTCAAAATGCTCAATACCGACAGCTTCTGCCTTCAGAGATGGAGGAGGAAGAAGAAGGAAGAAGAAGAAGCCGAGAATCCGTTGGCGAGGCAGAAGAACAAGCTCGAAGCCGAGAAGCCGTCGCTCTCCACCAAAACAAAGCCGAGACCAAGCAGAAGAAGCAGAAAAACATGGACGAAGAAAAGTCACCTGTATTTGGTATAAAAAGCAGAAAAGCCGAGAAGCCGTCCTCAAATTATTTCAGTCCAACCAGAAAGCACAAAGCCGCCATGGACGGCAGCCGAGTCGACTGGACAAACCTCCCACACCAGCTCCCCCCACTCACCGTCGACCGCCTCCAAACCCACCTAGAACACCTCCGATTCCGCAGCGTCTGCAGCTACTGGCGCTCCTCCATTCCACCCTTCCAAAGTTCCAATCCCCCTAGATTCCCTATTTCGCTCTCCCACGCGCCCACTGCCGTCCTCTCCCCAACCACCGTCTACCTCCTCCTCCCCGACCCAAATTCAAATCCAAATCCTTCCGCGTCATCATTTTCAACCTCTTCGTCCAAGGGTTGGCTGCTGAAGCTGGAAGAGTCTTCCGGCGAACTTCGTCTCCTGAACCCGATCACCAGCTGGCGGATCAGGTCCTTAAACGATGGTGTTTCGGTAAACCCCATGGATTTGAATTTGCTGGACTTCAACATGGTAGAGTGGGCCAGATCATATGTGCTCAGATACACAAATGGATCCGGATCCGTTTTTCGTATAAACAAGGTGATTAAATCCCCCATTTCAAAGATTACTGCTCAATTTTCATTATTTACAATGAAGAAAAGTTGGGTTTTGCGAAAATTGGAGATCAGAAGCTCACACTCATCAATGATCAAGTTTCTGACTACGACGACATGATTGTGTACAAGGGTCACCCTCATGTTGTGGACAAATGGGGTCAAATTTTTTGCATCAATTCGTCGTTGGAATTGACCCTGGTTTCACCTCCGTCGGGTTTGGTCACCGTAAGAATTTAATCGAGTGTTGCGGAGAGCTTTATGTGGTGGATAGGTACCTTGATCACTGATGAGTTCATATTATACTATATATTTTACACTTATCTTAGTATTAATTTATTGGTTATTTTGGTGAGATTTTGATACTTTAGATTATATTTTCAATATAGGACGTGCGGACTTGTTTGGAGCCTAAAGTAATCAAACGGTGGAATTTTTGAGCAATTCCAATTGGAGCTGGTTCGTACGTCAGTCCAGGAGTTGGTGTCAAAATTTCATAATTTTATCCCAAAGCATCTGATCGTGGCGAATTAATTTATGGTAAGCGCGCAATGCTGGCAGATTGGGTTACAGAGCTTGTGAGCGACTTTTGGGCTGGAAGATGATGGATTTTGGACTTGGGTTGTTCTTGGAACTTGAAGAGGAGGTCCTGATCTTTAATTTGACTCGTTTTGGGCCTGTTTTGGAGGCCTGAAGGTCCAGAAACGTGGGTTCTCCTTTGATGGGCAGATTTCCTAATCATGATAGGAATGTAATTTTTAGTTATCATTTTATTATTTTGTTTCCTAGTTTTTAGAAAGCCTTTTCCTACTGGGGTTTTTATTAGGAGTAGTATAAATAAGGCTTTTTAGCCATTAGGGTAGGGATGAATATTTTAGGAGGAGAGAACGCACTACTTTGGCTTTAGAGAGCTTTTGACGATTTAAGGTGTTTTCTATTCATGTTTTTAATTATATTTTGTTTTATGATTGTTCTTAACTAGTTTCGTTTGCTAGGGCGAGGCCACGAGCCTTAGCAAGAATATGTAGTTTCTTTTAATTTTCTTATGAATTTATGCATGCAAGTTTTGAATTATTAATCACCGTGCTTGAAACTATCTAATTGTCTTAGTGATTGGCCACCATTAGGATATTTAGAAAAGTAATTTGATGCAATTTTGGCGGAGGGTTGTCCTTGGAATTGGCGCTGGCTTCTTGTGGTTAATATGTATAACCTCTTAGGATGGATGACACGTTTTAAGGGTTATATGGTTTTTCAAAAGGTTTTCATAAAGCTTAATGAGTCTTGCATGTTCACATTCGATCTGGACACCACGGACAGGTTGCATGTTAGATATACGTTCTATGTTGGAGGTTCCAAGTAGGGCATACTTTAGGAAAACCTAACCTTCAAATGTGCATGTGTAAGTCATAAGTAATTGGAAGAACTACGTAGGATTGTTAAGGTGACGGCGGAACCGTAGTGCTCAAATAGATTTTCAAAACTATTTTATTTTGTTTGATTTACTTTCCCAAGTTATTTAGTTATTTTTAATTAAATTCGTTTTTAATATTTTAGGTCATTAAATCACTCTTTTCCGAACTTTGTTTTCAAATAATTAATTAAGATTTGGTTAACATAAAATTGTTCATTCAATCCCTGTGGAGAACGACCTCACTTGAGCTGCTATACTACGATAACCTTGTACTCTTGCAAGTATTTTAAGTGTTTTTATCCCTTTTATACAAGTGGTGAAAATATTCAATTTCTTGATAGGTATTTTCACCACTTGTATAAAAGGGATAAAAACACTTAAAATACTTGCAAGAGTACAAGGTTATCGTAGTATAGCAGCTCAAGTAAGGTCGTTCTCCACAGGGATTGAATGAACAATTTTATGTTAACCAAATCTTAATTAATTATTTGAAAACAAAGTTCGGAAAAGAGTGATTTAATGACCTAAAATATTAAAAACGAATTTAATTAAAAATAACTAAATAACTTGGGAAAGTAAATCAAACAAAAGAAAATAGTTTTGAAAATCTATTTGAGCACTAGGGTTCCGCCGTCACCTTAACAATCCTACGTAGTTCTTCCAATTACTTATGACTTACACATGCACATTTGAAGGTTAGGTTTTCCTAAAGTATGCCCACTTGGAACCTCCAACATAGAACGTATATCTAACATGCAACCCGTCCGTGGTGTCTAGATCGAATGTGAACATGCAAGACTTATTAAGCTTTATGAAAACCCTTTGAAAAACCATATAACCCTTAAAACTTGTCGTCCATCCTAAGAGGTTATACATATTAACCACAAGAAGCCAGCGCCAATTCCAGGGACAACCCTCCGCCAAAATTGCATCAAATTACTTTTCTAAATATCCTAATGGTGGCCAATCACTAAGACAATTAGATAGTTTCAAGCACGGTGATTAATAATTCAAAACTTGCATGCATAAATTCATAAGCAAATTAAAAGAAACTACATATTCTTGCTAAGGCTCATGGCCTCGCCCTAGCAAACGAAACTAGTTAAGAACAATCATAAAACAAAATATAATTAAAAACATGGATAGAAAACACCTTAAATCGTCAAAAGCTCTCTAAAGCCAAAGTAGTGCGTTCTCTCCTCCTAAAATATTCATCCCTACCCTAATGGCTAAAAAGCCTTATTTATACTACTCATAATAAAAACCCTAGTAGGAAAAGGCTTTCTAAAAACTAGGAAACAAAATAATAAAAGGATAACTAAAAATTACATTCCTATCATGATTAGGAAATCTGCCCATCAAAGGAGAACCCACGTTTCTGGACCTTCAGGCCTCCAAAACAGGCCCAAAACGAGTCAAATTAAAGATCAGGACCTCCTCTTCAAGTTCCAAGAACAACCCAAGTCCAAAATCCATCATCTTCCAGCCCAAAAGTCGCTCACAAACTCTGTAACCCAATCTGCCAGCATTGCGCGCTGACCATAAATTAATTCGCCACGATCAGATGCTTCGGGATAAAATTATGAAATTTTGACACCACCTCCTGGACTGACGTACGAACCAGCTCCAATTGGAATTTCTCAAAAATTCCACCGTTTGATTACTTTAGGCTCCAAACAAGTCCGCACGTCCTATATTGAAAATATAATCCAAAGTATCAAAATCTCACCAAAATAACCAATAAATTAATAGGAAAACTAATGAAAAGGGCTTGAAAACTTTGAGTTTTAATGATAAGGACAAAATAAAGGGTAAAGTGAATAGTACCAGGATTGACTTTTTAGTGTAAAAATGTGGTTTTTCATTAAAGTGAACAGTACCGGGAGCTTTTCGTTAAAGTTCCCTAAATTAATACTAAGATAAGGGTAAAATATATAGTATAATATGGACTCATCAATCACCAAGGTACAAACTCTCAAGAAGGAGGTTTTGGTTCTGTTTATAACAATTTCTTTCTCCACCATACTCTCCGCCGGCGGAGATTATAAGAGGCGGGTCAGCTGAAGGTGGCTGACTTTAGGGTTTTGTTTGGACTCGAATTTACATCATCGGCCCGAGCAATCAAGGCCGTTGAATAAGCGGATATTAGACAGTTGGATGATAAAGTAGTTGAAATGAATTTTGGTTTTGATTGAGAATTAGTATTGTGATTTTAATCATGATATTATCTCTTAATATTAGCTGGGATATTTAAACCTAATATTTAATATATCCAGTTGGTTATTTTAGTTGATCTGGTCTGTCTTCAGTTCGAATGAGCTCATCGTATCAATCCCCAGAAGCATGCAATCTCCTTCTTGTCCTATTTCTGATACAAAAATGGGTGGTACAAGTCAAATTGACTTGGAATTGGATGGGGTTGGTGTACGTGATTTTTTTTTTGGGATATGGTGATATATTTCATCAATTATAATTATTTTGGGTAAAGTACAAAAAACTACCTCAACTATTGGTTTCACGACACTTTCATACCCCATCTTTTAAAAATGACAATGTCATACCTCATCTTACGAATTTGTGTCAATGTCGTACCTCCGTTAATTTTTCTGTTAAATGCTGACGTGACTAGATACGAGGACCACTCACTAATCTAACTGGATTAAAATATAATTAAATATATATATTTTAATAATTAAAAATTAAAAAATTAGATAAGGATGTTGGCTAAAATTTCTCTCTCTCCCCCATCTCTCTCGCCTCTCTCTCTTCTCTGCATCCCCAAACCCGATTCCCACCCAACCTGCCCATCTCCCCCGCGCGACCCCTTCCCACCCATCCCCCTCAACCTTCCTCCACCACCCTCTCTTTCTCTCTCTAGACACCCACATGCATCCTCAAAACCTTCCCACCCCTCCCCCCAACCTTCCTCCCCCTCACCCTTTCTTCCCCCCGCGCCCATCTTCTCTTCGCCACTCTCCCGCCCCGCTACTCATCCCACTGAATGCGTTGGTAGTGTCGAACGACGAGATAGTGTACACTGGGTTGACGGATTGTCGGATTTGGGTGTGGTCCAAATCGTTCGGGGAAGATAGAGAAGACAGGAATGGGGTGGGATATGGGTTGGGTGGTTTTAGTTTTGAGTTTGCAGTGGGGTGGGATTCGGGTTAGGTGGTTTTGGTTTTGAGTTTGGGAAAGACGGAGCGAGGGGAAGAAAGGGTGAGGGGGAGGAAGGTTAGGGGGGATGGGTGGGAAGGTTTTGGAGATGCAGAGAAGAGAGAAAGGCGAGAGAGAGAGAGAGAAAGAGAGAGATTTAATAAAAAAAATTATTTTTTTAATTTTTAATTATTAAAAATATATTTAATAATTTTTTTAATCCAGTTGGATTAGTGAGTGAATCCCGCAGGTAGCCACGTCAGCACTTAACAGAAAAATTGACGGAGGTATGACATTGGCACAAATTCGTAAGATGAGGTATGACATTGTCATTTTAAAAAGATTAGGTATGAAAGTGTCGTGACACCAATAGTTGAGGTAGTTTTTTTTAATTTACTCAATTATTTTTTAGAGTTTAAGTTGGTGAAGGAATCGGCATGCATGCATGTGGTCTTTGTTAGGGAAAATATACATGATGGATTTGATTGGTGAAATGATTGCATGGAGATAAATTTGTTTATTTTATGGAGATAAACTTGCTTATTTATGTTGACATGATACCTAGCCTAAATTATCAGGTCGCACTATAAATACAGAAACATGAACGACCATTTAGACCCCCTCCAATTCAACGCACAAATATGCCCTGCGCAAACTCTCACTCTACGTGAAACCTCTCAACAACCTTGAGATTTTTATTTTCTTTTTCACTGACACATCTTTATTTTGGATAAACAGCACTGTGAAGGCAACCGGTGATACCTTCAGTTTGGATAAACAGCACTATCGTCGTAGAATTAGCCGACCTCGGAGCACTTTTCGTTTGGATAAACAGCACTGCATCGAGGCCGACTGGTTATCTATCCAAGTCTCGGTTGACAAGGGTTTTCGAATCCTTGTTAGTGAAGGTCATCTCATCAGCCTTCTCGGCGAAGTGATGTGTTACTGATTATTGGGCTCGGCACATTGAACATCGAGTTGTTTTATGATTAGATACTCACAAGTAGGATTTAGAGTTCGGCATTCCGACGGCTGAACTACATTTACAGTCAAGACATATATCTGCTTTGAGTACCTATGTTCTTATACGTTGGTGTCGATTCGGCGTGCTTATACATTCATGAATATAATCACTGTGACCGAATCTGGCGCTGACGATTTATGAACTTCACAGAGATAACAGCCTTGTCTTGAGGCTTTAGAATCCAAAGGCCGAGAGGTGTTCCTTCCTCGGCCGCAATCGCAAGAAGTAGAAGTCAGCAGTGTGACCAACGCCACGTAACCCATTTTACTTCCCGATCGAGCTCAGCCGATTAGTTGGCACGCCCCGCACATAGCTGAATGACATAGTTAGCTTATTAGTTACTCGGCCTGCACGTCACGGAGGCTAGGTAGTTTTTAGGGTCAACATTTTGGCAAGCCCAATGGGACCCAATGCTAAAACTATGAAGTTCACATGATGTATCACGATCTCAATCAAGCTCCAGTGGGTGAGATTTGGCGCCTATTAAAAGAAAATGCTGAAAAGCATGAAAAATTCCTTGAAGAGTATTGTAGAGTTCTTGAAAAAAGGTTAGAGGCCGGGGGGCAATTTTTCGCTTCGGTCACAATCAAAATTCGGCCTAAGAAAGTTGTAAAGACGGCCGAAGAAAAACCTAGGCCACCTGTTGTTTTGGTCGACATTGAAAGCGTTGAAGACCTAGATGAAAAAGTTCAAGTCTCTAAGCTAGAAATTGACTCAGAAAATGGTTCGTCAGAGGAATGTTCTAATGACAAAGAAGACCAATTCATGATTTCAGCTAAACAAACCATGCCAATTGATATGAATATTGGTGATACAGCCGATATGGAGAAATCCTGTTCGGCTAAGTTGTTCGAATTAAAAGCCGAAATTATGCTTGGGGGGCATAATAATTGTTCAACACATTCGGCAGCCGAAAATGAAATTTTTTTCGCCAAAGTACAAATATTTGGAGAAAATCCTTTATTCGGCCTAGAGCAAAATCAATTTGAAAATTTTGATATAAACAGATCTCGGTTTGGAAGAAGGCATCGTTAGCCTCATCCTGATTATGGTTTGGCCACTTTTCATTTTCCTTTGTAAAAAGAAAGAGAAAAAAAAATTATATATTCTTATCCATCTAGCTATTTGAGCCGATGATGCATAAGAAAATAGGGGGCAACGAGGACCTCATACACCTGACCTCATATAAAACTATATATAAAAAAACTTTCGGCTGTCTAGGCCGAGGCAAATTCAGGTCTTGTAAAAAAAAAAACATTTGGCTGTCTAGGCCGAGGTAATTTTTTGCCGAGCTCGGTGAGATTGGTTTTGGTCCTGGTTAGTAAAAAAGAAAACAAAAGTGGTCTTACCATCGAGCTTGACAGTGATTGGAACAAGTGGATTCGGTTGCCAATGTTGTAGGCCCTTGGATACCTGCATGCAAAGTTTTTCCTAGTGATGGCAAACTTTTTCAACAAAAGTGGATATTTAATTAGATATAGGCTAGCCTATGGATGTGGCTGATGGGGAATTGTCAGAATACCATTGGAAAGACAAATATATATATATATATATATGTGTGTGTATATATATGTATATAAAGGTACCTTGCTTCAAGATTCACTCAACGTAAAGAATGGTTTGTATCTCCCCCCCCCCCCCAAATTTTTTCGACTCGGCAGTAAAAAAATGAGGGTTGTGGCAGCTCTCTCCTTTTTCTGCTATCTGCTTTCTACTGCACATTTTTCTGCCATCACAGATGGGCTGCTGAAAACCAATGGTTCCCATCAAATGTTAATAAATAAAATACATGCATGTATTCATGTGTGGAAAGGATAAGTAGATTGGCGGTTGCAGACTTTTTCAATAAAGTGGTTTTTCCACTTTCTTTTGACCAAAAGAAAAGAAAAGTGGGGGATTGGAGGACTATAAAAAAAAATAAATAAATAAATAAATATATATATATATATATAAGAGTCGGCCATGAGGTTTTATAGTGGAAGTTGGGTTGTCAAATCCCAAAGTCAAGATATTTAATAAGCTTCGGCCTTGGATCAGTATATATATACATAGGCAGGCTGAGTTGCCAAGAAAAATTCTTCTCAACCTCGATTTAGTTTTTCTCGGCCTCAGCCCATTTTATCCTTGACCCCAAATTTTCTCTACCTCTTCTCAAATTCTTCTCGACCTTCTGGCAAAGTTGTGGAGCTTGGTATGAAGTTGTGGCAGTCGAGGAAAGCCGCGGCATTAGTAGAACATACATGTTATTGCCAAGGAACAAAATTTGTTTCGGCAATGCGACAAAATGTTGTTGGCTATGAACAGTTAATTTTCTTAAACATTCGGCTTATGAGCCGAAATTCAAGGAAATTGGGGAGCAATGTTTAGACCCGAATTTACACCATCGGCTTGAGCAATCGAGGCCATTGAATAAACA
Organism: Crataegus laevigata; assembly: GCA_963580275.1. Classification (NCBI taxonomy): domain Eukaryota; kingdom Viridiplantae; phylum Streptophyta; class Magnoliopsida; order Rosales; family Rosaceae; genus Crataegus; species Crataegus laevigata. Next base: position 31,902,343 of record OY756942.1, on the reverse strand, counting down.
GATATCAGATCGTTGGATGGTAAAGTGGTTGAAATAAATTTTGGTTATGATTGAGAAATAGTATTGTGATTTTAATCATGATATTATCACTTACTATTAACTGGGATATTTAAACCTAATATTTAATATATATATATATATATATATATATATTTAATATATATATATATATAGTCAATTGTTTTAGTTGATCTGGTCCATCTTCAGTTCGAATAAGCTCACCGTACCAATCCCCAGAAAAAGGTTTTCGAATCCTTATTGGTGGAAGTCATCTCATTAGCCTTCTCAGCGAAGTGAGGTGTTACTGATTATTGGGCTCGGCACATTGAACGACGAGTTGTTTTATGATTAGATACTCACAAGTGGGATTTAGAGTTCAGCATTCCGACGGCTGAACTACATTTACAGTCAAGACATAAATCTGCTTTGAGTACTTGTGTCCTTATACTCTGGTGTCGATTCGACATGCTTATACCTTCACAAATATAATCAATGTGACCGAATCCGGCATTGACGATTTGTGAACTTCGCAAAGATAATAGCCTTGTCTTTAGACTTTAGAATCCAAACGCCGAGACGTGGTCCTTCCTCGGCCGCAATCACAAGACGTAGAAGTCAGCAGCACGACTAACGCCACGTAACACATTTTACTCCCCGGTCGAGCTCGGCCGACGAGTTGGCATGCCCTGCACATAACTGAATGACGTAGTTAGCTCATTAGTTACTTGGCATGTGCGCCACGTAGGTTAGGTGGCTTTTAAAGTCAACAGGTTTATAAGTTGTTGGAGGATGTTGTTGAGGAGTTGGGGACGGGATGGGTTGAAGTGAAGAGGTTGGGGGAGCAAGCTTTTTTCTTGAGCATTGATTGTTGCTTTTCTGCTTTGGCTACAGAGTTGGAGGGGTGTAAAGGTAATTGCATTTACTTCACAGATTCTAATGACATTGGTCTTGCATTGAGAGAGTTGATTAGGCCAGACGGGTCTGTTTTTAGCATGGAAGATCATAGCATTGAGAGGCTTGGATCTTCCCCTATTTATTCCAAGATGTTTTGGCCACTTCCAACTTAATCATCATTTGGATTTATGCAAGTATATGCTAGCTTCTCTGTACACACTATTGCGTGTAAAACAAGTCTTTTTTCTAATAAGCGTATGTATTTGCAATCAGTAAATTTAGATAAACTACTCCAAATAGTTGTGCGATTGTGTATTTAGATTGATGTAAGTGTATAATAGCTTCTCTACACCCTGTTAATAGACCTTTTCTAATAAATGTTATGTGATTGCAATAAGTTTAGATTAATTTGTCAAAATAGTCGTGTGAAAATGAACTTACAAATCATCAGGAATACTTCCAAAGAAATATTATAAAAAGGTACGATTACAAAGAAAACGAATCATACACCGAGAAGACTCGAATGTATCGATACATGAGTGTTGCAACGTCGGGATTGATCACCAAGGTACAGACTCTCAAGAAGGAGGTTTTGGTTTTGCTTATAACAATTTCTTTCTCCGCTGTTTATAACAATTTCTTTCTCCGCCATCCTCTCTGTCGGCGGAGATTATATGAGGCGGATCAACTGAAGGTGGTTGACTTGAGGGTTTATAAGTTGTTGGAGGATGGTGCTGAGGAGTTAGGGATGAGATGGGTTGAAGTGAAGAGCTTGAGGGAGCAAGCTTTTTTCTTGAGCATTGACTGTTGCTTTTCTGTTTTGGCTACAGAGTTGGAGTGGTGTAAAGGTAATTGCATTTACTTCACAAATTCAAATAACATTGGTCTTGCACTGAGGGATGTGATTTGGCCAGATGAGTGTTTTTAGCATGGAGGATCATAGCATTGAAAGGCTTGGATATTCCAAGATGTTTTGGCCACTCCCAACTTAATTATCATTTGGATTTATGTAATTTCATATTAGCTTCTCTACATGCGTTAACGCTCATAAAGTTGGCCTTTTCTAATAAGTGTATGTGTTTACAATCAGTAAATTTAGATGAACTGCTCAAAATAGTCGTGCGACTGTGTATTTAAATTGATTAATTATCATTTAGATTCATGTAAGTGTATAATAGCTTCTTTACATGCGTCAACACTTGTTAGTAGGCCTTTTTAATAAGTGTTATGTGATTGCAATAAGTAAATTTGATGAATTGGTCAAAATAGTTGTGCGACAATGAACTTAGTGTGTGTTGTCGACTTATAAATTGTCACGCTCTAGCCCACAAATAAGAAACATATGGATAAAAAAAAACTTATAACCAAGACATGATGAGGAAAATTTTAAATGTAAAATTTATTCATGTGGTATTTTCTTTGTTTTTCTTTAAAAATGAGACTAGTTGATGGCTTTACTTCTGTATTCCCTTTTTTGGGAGTTGGAAAGACTCACGGATGCATTACAACTTCTCTTGGCTACCATCATGTAATTCGGGTTATGGTATTCCCCTTTTGGTTATAATTTATACAAATGGAGCTAGTGGGGAGATTTTAGTAGGATTGGATGTGGTGGGTGTTTTTTTGTCTTACTACTATGAGTGTGATTGGAGCTTTCAGTTCTAATTTGTTCATTCTAATCTATATGCAGACGTCTTGGCGATCATTAAATTGGCTGAGTTGCTAATTTTTAATAGATAATAACACGTGGCTTGATGAGAGTGATTAACAATAGCAAACATTTGAAAAATTCACCTAAATTTTCTAAATATTTAAATTAGGAACCAAAACTACAATTAGCTATATTTCATGAAACAATGCTTTAATTCTCTAAAAAATAGACATAATCAAAAGAAAAATTGCATATGGAATGTCCTGAGTTCAATTTTTAGCACTGGTGAATCGCACGATAGTGGCCAAGGGAAGGCTGAAATGCCTCTGTAAGTCTTCCTGGCCCTCAGGCTTCCTCTGACCCTAGGCTATTTGCCAAATTTCCCCCCAAACCCAACCCAACCCAAGGGAAATCTTTGGGCTAAATGCTAAATGCTAAACCCAAGCCAGATTCCGCCTAAAATTTAGCCCAGGTTTTAGTGTGTGCCCTATTGAAACGAGTGAAACCTGGCGTTTGTGCACCAAACCCTCCCCACCCACTCGCCAGACGTACGACCTCTGAGACAACGAGGGCCCCACCCACGTGGGCCAGTCAGCCACGTTCCCTAGGCACCCCAACGACTACTTTGATCCGACAATCGTGATCTACAGGCTATTGGTTAATCCAACAGCCTAGATTCAAATTTATTTATTTTTATATTTTTATATTTATATACTATTGAATCCAATGGCTGAGATCGAATATAATCAAATCTAACGGTAAAAAAAAAAACAATTTAACGGCCCAAATTTAAATCCAACAACTAGAATAATTTAAAAAATATATATTTAACTCAAAATTCACCCAAAAACTCTATAAATAGCTATGTATTTGTTCAAACATCCACACAAAAAATAATTTTCTCTTACAATTCTTCCAATTTATCTTTCTACCATTTCTTTCCATTTCCAAATTGGTGGTTGAACGGTTGGTGAAACTTGAAAGTTTAGTGAAAGTTGAAATATTGGTAAAAGTTGAATGTTTGTTTTGTGAAAAATTTAGTGATTTTTCAATATTTGCCGGAATTTAAATATTTTTAGATTAAAATGTTCATAAAATTAATTTACAATAGTCTACATATTTAAAATTTAAAAAAAAATTAATTTAGGAAAAAATTCGCTTAAGTTCATTCTTTAATAATCACGGGCTAAATTTTTAGGCTAGAATGGTTAGAGCAGAAAAGCTGTTTCTGGGCTAAAAGCTAATATTTTCTGGCTAAAAAATTTGGCTTTTAGCCCAAGAGTTGGAGATGGTCTTAGAAGGGTGAACTGCCGTGGCGAAGCCACCTTTTGGTCCTCTTTCTAAAAACAAAAATAAAGAAAAATTGGAACAACCAATCAACGAGAGTGTATTCAATTAAGAATTTGAGGGATTTTAATTCTTTTAATAAATCTATGTGTATTCAATCAGGATTTTAAGTGATTTTCTGAAATTCAACGTGTATTCAATCCGGATTTTAAGATAGTTTATTAAAATCCTTAAAAATCAGAGTGTATTCAATTAAGACTTTAAAGAAGTTTATAACATTCCAGGTGTATTCAATAGGATTTTTATTTTAAAGAATTTTAAAATGTTGAGGAATTTGACGGAATTGAAGATATTTTGTAGTGTAATTTAAGCATTCACAAATCTCTCATCTCCTCTTGAGATTTCGACATAATTGAATTTTTTTTTTTTTAATGAAATCTCTATAAATCAGTTAAACTCCTATAAACTCTATGGATTTATAAATCTATTAAAATTTCTCAAATTCTCAATTGATTATAGAGCAACTCCAATTGCTAGACTTTGAAGTCTGAACCCAAATATTTAGGTACACTAGAAGATAGAATTAGGTCTTTGAACAATAGTTGCCATTTGTTATTACAGTCTAGTGATTCTCGCCAAATCACATTATTATTAGTCTATTGTGAGACTAAACCTACCTTTCTCTTCCTTTCGTTTATAACAAAAATAAAAAAAGAAATTAGAGAAAAACACAGACAAACACATGTAGTCGTTTACAGATGTCAAATATAAATTGCTTAGCAAATAATTTCAGCACGAGAGTCTGAATCCGAGGAATACCCTTTTTAAAATCAAAATCCTTCGGATCTGAATCACCCTGCAATTTCAAAGAAACAGAGGTAGCATTGGCTCTTTGTTAAAGTCAAAATGCCCAATGCCAACAGCTTCCGCCTTCAGAGATGGAGGAAAAAAAAGCAAGAAGAAGAAGCCGAGAAGCCGTCGGCGAGGCAGAAGAAGAAGCCGAGATGCCGTCGCTTTCCACGAAAACAAAGTCCAGAGGAAGAAGAAGAAGAAGCAGAAAAACAAAGACGAAGAAAAGTCACCCGTATTTGGTATTAAAAAGCAGACTTTTTACATATATATTTTGATGATTCAGCTTTTTGAGGTTTTTCTTCCCATACCCCCGTTGAAGATATAGCCTTAAATGAAGAAAAGTCGTCCTCAAATTATTTCAGTCCAACCAAAAAGCACAAGGCCGCCATGGACGGCAGCCGAGTCGACTGGATAACTTTCCTATCTAACAACTATTAGGCCTAACCAATTATTAACATATGAGTGAGTTATTAACAAATGAATGTGAGTTGGGTCACGAACAAACAAAACAACTCGTTGCACATCAACCCAAGAGTTAAATAGTAATTTTCTCGATCTTATTCTCCCATTATGCACTCATTCCTTTGTTATGTTCCTTAATTTTCATTAAATTGATTTAAATTTTGATCCTAAAGAGAGAAAAAAGGGTGCCGAGTGCACAAAGTGAAGTAGGAAATAACTTCCCAAACACATGCTAGTAACATTAGTCGGAATATTTGATTTTTAATACACGTGTTTCATTGAATGTAAAAGTTAATTTTCTATTCACGTGTTTCATGGAGTGTTCAAATTTTGTCATAGATTGTGGGCACATTATGGACAACACATGTGACAGCCCGTTCCAAATTTCTAATTCTTGATAATGTGAATTGATAATTTTACCCTTGAGCATTGGGGGTGCATTGTATTTTAAACTAAAATCATGGTCCAATTGCATAATTTCCTAAACTATGGGGACCAATGAGAACTAGGGAAGATATTATTTTGATTGGTGGCTTTTAGACCACACCAACCAACATCCCCTCTCTCTCATCTATCTGTCACATCCCGGCCTGGGGCAGACCACTTCCCGGACTCGCTCTACCACCGTAGCATGATATTGTCCGCTTTCGGCCCCGACCACGCCATCACGGTTTTGTTTCTGGGAACTCACGAGTAACTTCCCAGTGGGTCACCCATCATAAGAGTGCTCTAGCCCCTTTCTCGCTTAACTTCGGAGTTCCTACGGAACTCGAAGCCAATGAGCTCCCAAAAGGCCTCGTGCTAGGTAAGGATGAAAATATACATTTAAGGATCACTCCCTGGGCGATGTGAGATGTCACAACACATACATAGTACTATGTGAAACAATAACTTTCCTAGCTAACAACCATTAGGCCTAATCAAATTATTAACAAAAGAATGTAATTTAGGTCAGTTAGTTAAAGTGGTGCTCGTTTTTGCATTCGCATTCTATTTTTTTCTCATTGTTTAGATAATTGCCTTATTCGGGAATATAGAAAAAACAAAATAACTCATCTCACATCAATCCAAATGATAAATAGTAATCTAAAGTGCAAAAGAAATTTTTTTAAGTGCGAGTAATAATTCTTAAAAAAATTAACTACTGTTTAAATGGCTTTTGGTCTGAAGTGGCTTTTGGTTTAAAAGCTGAAATTCAGTACTCTAACATATTACTCCTAACAAAGATAAACAATAGGTGGCCCAATGCCACACGTACAAAATCCTATAAACAAAAACACACGTCAAAGAGCAAAACAAAACTCTAATCTTTGTTGGGAGAAGCAACCGGCCGCTGTTTCTGTCTGTCCTCAAATTGTTTCAGTCCAAACAAAAAGCACAAGGCCGCCATGGACAGCAGCCCAGTCGACTGGACAAACCTCCCACACCAGCTCCCCCCACTCATCGTCGACTGCCTCCAAAGCCACCTCGAGCACCTCCGATTCCGCAGCGTCTGCAACTCCTGGCGCTCCTCCATTCCACCCTTCCAAAGATCCAATCCCCCTAGCTTCCCTATTCCGCTCTCCCACGGGCCCACTGCCGTACTCTCCCCAACCACCGTCTACATCCTCCGCCCCGGCCCGGATCCAAATTCAAATCCAAATCCTTCCGCGTCATCGTCTTCAACCTCTTCGTCCAAGGGTTGGCTGCTGAAGCTGGAAGAGTCTTCCGGCAAACTTCGTCTCCTGAACCCGATCACCAGCTGGCGGATCAGGTCCTTAAACGATGGTGTTCCGGTGAACCCCATGGATTTGACTTTGCTGGACTTCAACATGGTGGAGTTGGCCAGATCATATGTGCTCAGATACACAAATGGATCTGGATCCGTTTTTGGTATAAACAAGGTGATTAAATCCCCCATTTTCATAGATTACTGCTCAATTTTCATTATTTACAACGAAGGAAAGTTGGGTTTTGCGAAAATTGGAGATCAAAAGCTCACACTCATCAATGATCAAGTTTCTGACTACGACGACATGATTGTGTACAAGGGTCACCCTTATGTTTTGGACAAATGGGGTCAAATTTTTTGCATCAATTCGTCGTTGGAATTGACCCCGGTTTCACCTCCGATCGGGTTTGGTCACCGTAAGAATTTAATCGAGTGTTGCGGAGAGCTTTATGTGGTGGATAGGTACCTTGATCACCAAGGTACAAACTCTCAAGAAGGAGGTTTTGGTTCTGTTTATAACAATTTCTTTCTCCGCCATCCTCTCCGCCGGCGGAGATTATACGAGGCGGGTCAGCTGAAGGTGGTTGACTTTAGGGTTTATAAGTTGTTGGAGGATTGCGCTGAGGAGTTGGGGAGGAGATGGGTTGAAGTGAGGTGCTTGGGGGACCAAGCTTTTTTCTTGGGCATTGATTGTTGCTTTTCTGTTTTGGCTACAGAGTTGGAGGGGTGTAAAGGTAATTGCATTTACTTCACAGATTCTAATGACATTGGTCTTGCATTGAGAGAGTTGATTAGGCCAGACGGGTCTGTTTTTAGCATGGAGGATCATAGCATTGAGATGCTTGGATCTTCCCCTCTTTATTCCAAGATGTTTTGGCCACTCCCAACTTAATCATCATTTGGATTTATTTAAGTATATACTAGCTTCTCTACGCGGATGTGATTGCAATCAGACTCAAAATAGTCATGCGACTGTGTATTTAGATTGATTAATTATCATCTAGATTAATGTAAGTGTATAATAGCTTTTCTACACGCGTCATCGCTTGTTAATAGATATTTTCCAATAAATGTTATGTGATTGCAATAAGTAAATTTAGATGAATTGGTAAAAATAGTCGAGCGACAATGAACTTAGATTAACGTGTGTGCTATTTCTGCTTTTAGTGTGCGTTGTCGACTTATAAATTGTCATGCTCCGATTCACGAATCAATAATATATAAATAAAAAAATTTATAACCAAGACATGAAGAGGAAAATTTTAAAAATAAAATTTATTTGTATGCCTCAAAATTGATGAGGAAAAATTTAAAAGGGGATTAGCTAGTGGCTTTGTGACACACCCGTACCCGAAAGTAGGGCATGCTGGCCGTCACGTGAGTGTGACGTAGCCATGTGCACTGTGCGGAAGCGAAGATCGATAACGAAGTACGAATAAATTCAAACCGAATTCTAACCCATCCTGGGAGTGCTCGTGAGTTCCCAGAAACAAAACCGTGAGGGCGTGGTCGGGGCCCAAAGCGGACAATATCGTGCTACGGTGGTGGAACGGGCCCGGGAAGTGGTCCGCCCCGGGCCGGGATGTGACACTTTGTGACACGCCTCGTTCTCGATAATCTCTAAACACCAGAAGGAGCACATGCTAGCAGACACCCAAGGGTGACAAAGCAATTTTAACATGCATGCAAGTTATGAAGAAAGAACGAATGTAAATAAATATGTAAATTTAAAATAATGAAATATGCAAATGCAGTAATACGTTCAGAGCATACAACTAATCAGGAATACTACCAAAGAAATATTATAAAAAGGTACGATTACAAAGAAAAGGGATCCTACACCGAGAAGACTCGAAGGTACCGATACAGGAGTGTCGGAATGTCGGGATTGTACGCCTCGATTCTAAGTCCTAAAGGGAGTGCAAAATAAAGGGTGAGTGGACCAGAGTTTATAATAACAATACTAAGTAAAACCATTTTTCCTTTGAACATACTAATCCTTTGTTTTGAAAACAATATAATACTACATAATGTTTTTTTTTCTTCTAAAAACCCTAGCATGCCATGAAATCGTTCGTAAATCAAATCATCATGTACTTAAATAATTGTATGCTAGTCGCCCAAAGGCAAAATCCGTAAAAGCTCATAAATCATAAAATAGTGTTTTTTATGGATATCATAGTACGTGAAGGTATATCTATCACCCGAGGATGAAGTTACACGAAGGTGAAGCTGTAGGACTCTGGGTTACGCCAGAAAAGAAAATATAGCACATCGTACTAGTCGTGGCTAATGAAGCTGTCCGACACTAGTTTTGCGAGTGAAGTTGGGAGTATGTCGTAAAATGTCTCTCTACTCATCAACTGTGTCTTATGGCCATAGACAAATACATGTAGACCCGGCAGTTTCTGACACAACACGAAAATAACGGGTTTCAGATCAACATGATAACTAATCGGGTCATTATCGGACAACCCGTTAATAACGGGTTCTTAACGGGTATACACGCAAGTAACATGTGGGTAACCCATTTCAACTCGTTAAGAAAAAAATTATTTTGATAATTTTAAAGTTTAATTACTAAAAGATTTATTATAAAATACAATAGCCATATTAATATATACAATATATTCTATATTAAATATGTTTGTACCATACTTCACCAACCCTAAAACTACTAAGCACCGGTCAACATTATACCGTCAATGACCCACAAGAGTTTCCCTCCAACCAGGAGGCCAATCACAACGCGACATATGTCAACGTCAGAGATCAATCACAGTATGACACATGTCAACATCAGAGGCCAATCACAACATGACACGTGTCAATGTCAGAACAAAACTAGAAACTCTCTTCTATAAATAGGGATCATTCTCCCACAATGAATCCCTAATGTCATTTTGTACTAAACCATTCGTTAGAACTCCCAAAAGAAGAGCTTGAATCTATGTACTTGTGTAACCCTTCACAATTAATGAGAACTCCTCTACTCCGTGGACGTAGCCAATCTGGGTGAACCACGTACATCTTGTGTTTGCTTCCCTGCCTCTACCTCTTTACATACTTATCTACACTGGTGGCTGGAGCAATCTAGCGAAGGTCACAAACCTAACACTTTCTTTTGTACCAAAGTCTTCACTGATTTTGTGCATCAACAAAATATATAGTTTTGAATTATTATTCTATATAAGTTTTTTTTAAAAATTAGTCATTATTTATTTTTATTATGAGAGTTCCTTATTATCATTACTACGATAAATTTTACTTAACATGTTGTTGTCCAAAATTAAAATAAACTAAGAAGACATACATACAAGTATGAAAAATGTGAAATAATATATAAACACTCGTGATTCATCATTATTCCTCCACGAGTAGATAATGGTTACACTTATATTATCGTTTAGATTTTTAAAATCCTCCAAACCCTTATGAATAATATTTTTTATTTGAGGGAAAAATTAATAATAATTATTGTAGAAGTGTAAAAAATGTAGAAAAAATATACAATCACTCATAGTGACAAGCTTTACAACTTTCATGAAGGGGTTAGCTTCGAAATCCAACACTATAATCCATAAACCTTAAATTTATATTTAAACATCGATTCTCATTTACGCTTTATTCTTCTTATTGAATTTCATTTTTAATTTTTTTTTGTTTTTGAAAACATGATTGTAACGCCCTACCCCGAAATATTTATTTCAGAATTTAATACCGATGATAGGCCCTCACATTAAATTATGTCCCACATTTAATTATCAAAACATAAGGTAAATTCTCAATTTATTTACCAAATTTCTTTTCTTTGTTCCAAATCTCAACAAATGATTTAAGTCGATTATTTAAGGTTGCATCTAACACAGTTAGACTGCCTACTTACCCTGGAATGGGATCAAGTCGTTCGTAGTTCACATTTCATTCTTTTATCCATTCCCAACGGTATTCAAGTAACGGAAATATTCAAAATTTGCTTCCACATAAATCATGGTTAATTAATATTCTATTAACCTCCATAAATCAAATTCCATCATTTCATGGCTATATATATATATATATAACATTTAAATGGAAATCACACTTATACCACCATTTTACATAAATTCGTGTCACTCCTTAACCAATGTAGGCCCACACGACTTCACTTATTATCTCGTAGTACTAAATGTAATTTTCATAACATTACGAGCCTTGTTGACCAACAGTCAACTCTCGATCAATGGTAGGGTCCACAACTCTTCATAATTCGATCCAGAAGATTCGCCCATTATATTTCAGATTTGTAACTTCCTAAGGTCCACATTATACTTATAGAAGGACATATTACATTCTCACAGCAACCCAACGGTAGGATCCCCGCCAATTACTAAGATTAGGTGGTGGCACTGTTCTAAAAATCCTCGCCTAGCTCAGCTTAGGCGCTAGGCGCTTGGCCACTGCCCCGATTAATGCCTAGGCGTTTGAAAATTAAGAAAAGGGCATTTAGACCTGCTGAGGTGCCCGCCTAGACATTCTAAGCACCCGCCTAGCCCGACCAAACCCACATAGGCACCCGCTAGGTTCCAACTCACTTAGACAAAAAATAGATAACTTTTATTTTTTTTCAATAAATTGTAAGAAACTTGTTGAATACTTAAATGAGCACACATTATATCTTTGTTCCCCATGTTTTCATTATGTTCAAATACTTCATAATATATATGCCATTCTGTTTTGTAGTCTATGATGAAATTATATATATTTTAAGTATAAACAAATACTTATTTACACGAAATATAACAGATTTAATTAAATCCACCCAGTCCGCCTAGGCGCCCGCCTAGACCCCGCTTAGCCACCTAGGCATTAGGCCCCAGCCTGCCGCCTGACTAGCGCCTATCGTCTTTTAGAACATTGGGTGACGGTCAACAATTTATTTTACAAACTTAGAAATCCAATTTGGAAAAATCCGTACGTCAGATTTCTGATCCATCAGTTTCAAATATCCTCAAATATTACATTCTATAACGCATTAAAGTTTGGTGACGATCTAATGGTCGGATCGTCGATTCAAATTTTGATCAAGTGATGTAACGTAATGAAACAAAGTTCAAACAATCAAACCACGTCATACGGATATCAATTATGAAATCAGGCCATCTAGTTGAACTTAGAAAGACATCGTTGGCCCACTGGCCAGCACCGTCGCAAGTGGTGGTCGGTTGCCCCGACTTGTGCAAAAAATGTAAATATTTCTAAAAATTTCCAAAATTTACAGAAATGTAGAGCAAGTCAAGGGGAACAACTTTTATACATGAGCTGAAGTCCAATTCGGCCAGAAAACACCCCAAATCTCCCTTGATTATCCGGAACCCTATAAATAAGTGCACTTCAATTCATATTCTACGGTGCTCCACCGCCCCCAAACTTGTGTGGGGTTTGTTCCTAGCCTCAAGAGGATGCCAAAGGTAGTGATAATCAAAGAGAAACGCTTCAGAAATGGTGGATTGCCCTCAAAGTTCCCTCACACCCACCGGTGCGGTTCTCACGAAATCGTGACTAATGTCTTCGATTCATAGATGGATATGGAGGAGAGTGAGAGTGTGAGGCTAAGTTTTTTTAAAAATGTTCATCACCATAACTTGCCTCAGTAACGCTAGAAATGGCGTCGGAATAGCCTCGGGGAGTACGGGTCGAAGATTGGGTCACGGGTTCGGTGTGGATTGCAGAGGCCTAGTTTGGGTGCTCTGCACCTCCCTCGTTTTCTATCCTTTCTCCCTCATCTCATTGGTCTCTTTCTCTTTTCATTCTCCCCGATTGGGCAGCCATTTCCCCCCATTTCTGATTCGTTTTACTCTCCTTTTTCTTAGCCACTTCCGTGGCTTTTTTTTTCTCACTTATTTAAAAGTTCTCAATTCAATCTCCATAATCATAAATTGATTTATTTTCAATTTTCCTCCACATATTTAAAATTATGAATATCTAATTCGTATATTTAAATTTTCAGGGTATTACAATGATCATCTGGCGAATGTAAGAAGATGAATGGTTTAGATCTTTGATATCACGTTTCGATATTTACGGTTAACTAAAATATGAGTCGATGTCATATAGTTTGTTGAAACTTTATAAACATCAAGCAATATTTTCACTAACCGTAAAACTCTGAATATAATATCAACGATCGAAACCGTTCATCTTCCTGCATCATCTAATAGATCATGCTTTCAAAAAAGAAAATCTGAAAAAACAAAATTTATTGAGAAAAAATGAAGCGTAAATGTAAACAACAATCAATGATTAGATTTTGATCTATTATTTATATGATTACAATGGCGAATTTCGAAGTTAAGCTCTTCACAAAAGTTGTAAAACTTGTTATTACGAGTGTTTATATATTTTCTATATTTTTTACACTTCTACATTAATTAAAAAAAATTATTAAAGACTTTACTTAAATAACCGCCATAAGATAAATGAGAGTAAATTTGTACCGTTGAATTCTATTTCACTTATATTATTAGAACTTTTTGGATGAAAAAACCCCTTCTCTATTCCAATATTTTTCAATTTCACCATTTGATCAAAACAAAAGCCCTAATCTCTTTCTCTCTCCCCACTCCCGTAACCCTTTCTCCCGATCCCGTCGTTTGTTTTTCCTAGCCATTCTCTCTCGTTGTATGTTCAGTTCTTCTAGTAGCCTCTCTCAGTCTCTCTTTTCTCCTCCCTCGTGCAGTGGACGAAATCATCCTTGCCATCTCTGGTCGTCTCTACATCTCTGCATCTTTGCATCTCCACATCTCCATTCTCCATATTCTACTCCAAGTTCGATTTTGGCTCTTAATTTGGCTATTTACTTGGATGAAAAATATGTAAGACTTTGGCTATTTCCTAAATAAGTTTAGTTACTGCCTTTTCATTTTAAGTTCCGTTACTACTTTAATCGATCTCTGCAAGAACAAAGTTTTACTGTAGTTAGAATTGCCTGATGTTGTTGATTTAGATTCATTGTGGGGACGGAATTTAGAGGTTAAAAAAAAAAACAGATGAGGATATGGATTTTGGGAAGCCTAGGATGGGGATGCATATTTATATATCCTGTTGAATTGGAGAGAAAGAAAGAGGGCTAGAGAGAATTCGACCAGAGAGAGGATACTTACTTAGTATTATGTTTTTATGTTTTGGATGTGACAATATGGTATGTATATACTTATTTAGTATTATGTTTTTCATTTGATTATTTATTGGTTTAAAATATATTTTTCTTAAAAGGTAACGAGTTGGGTCTTGTTATCTATTAATATTATCGGCTCGATTTCGGATTGGGTCATATTACCTATTAATTTTATCGGGTCGGGTCATTTTACCCGTTTATTTTAACAGATATTACACGACACGACTCGTTAAGATATCGGGTATGACACAAAAACGACACGAACACGAAAAACACGACACGAATGCCAGGTCATACATACTCGTGCTGTGTGTATGTGTTGTATGATTACTCACTAAATAAGCACGAAAAACAATAAACACATTTCTCGTATCAAATCATTGGAACTCAAAAGCTCAAAGCATCATATCATAAATCGTATCAAATCATTAGAGCTCAAAAGTCTTCCGGCAAACTTCGTCTCCTAAACCCGATCACCAGCTAGCAGATCGGGTCCTTAAACGATGGTGTTCCGGTAAACCCCATGGATTTGAATTTGTTGGACTCAAGGAATGAAGCTAGATATCTACATGAATGGAGACATCCTTAAATAACAAAGTCAAAAATTAAAAAGTTCAAGAATGTACTCAACAAAACACTTATATATTAATCCATAAGGTTTTTTATACAACTTATTACAATATCCCTTGACGCGTTTCATGTTTTCAAACGTTGAATGACAACTTCATTACTAATACTATCAAATCTCTCTCTATAAAAAAAAATATTGATCTCCCATCCAATTTCTCAACAGAAATTTTACGGCTGAATATGCTCTTCCAACAATGGCAATAGTGCATAAAAGAGTTAATACTAATGTCACAAGCAACTAAAAGAGTTTATTTTTTTCAACAAAAAATAATTGAGTGGGAGCATTTGCCCCTGCGGAGCCTAAGCCAGCTTCGTCCATGCTACGGTGGAGTTGGCCAGATCATATGTGCTCAGATACACAAATGGATCCGGATCCCTTTTTGGTATAAACAAGGTGATCAAATTCCCCATTTTCAAGAATTACTGCTCAATTTTCATTATTTACAACGAAGGAAAATTGGGTTTTGCAAAAATTGGAGACTAAAAGCTCACACTCATCAATGATCAAGTTTCTGACTACGATGACATGATTGTGTACATGGGTCACCCTTATGTTGTGGACAAATGGGGTCAACTTAGTACTTCATGATCTCCAATCCTTACCCTTATCTCATTTGAATTTCCGTTTCTACTGAAGTTGCATTTCACATACTCCTTTAACCTACTTAAACGGAGACTTTTAGGTTCAAACGCTTCCCACCAAACTCCATCATGAGTTTCATTTGTCAACATTATATCGTCAGCGAAAAAAATACACCAAGGGACATCATCTTAAATATGTCGCGTTAACTCAACTATTACAAATTCAAAAGGATAATCACTTAAAGCTGAGCCTTGATGTAACCATACAGTTATGCAAAAATTTACGTTGCACTATGTGGACCAATAACTTTCCTATCTAACAACTATTAGGCCTAACCAAATTATTATAATATGAATGTGAGTTGGGTCAGTTAGTTAAAGTGAGTTGCCCGTTCCTACATTCGTGTTCCATCTTCTTCCTCATTTTTTAGACAATTGCCTGATTAGGAAATACCGAAAAAACAAAATAACTCATTGCACATCAACCCAAGAGTTAAATAGTAATTTTTTCGATCTTATTCTCCCATTATGCACTCATTCCTTTGTTATGTTCCTTAATATTCGTTAAATTGATTTAAATTTTGATCCTAAAGCGAGAAAAAAACAGCGCTGAGTGCACAAAGTGAAGTAGGAAATAACTTCCCAAACAACTACTAGTAACATCGGTCGGAATATTCGATTTTCAAGACATGTGTTTCATTGAATGTTAAAATTTGACTTTCTATTCACGTGTTTCATGGAGTGTTCAAAGTTTGTCATAGATTGTGGGCACATTACGGACAACACTTACATAGTACTATGTGGAGCGGTAACTTTCCTAGCAAACAACCATTAGGCCTAATCAAATTATTAACAAAAGAATGTAAATTAGGTCAGTTAGTTAAAATGATACTCGTCTTTACATTCGCATTCTATCCTCTTAATTGCTTTATTCGGTAATACAGAAAAAACAAAATAACACATCTCACGTCAACCGAAATGATAAATAGTAACTTAAAGTGCAAAATAAAATTTTAAAATGCGAGTAATGATTCTTAAAAAAACAACTACTTTTCAAATGGCTTTTGGTCTGAAAGCGGAAATTCATTAATCTAAACACATATTATTCCTAGACAAAGACAAACAATAGGTGGCCCAATCCCACACGTACAAAATCCTATAAAGAAAACCACACGTCAAAGAGAAAATCAAAAAGCACAAGGCCCCCATGGACAGCAGCCGAGTCGACTGGACAAACCTCCCACAACAGCTCCCCCCACTCATCGTCGACCGCCTCCAAAGCCACCTCGAGCACCTCCGATTCCGCAGCGTGTGCAACTCCTGGCGCTCATCCATTCCACCCTTCCAATGTTCCAATCCCCCTAGATTCCCTATTCCGCTTTCCCACGGGCCCACTGCCGTCCTCTCCCCAACCACCGTCTACCTCCTCCGCCCCGGCCCGGATCCAAATTCAAATCCAAATCCTTCCGCGTCATCATCTTCAACCTCTTCGTCCAAGGGTTGGCTGCTGAAGCTGGAAGAGTCTTCCGGCAAACTTCGTCTCCTGAACCCGATCACCAGCTGGCGGATCAGGTCCTTAAACGATGGTGTTCCGCTAAGCCCCGTGGATTTGATTTTGCTGGACTTCAACATGGTGGAGTTGGCCAGATCATATGTGCTCAGATATAGAAATGGATCTGGATCCGTTTTTGGTATAAACAAGGTGATTAAATCCCCCATTTTCATAGATTACTGCTCAATTTTCATTATTTACAACGAAGGAAAGTTGGGTTTTGCGAAAAGTGGAGATCAAAAGCTCACACTCATCAATGATCAAGTTTCTGACTACGACGACATGATTGTGTACAAGGGTCACCCTTATGTTGTGGACAAATGGGGTCAAATTTTTTGCATCGGTTCGTCGTTGGAATTGGCCCCGATTTCACCTCCTATCGGGTTTGGTCACCGTAAGAATTTAATCGAGTGTTGCGGAGAGCTTTATGTGGTGGATAGGTACCTTGATCACCAAGGTACAAACTCTCAAGAAGGATCTGTTGTTTCTGTTTATAACAATCAATTTCTCCGCCATCCTCTCCGCAGGGGGAGGTTGTACGAGGCGGGTCAGCCGAAGGTGGTGGACTTTAGGGTTTATAAGTTGTTGGAGGATGGTGCTGAGGAGTTGGGGAGGAGATGGGTTGAAGTGAAGAGCTTGGGGGAGCAAGCTTTTTTCTTGAGCATTGACTGTTGCTTTTCTGTTTTGGCTAAAGAGTTGGAGGGGTGTGAAGGAAATTGCATTTACTTCACAGATTCAAATGACATTGGTCTTGCACTGAGGGAGTTGATTAGGCCAGATGGGTCCGTTTTTAGCATGGAGGATCACAGCATTGAGAGGCTTGGATATTCCAAGATGTTTTGGCCACTCCCAACTTAATTATCATTTGCATTTATGT
Organism: Crataegus laevigata; assembly: GCA_963580275.1. Taxonomy (NCBI): domain Eukaryota; kingdom Viridiplantae; phylum Streptophyta; class Magnoliopsida; order Rosales; family Rosaceae; genus Crataegus; species Crataegus laevigata. Next base: position 31,884,689 of record OY756942.1, on the reverse strand, counting down.
AATTTTATATTAGCTTCTCTACAAGCTTTACCGCTTGTAAAGTTGGCCTTTTCTAATAAGTGTGTGTTTGCAATTAGTAAATTTAGATGAACTACTCAAAATAGTTGTGCGACTGTGTATTTAGATTGATTAATTATCATTTAGATTCATGTAAGTGTATTATAGCTTCTCTACATGCGTCAACGCTTGTTAGTAGGCCTTTTTTTAATAAGTGTTATGTGATTGCAATAAGTAAATTTAGATGAATTGGTCAAAATAGTTGTGTGACAATTAACTTAGTGTGCCTCGTCGGCATATAAATTGTCACCCTCCAACCCACGAATAAGAAACATATAGATAAAAAAACTTATAACCAAGACATGATGAGGAAAATTTCAAATGTAAAATTTATTTGTATGCCTTAAAATTGTGGAGGCCATGTGGTATTCTCTTTGTTTTTCTTTTAAAAATGGGAATAGCTAGCTGGTGGCTTTGCTATTGTATTCCCTTTTTTTGGGAGCTGGAAAGACTCACAGATGTAGTTCAACTTCTCTTGGTCGCCATCATGTTATTCGCGTTGTGGTATTCTCCTTTTGGTTATAATTTATAGGGTGTGAAGTGTCGATTTAGTCTCTGAATTATTACCTCAATAAAAATTAGGTCCCTAAATTATTTTTTTGGTAAAATAAGTCCCTAAATTCATTAAAAATTGCTAATTTCATTCCTACTATTATATTCAAAGCTATTTTATCCATTTTTTTTCAACTTAAGTTACTTCACACTTTAGAATATAATACCAACATTTTCTCGCCCATAAGCCCTTCACATTTTACATAAGCTGCCAATCTAACATCTAATTTACCCTCCAAAGTTAACTCACACTATATTTTACGAAAAACTACCAATTTACTCTCCAAAATTAACTCCATATACTATTTCTTTATGAAAAACTACCAATCCACCCTCCAATGTGTATCACATGCAAATAACGTGACTTAAATTGAAGGAAAATTGAATATAGTAGCTTCAAATATAATATTAGGGATGTAATTGGCAAATTTTTATAATTCAAGGACTGATTTTTTTGAAAAAAATAGTTTAGGGACCTAATTTTCACTAAGGTAATAATTCAAGGACTAAATTGACCATTCACCCTAATTTATACAAATGGAGCTAGTGGGGAGATTTTGACAGGATTGGATGTGGTGGTGGTTTTTTTTTTTATAATTTTTTTAATTACTACTAAGAGTGTGATTGGAGCTTTCAATTCTAATTTGTTCATTCTACTCTGTATGCAGAAGTCTTGGCGATCATTAAATCGGATGAGTTGCTAATTTTTAATAGATAATAACATGTGGCTTGATGAGAGTGATTAACAATGGCCAACAGTTGAAAAATTCACCTAAATTTCCTAAATATTTAAATTAGGAACCAAAACTACAATTAGCTATATTTCATGAACCAATGCTTTAATTCTCTAAAAAAATAGACATAATAAAAAAATTGAATACAGCACGTCCTGAGTTCGATTTCTAGCACTGGTGAATCGCATGATGGTGGCCAAGGGAAGGCTGAAATGCCTTTGTGAGTCTTCCTGGCCCTCATGCTTCCTCCAACCTTGGGCTATTTGCCAAATTTTCCCCAAAAACTTCCCCTCAAACCTAACCCAAGCCAAGGGAAATCTTTGGGCTAAATGCTAAACTCAAGCTAGATTCCGCCCAAAATTTAGCCCAGTTTCGGTGTGGGCCTCACCTAAATGAGTGAAACCTGGTGTTTGTGCACCAAACCCTCCCCACCCAATCGCTAGACGCGCGTGACGCGCGACCTCTCAGACATCAAGGGTCCCACCCACGTGGGCATGTCTGCCACGTTCCCCAGGCGCCCCAACGACTTCTTTGATCCGATAGTTGCGATCTACAGGCCGTTGGTTAATCCAACGGCCTAGATTCAAATTTATTTATTTTTAAAATTTTTAAATTTATATATTATTGAATCCAACAGCTGAGATTGACTATAATCAAATTTAACGGTAAAAAAAAAGAGATCTAACTGTCCAAATTTAAATCCAACGGCTAAAATAATTAAAAATATATTATTTAACTCAAAATTCACCCAAAAACTCTATAAATACCTATGTATTTGTTCAAACATCCACACAAAACTCAAATTTCTTGTACAATTCTTCCAATTTATCTTTCTACCATTTCTTTCCATTTCCAAATTGGTGGTTGAACGGTTGGTAAAAGTTGAAAGTTTGGTGAGAGTTGAAAGATTGGTGAAAGTTGAATGCTTGCTTTGTGGAAATTTTAGTGATTTTTCAATATTTATCGAAATTTAAATATTTTTAGATTAAAATGTTCATAAAATAAATTTACGATAGTCTACATTTTTAAACAAAAAAAGTTAATTTAAGAAAAAAAATTAGCCTAAGTTCATTCTTTAATAATCCTGGACTAAATTTTTAGGCCATAAGAGTTTGAGCTAAAAAATTTGGCTTTTAGCCTAAGGGTTTCAGATGGTCTCAGAAGGGTGAACTGCCTTGGCTAAACCACATTTTGGTCCCCTTTCTAAAAACAAAAATAAAGAAAAATTGGAACAACCAATCAACAAGGGTGTATTCAATTAGGATTTTTAAGTGATTTTCTAAAATTCAACGTGTATTCAATCCGGATTTTAAGATAGTTTATTAAAATCCTTAGAAACCAGAGTGTATTCAAGTAAGACTTTAAAGAAGTTTATAACATTTCAGGTGTATTTAATTAGGATTTTTATTTTAAATATAAAATGTTGAGGAATTTGAGGGAATTGGAGAGATTTTGTAGTGTAATTTAAGCATTCACAAATCTCTCCTCTCCCCTTGAGATTTCGACGGAATTGAATAAAAATTTTCATGAAATCTCTACAAATCAATTAAACTCATTTAAACTCCATGGATTTATAAATCTATTAAAATTTCTCAAATTCTCAATTGAATATAGAGCAACTCCAACCGCTAGACTCTGAAGTCTGAACCCAAATATTTAGGTACACTAGAAGATAGAATTAGGTCTTTGAACAATGGTTGCCACTTAGTATTACGGTCTAGTGATTCTCGCCAAAAACTAATTTAAATCACATTATTGCTAGTCTATTGTGAGGCTAAACCTACCTCTCTCCCTTAGTGTAGATAATATCGTTAGTTAGAAAAAGATGAAATTATAGAAATAGTCCCTCAACTTTAACTCAATTGAAGCAATGGTCCCTCAACTTTATTTCCATGACCATTGGTCCCTCAACTTGTCAAAATGTGTAGCTATGGTCCTTTTCCTTAACACCGTCAATAACTCCGTTAAATTCAGTCATATGTGTGGCATATGACATTGACTGTAAGGGTAATTTAGGAAACAAAAAGAATATCATCACCGTCCATTTGAGTCTTCACCTTGATTGTGCAACCTTCGTTGGCCTTCTTAAGCTCTTCCACATAGTTCCATAATCGTGCATATTACTCCACATAACTGCCTTCAATCACTTCTCTGGCAAGCCTTTTAGCTTTGAAAACTTGGTTTCTAGTAACCACCAAGTTGAACTCTCTTCCAACCTCAGCCATGATGTCATCGACATCCCAATTTAGATTTGTTCTAAGTCTGTCTATATAGTGCTCTGAAAGCCATCTTGAATCTGCATATAAAACTTTGTCTACCCTCCCACATTGGTTCTCTAACTGCAGGGTTTTTATAATAAAGGTATCCGACCTTGGATTCTTCCTTGTGGCTAAAATCACCAATGGGCAAGTTTCTGACCCTTCACATATAGCCCTCAGTCTCGTCTTGTCATTTTGTTTTTAATCTAATAGCTCTACCAGTCCTCATAGAATGATGCTTCATAGCCTCATTAGCTTCTTTCTTGTTGGTAAACATCATGCCAATTCTAAATTGAGGATTTTAAGGTCTATTTGCCTCTTCCATGTTTTAAACTTAGGCTTTTGTTTATTCCTCTTCTTATTCTTTCTCTTCTTATTTGACTCAATTTCTTCAATATTATCTTCACCCGCATCAAGGCTGTCAAAATCCTCGGAGTTTGCTTCATCTGAGATAGATTTTGACAGCTATTGGGATTGACGGCAACAATGGTTTATTCCCAATAACTTATGCAATTGTTGAGATAGAAAACAAAAGCACTTGGGTTTGGTTTTTGGAGCTTTTGATTGTTGATTTGAAAATTGAGAATGGCCTAGCATAGGCTTTTGTAAGTGACAAGCAAAAAGGTGTGGAATCAGCAATAAAAAAATTGCTCCCAACTGCTGAGCATAGGATGTGTGTTAGGCACTTACATCAAAACTTCAAAGCTTTTGGTTTTCAAGGGTTGGAAATGAAAAGCATTTTATAGGTAGCAGCAAGGGCAACAACAGTACCATGGTGGAAGGAATAGATGGAAAAGATGAAAACGTGAAAGAGCATGGGAATGTCTTAGTGATAGGCCTGCTAATAATTGAAGTAGATCTCGCTTTAATACTCACTATAAATGTGATGTTCTACTTAACAACTTATGTGAGAGTTTTAATTCTGCAATTCTTGTGGCAAGGAATAGGCCTATCTTGGGACTTCTAGATAACATCAACATGTATATCATGCTTAGGATGGCCAATAGGGGAACTGCTAGGAGGAATTGGAAGCATCCAGTTGGTCCAAGGATTTTCAAGATAACTGAGAAAAGCAAAGTGGAAAGTGCTTATTGTATTCCTAAGATGGCTGGTGAGAATGAGTACCTAGTACAGCACTTAAGTGGTAGACAATTTGTAGTGAAGTTGAAGGAGTCCACTTGCTCATGTAAGAGATGGGATTTATGTGGGATCCCATGCTCACATGAAATTGCTTGTATATTCACTAGAGATGAGAGTGTTTACACCTATGTCCATGACTACTACAAGAAGGAAGCTTACTTGAACTCCTATGATCCACCCCGATCCTGGAATGGATTTGTGGGATAGGACGGATTTAACTTCATTGAAACCTCCAGTATGCAAGAAGCAACTTGGCAGGCCAAAAAGAAAGAGAATTTTGTCTGTACGTGAAGTTGAGCCACAAGCACACTATCCGCCACCACCAACTAATCTATTTGGTGAGCACAATGATACACCACAACCTCAGAGACTTAGAAAATGGTTTGTAGAGATAGCTTGCAGTAAATGCGGAAAGTTGGGGCACAATAAAGTAGGATGTGGAAAATCACAACACACGGATGCAACAAAAAAGAATCAGGTACATATTTATGCTTTAGTAAATCCTAAAAAACCAAACTAGCAAGTGTTTTATGTTGAATTGCAGTTTAATTCATTCTTGGGTTAATGTAGGAGACTCAACAAGTAAACACTCAAACAACAACTCAAAATGCCCAAGCAAACTCTCAAACTTCAGGGACACAAATTTCTCAAGGGAACACCGAAACACGAGCTCCAATTAACTTTCAAGAAAAGAAAAAGCAACATGTTAGTTCTCAAGTAGGGTAACAAGGAAAGGGAAAACAACCTATAAGTTTATTTTTGATTATTTTCTCATACATTATATGCCAATTTGATTTGATTAACTGAATCTATTCTTTGATTTAGGTGGGAAATGGTGGATACAAGGGGATGGGGAACCAAGCAAGACCATGGAGGCTTTGAAATAGATAATATTGCTACTTGTTTTTTGATGTTCATGGACTAAGGAGGCCTCGATTAGTTGATGTTACAACTTGTTTTCTAATGGAGGATGTGAAGACCATGGTGGTTTTGAAATAGATGATGTCAATGCTTGTTTTTTGATGTGGATGGACCATGGAGGCATGGATTAGATGATGTATCTTTTTTTTTTAGTAGTAGATAGTCGTAGATCATGGAGGCCTTATGAATTGTATTTTGATGACTTAAATTCATAACCGGAATGGTTTGTTTAATGTATTTGATGACTAGACGTGTTTGATTAGAATGTTGTTTTCATGATCATGATTAAGAATTAGAATGGATGGTGAATGTACATGGTGGGAATTTGAGAATTGGGTGTGGTGAAAGTTTCAATCAACTATGGGTATCAACTTCAACCTGGGGATAGGTATTGAATTCAACCTTGGGATGGGTATTGACTTCAACGGTTCAACCTAACAAGACAAAAACAATCTAGTAATGTACAAAAACTCCAATTTCTTTCTCTAAATGTATAATATTGCAGATAGCAATTGAGAATTACATTACTTTCAATGACAATAAAGCACATCAGAGGATGAGTATGCTATGGGTATCGAATTCAACCTGGGGATGGGTATCGAATTCAAACTGGGGATAGGCATGGACTTCAAGCTGGGGTTGGGGATGCTTTTATCTGGGAAATAATTTGTTTCTAAATTGCCCTTATAGTCAGTGTCATGTGCCACGCACATGACTAAATTTAACAGAGTTATTGACGGTGTCAAGAAAAAGGACCATAGCTACATATTTTGACAAGTTGAGGAACCAATGGTCATGGAAATAAAGTTGAAGGACCATTGCTCCAATTGAGTTAAAGTTGAGAGACCATTGCTACAATTTCTTCTTAGAAAAATAAAAGGAGAAATTAGAGAAAAACACATACAAACACATGTAGTCGTATACATATGTCAAAAATAAATTGCTTAGCAGATAATTTCAGCACGAGTTTGAATCCGAGGAATACCCTTTTAAAAATCAAAATCAACATCCTGGAGATCTGAATCACCCTGCAATTTCAAAGAAACAGAGGTAGCATTGGCTCTTTGTTAATGTCAAAATGCCCAATGCCAACAGCTTCCGCCTTCAGAGATGGAGGAAAAAGAAGCAAGAAGAAGAATCCAAAAAGCCGTCGGCGAGGCAGAAGAAGAAGCCGAGATACCGTCGCTTTCCACAAAAACAAAGTCTAGAGGAAGAAGAAGAAGCAGCAGATAAACAAAGACGAAGAAAAGTCACCCGTATTTGGTATTAAAAAGTAGACTTTTCAAATATATATTTATGAAAATATGACTTTAGTCCTTCAAACTCAATTTTTTTCATATAAAACCCTACATAACATTTTTACTCAAAGAAAACCCAGTGACTAGGATCCACATAAGCGAATTCATTAATTTCATATAACTTCACACATTTTACAATTTTCACATGCCTAAAATACCCATATTTCATATTTGATGTAGACAATTAATTGTAAGGAGAGAGTAAATGATTTTGCAACAAGAAAAAAGAGACATTAATGTTAAAAATTTATTGCATATTAATTTTTTAGAAAGGGTGAGAATTTTCATAAAACTATTCAATTCAGTTTTTTCACCCTACTCTTGAATACTTTTGAATTTATTATTTTTTTATTAATATATTAGAACATTGTATTTCATTATCTACATGCACATTAATTTACCTACAACAATTATACCATGGGTGTAATATAATATCTCTTTTTTACAATGATGCAAAATAATGTTTATACCAGCAACAAAACATGCCTAACATATGTACTAATACATGGCAAATAATTTACCTGTATTAAGAAGAAATGTAGTTCGATGCATATAGTATTAAAAATACTATGTTACACCCATGTTTATACAACAATAAAACGTGCCTAATGTGACAGCCCGTCCTGGGAAATTATTTTTGGAAATATGAAAAGACGGAAGTACCCTCGGACGTTGAATGATGTGTGTGTGATAAGTATTTGGTTTAATTATTTGGGATTGGTGACCCAATTAGAACTAAGATTTTTCTTAGTTTTGATTGGTGACTTTAGGACCACACACAAACACACATACCAGTTTCTCTCTCCTCTCTCAGTCACTTTCTCTCTCTTCACTCTCGAACTCACTCACTTTCTCTCTACCATATACGTACGGACACACCCACATCCATTCATCCAGGTACAGATCGAAGAAACAAATACCATATTTATGTTCCTTGAGACCAGACAAGTTCATCGACACCCATTACAAGTATGAACTCCTTCATTTTCACGCTAAAAACTCGATCTCCGAAGTGAGCACTGTTCACCAACTTTTAAAGGGTTGTGTTTTAGTCGAATCCAAGCTCACAATGAGCTTAGTGAGGTCCCAATGAAGCTCGGAGTGCTTCGTTTGAAGGAATTGGACGTCAGGATCGAGAGGACGAAGCTTGGCAGGATTTTCTCAAAATTCTCCGGTGAGATCCCGTGACTTTTAGAGCTTTAAATTAGTATAATGTGATTCTACAAGTTAAGGGCTTCATTTTGATATAAAAATCGAGAAAAATGGATGAAAATCGACGGGGAAAACAAGTTTTGAAAAATTACCCAGTTTCCGGCGCCGGCGACAGTCACCGGAGCTGGAGGTAGGAGATGACGGCATATTCCGTCAGAGTTGACGGAATATGCTGACACCGTCAGTTAGTTTGGATGGTTACCGTTAAGTTTTAACGGAATATGTCGTGGAATATTCCAACGGCGTTAGAGGGATTCTATCAGGAATCCCTGCGCGTGGGGGCGCGTTCCACTGTGCCGTTGCCGGCGCGTGGAGGCCGGAAAATTTATTTTAAAAATTTGGGGATGTTCGTGATGTCGAGTAGATCACGTTGGTATGTTCAAATACCAAAATTGAGCTACGTATGAGAAGTTATTTCTAAATTTCCGTCTATGTACGTTAAATAATGTTTATTCAGTTACTTCTCATATAGGCGATGCCTATCTCGAGGACGAGCGTAGCCAGGCTAGGCGTGGGGGCTACGATGCGGCCATTTATTAGTGAGTGGGCAGTTTGTTTTCCGTACATACATATATATATTGTTGTTTTCCCAGAAAATGAATTTAAACGATGAAATGATTTGAGATGCCATGCAAGTATCTATTTATTTTAATTATGCATTAGTACTTGCATATAATTGTGACGGTGCTACAGACGCACAGGTAAGTATCAGGTAAGATTCTATACTAGTTATGATGAGAATGAAATGATGTGATGTGATACGAATGAATGAAATGATGTGATTTGAGCTCATACACCTGCACATATTGTTAGTGCTCACGCCCAGAGTTAGGGGCACAGTCTTTCACGTGTCGTTCACCTCCCGCACCGCATGCTCGCCTTGGATCCAAGTAGGTGCACAGTCTTGTCGTATAGACCACCATAGGTGGGTTCGACTCGTAGGTGACCCGCGAATCATTCGCACAGTCTTCACGTGATTGTAGCACTTACGCATTCTTATATTGATGCAGTGATATGATAGTGACCTCATGAGGATATTGATGTATGTGCAAAGTATATATATGATGAGATTGAGATGGTATGAGCTATATATATATGCAACCGAGGGCTGAGATGATTATCAGATACTATTCACATCACAGATATACGAAATGAGCATACAGTTGAGATATTAGCTATGATACTTTTGCATGGCATACATACAGATATTTCCAGCATGATTTTGAGATATATATGTATATGAGTATATTTTATTTATGGGAAATTATACAGGTTTTACGGAGAGGGGTTACAGTTTTGAGAAAATAGTGGTTTTGAAAAAAGGATTTGTTTTACTGACCCACTCAACTTTGTTTTTCGCCCCTGCAGGTATTAAGTAGTGTTCGTTGGTGGCATACGAGGATCTCCCGGACGTTCTGACAGAATTCACTCATGTAGGATCACCTGCGGGTGTTAATTCCATTTAGTACTTTCTGCTTGACTGCACGTAGACCATTTATGCTCTGGTTTGTAGAAGCACCTTAACTCTCACACTAGCACACTCTCTTTTATTAGATTGCTAGTGGCTTGGTTTTTGTTGGTTCCTATCTTTCTAATCAATCTTGCTTTCGCACTGTGCACATGGTTACGTCATGCTCACGTGACGGCCAGCACGCCCCACCTTCGGGTCGGGGTGTGTCACCTAACATATCTAACAATACATGAAAAATAATTTACCTACAAGTTCGAGAAATGTTATTTGGTTGTGTGTAGTATAAATTTTTTTAATAATTGGAAAAATTAAATATAACTAGGTGTAGTGTAATTTTTTTATATAATTAGAACAAATTAATTTACCTACCTAATATTTGAAATGTTCATTTCCAATGATGCAAAAAGTTCATTACCTAACTACAAATTAATTTCCAATAATTTACCTACAACAGTTATACCATAAGGGGGCGTTTGTTTGCCCTCACTAAAGGGTACTGGACTGGACTGGACTAAGGGTTAGTCCAGTCCCATGTTTGTTCCTAACAGAGACTAGGTTTAATGAGACTAAGTCTCACTAGCCTGGACTAAATCAGGGACTAGCTGGTCTTAGCGAGACCCCTCAAAAACCATGGGACTAGCTAAGACTGTCCCCTTTCTCCTCCTCGCCTTGCTCCTCGACCACTCACATTCGAAAGCCATTGGACTAGATGCTTTTCACAACCAATTTTCATATAAAATACCAAATTGAAGAATAGATTGGAACAGACAAGGGAAAAAAAGATGGAGAAAAAGAGGGAGAGAATGGGGGGTAAGGAAAGATTAGAGGGATAAAAAAAAGGATAAAAATAAAATATTAATAATTATGGATTAAATAATATAATATTAGAGTTTGTTAATTATCCTGCTTGTTTGTCCGACACTGCACCAAACGCTTCACTAATCTAGTCCAGCTTAGTCTAGTCTAAGCCAGTACAGCTTAGTCTCCAGTCCGAGACAGTCCGGTGCAACAAACGCACCCTAAGTGTAATGTAATATCTTTCTCTACAATGATACAAAATATTGTATGTACCAACAACAAAACGTGCCTAACATAAGTACTTGTACATAGAAAATAATTTACCTATAACAAAAGAAATGCAATCTGAGGTATAAAATCAACAATATTATGTTCCACTCATGTTTATACAACAAAACATGTCTAACATATATAAAAATGCATAGAAAATAATTTACCTACAAGTTAGAGGAATGTTGATTTGATTCAAAATATATAATATAGGTGTAGTATTTTTTTTTTAAATAATTGGAACAAACTAATTTACCTACCAATTAATATGGATAAAATTGCTACAAAATATATGACAAAAAAAAAACTACTATTCTAGTTTGACATGGATACAATTAATGCAAATATTTTGTACATTTTATTTCATTTTTATACTATTTTTAATTTGGCATAAATTTAAGAATTTAAAAAAATGACAATAAAGTAAGAGTGGCATGAGTGTAAATAAATTGTATTAATAGGTCAATAATGTTCTTATATATTTGTAAATTTTAAATTTGAACTTAAACTGAATCTTTAAAAATAAATAAATTTTTATCTAGAAATAATGAGTAAGCACCCTGTATATTTTGATGATTCAGCTTTTTCAGGTTTTTCTTCCCATACCCCCGTTGAAGACAGCCTTAGATGAAGAAAAGTCGTCCTCAAATTACTTCAGTCCAACCAAAAAGCACAAGGCCGCCATGGACGGCAGCCGAGTCGACTGGACAAACCTCCCACACCAGCTCCCCCCACTCATCGCCGACCGCCTCCAAACCCACCTCGAACACCTCCGATTCCGCAGCGTCTGCAGCTCCTGGCGCTCCTCCATTCCCCGCTTCCAAAGCTCCAATCCCTCCAGATTCCCTATTCCGCTCTCCCAAGGGCCCACTGCCTTCCTCTCCCAAACCACCGTCTATCTCCTCCTGCCCAAACCGGATCCAAATGCAAATCGTTCCGCGTCATCATCTTCAACCTCTTCATTCAAGGGTTGGCTGCTGAAGCTGGAAGAGTCTTCTGGCAAAATCCGTCTCCTGAATCCGATCACCAGCTCGCGGACCGGGTACTTAAACGACGGTGTTGCGGTAAACCCCATGAATTTGAATTTGGTGGACTTCAACATGGTGGAGTTGGCCAGAGCATGTGTGCTCAGATACACAAATGGATCCGGATCCATTTTTGGTATAAACAAGGTGGTTATATCCCCCAATTTCAAAGATTACTGCTCAGTTTTCATGATTTACAACGAAGGAAAATTGGGTTTTGCAAAAATTGGAGATCAAAAGCTCACACTCATCAATGATCAAGTTTCTGACTACGATGACATGATTGTGTACAAGGGTCGCCCTTACGTTGTGGACAAATGGGGTCAATTTTTTTGCATCAATTCGTCGTTGGAATTGGTGCCGTTTTCACCTCCGATCGGGTTTGGTCACCGGAAGAATTTAGTCGAGTGTTGCGGGGAGCTTTATGTGGTTGATAGGTACCTTGATCACCAAGGTTCAAACTCTCGAGAAGGAGGTTTTGGTTCTGTTTATTACAATTTCTTTCAGCGCTATCCTCTTCTCCGGCAGAGATTCTACGAGGCGGGTCAGCTGAAGGTGGTTGACTTTAGGGTTTATAAGTTGTTGGAGGATGGTGATGAGTTGGGGAGGAGATGGGTTGTGGTGGAGAGCTTGGGGGAGCAAGCTTTGTTCTTGACTGTTGATTGTTGCTTCTCTGTTTTGGCTGCCGAGTTGGAGGGGTGTAAAGGTAATTGCATATACTTCACAAATTCTAATGACATTGGCCATGCATTTAGAGAGTTGATTAGGCCAGATGTGTCTCTTTTTAGCATGGAGGATCATAGCATTGAGAAGCTTGGATCTTCCTCTTTTTATTCCAAGATGTTTTGGCCACTCCCAACTTAATTATCATTTGGATTTATGTAATTATATACTAGCTTCTCTACACACGTCAACACCTGTAAAATAGGTGTTTTTTAATTAGCGTATGTGATTGCAATTGGAAAATTAAGTTGAACTGCTTAAAATAGTCGTGCGGCAGTGGTGGTGTTTTTCGTGACTACGAAGAGTGTGATTGGAGCTTTCAGTTCTAGTTTGATGTTCATTGTGCTCTGTATGTAGAAGTCTTAGTGATCATTAGATAATAGATTGAGTTGCCTTCCCAAGTAATTTTCATTATTTAACTTCTTGTTGTGTTCATGAATCCTGAATATCTCTAGCAACTAGCATCGATTAAATAGTTTTTGAAGGTTTATGATGAATTTCCTAGTTCAATCATGTTTCCAACAATTTATTTGCTGCAACTAGTTGAGAAAATCTTTAGCGTAAAAAGAACTAGTTGAGAAATTTTTCTATGTGATTGTTACGCGTGCAACATGATGTTACGGTCCATTAACAATAACAACAAAGTCTTATCGCACTAAGGGTGTCAGTTTCCATGTCTTCTTAGGCCTTCCTCTACCCATTTTGTCCTGAGTCTCTATCTCATATTCATATCTTCTAATCGGAGTATCTGTAGGTTTTTGGTTCACATGTCCAAGCCACCTTAACCAATTTTCTCTCATCTTATCTTCAATTGCGGCTACTCTTACTTTACCTCAGATATTCTCGATTAATCATATTCTTTCTCGTGTGCCCATACATCCAACGAAGTCCATCTCCGCAACACTCAATTTTTGCACGTGTTGATACTTGATCACCCAACATTCTATGCCATAAAGCATTGCTGGCCTTATTGCCGTTTTATAAAATTTTCTCTTCAACTTTAGTTACATACGAAGGTCGCACAACACACTTGATGCACTATTCCACTTCATTCGTCCAACTTGTATTTTATGGTTGAGATCTTCATCCAATCCTCCGTTCTTTTGTAACATAGATCCAAGATAGCAAAAACATTCGCCTTTTGATAATTCCTGATCTCCAATCTTTACCCCTGTCTCATTTGAACTCCTGTTTTTACTGAATTTGCACTTCATATACTTCTTTGACCTCCTAGAGATTAAGCATTTACTCCCTCGTGAGTTTCGTTTATCAATATTATACTGTCTACGAAAAACATACACTAAGGGACATCATCTTAAATATATCGCATTAACTCAACTATTACCAATGCAAAAGGATAATAACTTAAAGCTGAGCCTTGATGTATCCGTGCGGTTATGCAAAAGCTTACGTTGCACTCATGTTATAAAATGTCTCTGTTTGCAAATATCAATCATGTCCCCTAACACATTACAACACTTGGATTAGTAGCATAAAAAAAATATACTAATTATTAGTGTGTGATTTTATGGTTCTCATATTTTGTTGTTCCGAATGACGACATAGTAAGGGACAAAAATTAGGGATGCATGACGTTTAAGAAAGAAAATTAGAGTAGGATTATCTCTCCTCTTTTTTCCTTCCCCTTCTCTCTCCTCATATTTGAACGTTTACGGTTAAGCTACGTCAACATCTTATATTAATTTTTTTATAGAAAGAAAAAGACAAAATAGAGAATGTGAGAGAAGAGGATAGATAGAGATGGAAAGAGAAGGATAGAGATTCCTAATCCAAGAAAATTAGGTAGTGATTTCTTTGAAGTAAGACTTTATGAGAAACAGAGGAAATGACATTTGATATTTTGCCTACAATACTGTTCTAAAAATCCCCGCCTAGCTCCTCCTAGGGGGCACTAGGCTGTTAGCCACCGCCCCGATTAATGCCTAGGCGTTTGAAAATTTAGAAAGGGTGCCTAGACCTGTTGAGATGCCCGCCTAGACAGCCTAAACACTCGCATAGCCCGCCCAGACACACCTAGACACCCGCCTATGTTGCGACTCACTTAGACATAAAATAAATAACGTTCATTTTGCATTTTTTTAAAAATAAATTGTAAAAACTTGTTGAATACTAAAATGAACACAAATTATATGCTTGTTTCCCATGTTTTCATTATGTTTCAATATTTCATAATATATATATGTCATTCTATTTTGTAATTTATGATGTAATTTTATATATTTTAAGTTTAAACAGACACTTATTTACACGAAATATAACAGATTTATTTAAATCCGCCTAGTCTACCTAGGCCCCTGCCTAACCGCCTAGGCGTTAAGCCCCAGCCCACCGCCCGACTAGCGCCTAACGTCTTTTAGAACCTTCGATATGACATGGTTGGCTGTACAGAGCGCCATCGGAAATGGCATGGTTGGAGAACTCATTAGTTGTTGCTTTGGTGTTATCCTTGCGCTGCTTCATTTGTGTTTTCCTTTGAGAAATCACTCAAATTAGTGTTATGTTTTGTAGTTTTTGGAAGAGAATTTATTATGTATTTTTGTCCTCACACAAACCAAGAACCAATCAAAACCAAATCTCCACATTCGATTAACCGACTTGATTAGTTTTAGACTTAACCTGGTCAGTTTCGGCTCGCAATTTTGACCAAACCGACAAGGTCAGTTTGGTTTCGATTTTGGCCCAAAACTGATCCAAACCAACCCGTCACGCACCCACTCCTACTGTGAAGGATGATATTAAAGAGAGAAAATGGTTGTTTTCCTTAATTAATTGATTATACTTTCTTTGGTAATTTTATATATAGGTATAAAAGTTTTTGTATTTAAAGGTGTTGAGGGACAAGATTTTTTTTCTTTTGAACAAACGATATTATTTACACTAAGAAAGATGGGATGATTTTAGCCTCACAAGGGGCTAGCAATAATATGGTTTAACTCGCCTTTGTAGAGAATCGAACCTAAGACCTCCTACTTACAACTGAACATGGATACCACTAGATCGTAGTTCTAATAACTAAGTGGCTCGAAAGACAAGATTTAATGGAAAACTAACGAAAAGTCCAAAAAAATCTTTAGTTTTAATGAAAAATAAAGGTATAGTGAATAGTACCATAAAAAGGGTAAAAATGTAATTTTTTATTAGAAGTGAACAGTAAAGAAAGTGTTTCGTTAAAACTTTCAAAATTTAACTGTAAAAAGAACCACTCACGCTTTACAATGACAATTCCCAAAGCCCAGTTCTAGACGGACTGGATTGAGCTTCGATTTTTACCTCGAAAATTAAAAAAGAAACTAAACCGATCCCGCTAAATAGTTCGTTTCACTCCTCTCTCTCTTCCGGACGGTCTCTCAGACTCTCAGTCTCTCAGCCGTCTTACCGGTGGCGGTGGTAAGTCACACGTTCTTCTCTTTCCCCACATATTTTGTTTCCCTAAGTTTTTCTTTTTATTTGTATCTGATATTTTTTTTTAATTTTTATCCTTTAAATTTCTTCTTGTAGGTTGCTCTGAAAGAATCCCGAAAGTTTCATGATTTTTAAGGTATGGTCTCTCTCTCTCTCTCTCTCTCTCGCTCTTCCAGTTTTCTTGATTTGGATTAGTAGCTTTGAACTGCAATGTGCCTGATTGAATGATGTATCCAGCATTCTTAAAGTTCTGGAAGTTTCTTTTTGCTATCTGCTGCTGTGATTTTGATCAATAAACACAACTTATCGTGATCTCTTCGTTGCAAATTTTCGATTGCGTTTTGTTTTGTTGAATAGCTTAGATGATTTTTGTAACTCTTCTGTTGTCGTAAAATAATTATCTTTCCGGCATAAGGATGCGTCTAATTTAGTTAATCTCGGCCGTTCATAACCATATTGATGGGGAATATGCATCCAGCAAAGTGTGTTGTTTTGTACTCTACAGGCAGGTTTCAATCTGTTTTATGTAAAGATTACAATACAACTCGATGTATAATTTATATAAAACAGACTGAGTATGATAGACGTCAACCCCACAACACTCTCGCAAAGCGAGGACCTTGTTGGCTTTGGGTCGCCCTTTTCGATGTTGGAAATGGTTTGTTATTTTAAATTTGTGTTCAAAATTTTAATCTTTTCTAGATCATAGATATTGTGACAGAAGAGTAAGATTATTGATGTAATGTAGATTTTGGATTGCAATGCGAAAAAATGTTTGTAATTATGCATTTAGAGTTCAACCTCGTTACTTTGAAAATTTAAGTCAAGGAAAACATGGTTATCAAACTCTTAGGTGCCTTATTTTTGCGTCATTTTAGTCTCGTTCTTCATTCTGAATAATGTAATTGGATTTTTATTCAACCCCAATTTTTTTAGGTTTACTTTGCTGCTTGTAATTGATTTTTCCTTTGTGCTTCACAATCTAAATTATCTTGGTCACTTGTTTATCAGGTTTCGATTTAAGAATTATCTTCTGACTTCCTTGCGCAAACCACACTGTGTCATCGTTCCAGGTTCTATTGTTCTGACTTCTTTCACTGTGCTATAACCATGCTTCATCGTAAACCATTGGGATATTATGTAAGCAAAAATAAGAGAAAACTTGAAGATGTTGATGATTTAGGTCCGGTTGATGATGGCAAAAATGAAGATGTCACTGATTTAGTCAATGAAAAACCAACTCAGTCCAGTCCCATGAACATTTTTGATCCAAGAAAATGGGAGAATCTCAATACAGAACAGAGAGACCTGCTAGTTGAAAAGGGGCCTAAAAGAGAACTCTTAGGGGTGGAAAGTCCGAAAGATAAATTCTCTAGATGTTTCTGCTCAGCATTTTACACTCGCCATTTTTCAAATGGAGAGACGCATGATAGAGAATGGCTGGTCTATTCAAAGGACGTTGATAAAGTATTTTGCTTTTGTTGCAAACTGTTTAAAAGTTCGTCCCAAAAATGCCCGTTAGCTAATGAAGGATATGGAGACTGGGAACATCTTAGTGTTTTGCTCGAAGAACACGAAAGAGGCAAGGAGCACATCTTTAGCATGGTCACTTGGAAGAAATTACGTATTAGATTGGAGAAAAATGTAACGGTTGATAGTATAGATCATTCCAAGATTAAAAAAGAGAAATAACATTGGAAGAGTGTGTTACCAAGAATCATTTCAGTTGTGAGATTTCTTGCTAAAAACAACTTGACATTTTTTGGAACAGATGATAGCTTATGTCAAGATGATCAAGGAAATTTTTTAAGCGCAATTGAAACGATTGCAGATTGGGATCCAGTAATGCAAGGGCATGTTAGGTGTATTGAAAACAACACTATTCGTTGTCATCATCTGGGTCGGAACATCCAAGAACTGATAACTATGCTTGCTTCTGAAATCAAAAGTGCAATAGTAAAAAGAATTAAAGAAGCAAAGTTTTTTTCTGTGATTCTTGATTGTACTGTTGATGCAAGCGGTGAAGAAAGAACGTCTTTGTTGTTGCGATCGGTGGATGTTTCTGAAAGTCCCATAAAGATAGAAGAGTACTTTGTAGGATTTTTAAATGTTAACAATAATTCGGGACAAGGACTTTTTGAAGAGTTGCAAAATGCTTTACATACTCTTGATTTGGATCTTGAAGATGTAAGAGGACAAGGATACGATCATGGATCATATGTGAAAGGGAGAGACCAAGGTGTGCAGAAAAAGCTTTTAGATATAAATCCTAGAGCATGGCACACTCCATGTAGCTGTCATAGTCTTAACTCAACACTTTGTGATGTCGTAGACTCTTGTAGTGAAGCAAAATCTTTTTTTGGAGTGATACGAACCATTTATGAATTGTTTTCTCATTGAACAAGGTGTTGGAAGATTTTGGAAGATAATGTAAGTGATTTAACTCTTGAGCCATTATCGATTACCCACTGTGAAAGTCACGTTGAAAGTGTTAGAGCAATAAGACTCCATGCTCCAGAAGTAAGAGAAGCTCTGCTTCAATTAGCAGAAACTGAGAATGACCTCATGGTGAGGAGCAAAGCTCTCTCTTGTGCAACACATGGATTTGATTTTGAGTTCGTGTTACGCATGATTATTTGGTTTGACATACTTGCTGTCGTGGACTCTGTTAGCAAATACTTGGAATCTAAAGACATGCTGATTGATGTGGCTATAGGTGAAGTGAAAAGGCTGATTGGTTTTTTTGAAAAATATAGGGATACTGGGTTTACACAGGCCACAACTACTGCTCAAGAAATTGCTACTGAAATGGAAATTGATCGCGTGTTTAATGAAAAACGTAAAATTCGCAGAAAGAAACATCTTGGTGTGAATGTCAACGAAACAGCTCTTGAATCAGATGAAGAATCCTTTAAAATTCACTATTTCTTATATATAGTGGATCGGGTTATAGGATTACTGAAGAGAATGTTCGAACAGTTTGAGGCATATGAGGATAATTTTGGGTTCTTGTTTAGTTCAGACAAGTTGAAGTCATTGGATGTTAATCATTTGAAATCTTGCTGTGGTCATCTTGCTGTCAGTCTAAAGCACGGAAAGTTTTGTGATGTTGATGCGAATTTTTTGTTTGGAGAGCTAAAATTCTTACGAGGTATTTTACCAAAAGAAAAAATGACACCTTGTGATATACTGAATTACCTAAATGAACGGAAGGGTTTTCTTCCAAATGCACGGATTGCTTATAGAATCTTAGTGGCCGCACCTGTTACATTAGCATCATTGGAAAGTACATTTTCAAAATCGAGGTTACTGAAATCCTACTTGCAATCGCCAATGGCAGAAGAAAAATTAGATGGACGGGCTTTGATTTCTATTGAAACTGGTTTTCTTGAAACACTTGATTATGAGAAATTTATCGATGATGTTGCAACCAAAATTACAATACGAAATGTTTCACAGTAATGCTCTGGTTCTTTCACTAGTTACTGCTTTTCTGTAAAGGTTTGCACTCATGAATTTGCTGGAGGTTTTGAGATTCTGGACGCTCGTTAATTAATGACGGTCAGTTCTTCTCTGGGAGAGCAATGGTGGTTTATCTTATCTTTGGAAGTTACAGATAGCATTTTCAACGCATGGCGGTGACAAAGGTCAGGGCTTTCTAGTTCGAGGCCTTGAAGCTCAATTCACAGAAGATTGACTACGTAGAGGTGAAAAGCTGGGTTGATTAAATCTTGTTCGTGTTGCTGGCGGGTTGCAATGTTCGATCTTTCTCAGTCTCTCTGCCTGATTCTGTGCAAGAATTCACAGGATTTAAGGGGTCTTCCATTTGTTCTACTTAGTTCTCATGATGCTGCGTTTCTGGAAATCGTGTTGTGGCCACTGCAGCAGAGTGTAGCTCATGACTCAACTTCTCTCTCATTTTGATAATTCTACTTTTGTTTATTTACTTTTTTGAAGAACTCTCTTATCTTTTTCCTGAATATAATGTTGTGTGAATTTTGTTTTTATAATTTGAAGACTTTTGCTGGATTTTATTAAATTTTGTGAATTGTATCAATTGATTCCTATTAAGAATTAATGGTGTGTTTACCAAACCGAAATTGAAATGAATGAATCAGAATTGCACTGTATCCAAGTCATTCTGTTATTAAATTTTAGAGAATCAAAAACACATGGGGCCCATCTAAAATCCAGAATCACACTCCGGAAAGTAGGTAGATTCTCTACTCTCCTACTTTTCATACACTTCTATTCCTTCTCCGATTTGTGCGACCACGATTAAGCTACGTCAACATTGATAATAAGACAAAAAGCAACAATAATCTAAAATGTTGACGTGACATAACCGTGACTGTACAAATATGAGAGAATGGAAGTGTGAAAAGTGGGAGAGCAGAGAATCTGCCTCCCTCCAAAAATTCTCGGATTTGGATTCCTAGGAGAGACCTGGTATTTGGATTCATGGAGAAACTCTTCATCTGGATTGCAACTTTTAGACCGAAACGACCCTCATGATTTTTGGCGAATCCGAAAGTACCCCAACAACTTCACCTTTCCAACCCATCACAGAGTCCTGCAATTTCATATTTCTCAACTCGCGGTGAGCTCCAACGGCGATGGCGGTGCAAACAAATACAAAACCGCATACAATGATACAAATCAAAACAATAATGAGAATCAAGTTTCTAACAAAACCCAAAATGAGAGAGATATATGGGCTCCTTTGCACCTTTCTGTTTTGGGAACCAAAGAGGACGGAGAACTTTTTTTTATCCCTGAAGACGGAGACCTTCCTGTTTTGAGAACCAAAGAGGGCTATGACCTCTTTTCTTCTTACTACTTAATTGCAATTTATTTTTCTCAATTAAATTACTTTTATGAAATGCTTTTTTTCCTTCTTAAAATTCAAGGTTTTAAAAAAACGCTAGGCGCTAGTCGAGCGGCCGACTCTCTCTTTTCTTCTTACTACTTAATTGCAATTTATTTTTCTCAATTAAATTACTTTTATGAAATGTTTTTTTTCCTTCTTAAAATTCAAGGTTTTAAAAAAACTCTAGGCGCTAGTCGAGCGGCCGACTGAAAGCGGCGAGGTGAGCGCCTAGGTGGCCAAGGCGGATTTAAGTATATGTGTAAAATTTTAAGACTTTTTATATTGATTTTATAACATTTAGCCAGTCCATTTATTTTAATCATTGTTGGGCCTTTGTTTTTCATTAAAAATGAATTGGGTTTTGTTTTCTTATTAAGAAAAAAATTACGTTTATTCCTTAGTTTTTAAAGAAATTGAATGGGGAGAGCACAATTGCAAACCCCTTAGTAGCTAAGCCTGGAGGAGGATAGGATATGGAGGGGTGCTGGAGCCAATGAGGTGCTGTTGGACCTTCAGCCCGCTTTGGGCTCCCAACCTTGGGTCGCTCCCTCACCTTCCTCTCCATTTAAAAAAGAAAAAAAACCATAACTCTAATTATTCAAGCACAGCCGCCTCATTTGGTTCTCTATGTAGAATTTCATATCTGTGCAAAGAACAGATTAGGGAGAATTGTAGAGAGAGAGAATTGTAGAGAGAGAGTATTGAAAAGAATGATTTCATTATATCACAGAATGAGTACAAGCCCATATAAATAGGTACAAGTAAAGCCACTATAGCTTAACCACTAAGAAAGCATTTAATCAGATATTGCTATAGTTGATTATCTAACTATATCCTTAACACACCCCCTCAAGCTAAAGGGAGAAGCGCGAACTAAAAGCTTGGAAGTTAACTCAGCAAAACGAGAAGAGGGCAGAGACTTAGTAAAGATATCTGCCAGCTGCAGAAGAGAGGAAACATGATGCACACTGAGTTTACCACCAAGAACCTTTTCCCGGATATAGTGATAATCAAGTTCAACGTGTTTGGTCCGAGCATGAAACACGGGATTAAAAGCCAGGGCAATTGCACTCTTGTTATCACAGAAAATCGCAGGAGTCTTGAGAAGAGGAAAAGAAAGATCTTGAAGAACTTTACAGATCCAACTAAGTTCTGCAGCAGTGTTAGCCAAAGACCGATATTCGGCTTCAGTAGAAGATCTGGCAACAGTGCACTGCTTCTTCGCACTCCAGGAAATGAGATTAGGACCGAGAAATACACAGTAGCCACTAGTTGAACGACGATCAACAGGACAGCCAGCCCAGTCTGCATCAGACCACGCAGTGAGACTTTGACAACCTTTGGTGAAACAGAGACCAAAATCAAGAGATCCTTTCAAATAACGAAGAATGTGTTTGACAGCCTGCAGATGAATCATCCGAGGCGAATGCATATACTGGCAAACTTGGTTAACCGCAAAAGCCAAGTCAGGGCGCGTCCAAGTGAGATATTGCAAAGCTCCAACGATGGAGCGATAAACGGAAGGATCAGAAAGAAGAGTCCCAGAATGATCAAGTCTCACAGAACTAACAGGGGTGGAGCAAGGCTTAACACCAGCCATATCAGTCTTTTTCAACAGATCAAGGGTGTACTTAGACTGATGAAGAAATAAACCAGTAGGCGATCGATGAACCTCAATGCCCAAAAAATAATGGATATCACCCAAATCCTTGACAGGAAACAAACCTTGTAACTGAGAAATGATAGTAGTGCAGACAGAAGAAGAGCTACCGGTGATGATAATATCATCCACATAAACCAAAACAAAGGTGATAGTAGAATCACGTTTGATAAACAAACTAGTGTCAGAATAGGAAGCAGAAAACCCCAAGGACAAAAGAGCTTTGTAAAAAGCATCGTACCAGGCCCGAGGAGCCTGTTTCAAACCATAGAGAGATCGTTTAAGCTTGCAGACATGATGGGGTTGAGTGGGATCAACAAAACCTGGTGGCTGAATCATGTAAACATCTTCCTGTAAAGAACCATGCAAAAATGCATTACTAACATCAAGTTGGTGAATAAACCAGTCATAAGACACGGCAATGGATAAGAGAATCCGAATTGTTGTAGGCTTAGCAACCGGACTAAACATTTCAGAGAAATCAAGGCCCTCTTGTTGATGAAATCCTTTTGCCACGAGCCGGGCCTTATACTGCTCAATCGAGCCATCTGGTTTATGCTTGATTTTAAATACCCATTTACAGCCGACCAAGTTCAAATCAGAATGAGAAGGAACTAAATCCCAAGTACCAGTAGTTTGCAAGGCATGAAATTCAGCCTCCATGGCTGCCATCCAGTGGGGATTCCGAGAGGCTTGCAAAAAGGTAGTAGGTGTAGGAGGAATACAAGCAACCGAATCAACTGAAGCTGGAAGAGAATGCTTAGTGGCAGTAAGAACCTTCGGCTTATAGATGCCAGCTTTAGCTCGAGTAACCATAGGATGAGAATTAACAGGAACAGGCACAGTGGTGGACGAGGAAGGAGAACGATCACATGGAGATGGAATGCCAGATGAATGAGAGAGGGAAGCAGCAGATGTGGCAGAGAAAGACTGCTGGGAAGAACTATCCTGAGAGGCAGGGTCCTGAGATGCAGGTTGTAAAGTAGAAGCCAACGACAATGAAGGAACTGGAATAGTCATAGGAATAGAAGTCACCGGAGGAGGAGATGGAGGAGAAACCACATGAGAGGAAGGAGATCCTGAAAAAACACCAGTCTTAAACGGAAAGAACTGTTCATCAAAGGTAACATGCCAAGAGACATAAACCTTGGATGTCACTGGATCAAAACATCGATAATCACTGTGATTAAGACTATAACCCAGAAAGACACACAGTTTGCTCTTAGAGTCCAGTTTATGAGAAGAATAGGGCTGCAGCCAAGGATAGCAAGCACAACCAAATGCTTTGAGATTATGATACTTAGGAGGAGCATGGAACAGTTTCTCCCACGGACTAATAGATGAAGAGTGAGAAGGCAACCGATTGATGAGATAAACTGCAGTGTTAAAAGCCTCAACCCAAAATGAAGAAGACAAACCACTCTAAGAAAGAAGAGTCCTTCCCATTTCAACAACATGGCGATGCTTCCGCTCAGCACATCCATTCTGCTCAGGTGTATGAGGGCAACTTAATTGATGTGTAATTCCGTGCTCATTAAGAAAACCCTGAAAAGTCTTACTCAAGAACTCACCCCCTGAGTCTGACCTTAAGCATTGAATCTTACAGTCAAAAAAGGTCTGAACTTTGTGAACAAAAATCTTAAAAACAGAAGCAACATCAGATTTGTAGAACATGGGATATAACCAACTGTATTTAGTGTAATCGTCAACTACAATGAGATAGTACTTGTAACCAGTACATGAAGAAGTGGGAGAAGGTCCCCAAACATCCGTGTGAAGTAAATGAAAAGGCCGAGATGAATTACAAGGCAATGTGGAAAATGGAAGTTTAGAAGCCTTTCCCAACTTACAATCAGTACAAACATGTCCAGTATGAACAGAACCAAGAACAGGAAGATGGTTCTGACTAACAACATTATGTAAAACTAGACTAGATGGATGCCCAAGACGTTTGTGCCATAGATGAGCATCAGCTTTAGTAACCAGCAAAGCCTGTGGAGACAAAGCAATCCCAGAAGTGCCATTAGATGCATCCCAGTAGAAAGGATAGAGACCGCCTTCACAAGGGCCCTGGAAGAGCATCTTCCCAGTGCTTAGGTCCTTGATATAGAACCCAAAGGGATCAAACGTCAGAGAAGCCCAGTTATCACACACAAACTTGTAAACAGATAACAAGTTATGAGACGCTTTGAGAACTAACAACACATCATGGAGTTTAAAGGTAGCATTCGCAGTACGAATTAAAGCAGAACCAGTATGAGAAATACACAGACCTGTACCATTTCCAACAAACAATTGATCACTGCCAGTGTAAGGAATAGCAGAGTTAAGTGACGCAGGATCAGGAGTCACATGATGAGAAGCGCCACTGTCAGTCACCCAATAGTTTGGGGAAGGAGAAGTAGTAGCAGTCAAACCAGTAGGAGGACCAGAGGTAGAGTGTTGAGAGGCAAAATGAGAGAGTTTCTCACAATTAAGAGCTTCATAACCAGATCGGAGACATAGTTGACATTGAAGATAGCGGCCAGAAGAAGGAACATTGGAGTATTGAACAGGACCAGTGGATCTGGAATCAGGAACAGGACCAAGAAGACCAGAAGAATTGTTATGATAGGAACGACGGCCTCCAAAATAGCGATTGGAATTACCTCGGTAATTGTGACGAGTCTGGAAACGACCGCGAGAAGGTCCTCTGGAATTGGTACCACCAGAAGAACCTTGGTGAGCAGTATAGGCATGGAAAGGGGCCGATGAAGAAGAAACCCTAGTTTTACGTTTCTGAAGAGAAATCTCCTTACTGAGAAGTAATCCATGGAGTTCATCAGAGTTGACAACTTCAAGTCTTGTTTCAATGGAATCAACAAAAGAATCGTACTCATCAGAAAGACCAGAAAGTATATAAGCAACGAGATCTGACTCAGAAATCGGATCGCCAGCAGCAGCAAGCTTATCAGAAATTTCCTTGAGAGAGTTGAGATAATCAGTCATCGAAGAATCTCCTTTCTGGATAGTTTGAATCTTCGAGCGTAAGCTGTGAATATGAGTGCGAGATGCACCAGAGAAACGACGCTCAAGAGACTGCCAGAGAGATTTGGAATCATCCATGCCAACCGTCAAGGGAAGAAGATCTTCAGACAAAGTTGAATTAATCCAAATCATCAAAATCTGATCGCGATCACACCAAGTCTCAAACGCCGGATTAAGCACACGAGATCCAGAAGAATTAAGCACAAATTGAGGAGGACACACATCCGTGCCAAGAACAAGCCCTAAAAGCTTGAATCGCTTCAAAACCGGGAGAAAGAGACTGCGCCAGGTGATGTAATTATGACGAGTGAGCTTCGTGGCCACCATACCAGTAATATTCTGCACCGTAAGCGAAGAAAGAGACGGAACAGACGAATTCGTAACATCGCCATGAGAGCCAGACGAAGCAGCCGGAGAAGAAGAATTTGTCGAATTCATCGCAGTCGCCATCAGAGAGTCAAGAACAAAATTAAAGAATTGAGAGGAAGAAAAGCTGTTTGGAAGAGAAGAAACACTGAGAAATTAGAAGAAAATGGAAGAAAAGTGGAAGCGGTGGATCGAAGTCGGCAGACTACGGCGAAGATACCATGTAGAATTTCATATCTGTGCAAAGAACAGATTAGGGAGAATTGTAGAGAGAGAGAATTGTAGAGAGAGAGTATTGAAAAGAATGATTCCATTATATCACAGAATGAGTACAAGCCCATATAAATAGGTACAAGTAAAGCCACTATAGCTTAACCACTAAGAAAGCATTTAATCAGATATTGCTATAGTTGATTATCTAACTATATCCTTAACACTCTACAATTCCAGGTACCTTTCAATTTACCTTGCAATTGCAAATCCACTATTCTTTAATTGCATATCGATGTTTATCGCTCTCATCCCAGCCAAATTGTCTCACTTCGTTTTCTGCAGATCGAAATGTCGGGATGGTCGCCCAATCGTCCAACCTCATTACCACAATGGAAGAACGACGTCAACTTACCATAAAAGCTGCCTAGGCAGTCGTCGATGCCGCCTAGCCCGCCCGGCGCCCGTCTAGGCACCGCCTAATATCATTTCCCATTTCTTCAACGATTTTGGTTTAATCACAGCGGCGAACCATCGCCTAGTGCCTTATTCATATTGTAAGAAACCCATAATGTATTCTTATTTTGACAAATCTGATATTCGAGTAGTGGGAATTGAACTCGGGACCTTTAAGTGCGGGTACAAATTTCTTGCATTAGTTATAATATGAGCTCGTTTGGAAGTGCGTTTAAATTGACTAAAAGCGCTTTAAAAAAATATATTATTTTTTGGTTCTAAAAGTACTTAAAATGCATTTACAAGAAGTACATCACTAGAATTAGTTTCAAAAATATTTTCACCAAAATCACTTTCAACTATTTTAAAATATTATGATTCACCAGCTATCATGACCTCCTATGATTTTCAGCAATCATGAACCCTATCTATATTTTTTGGTAAATCACAAACATTTTCACTAAAATGGCTTTTAACTATTTTTAAGGTAAGTCAGCGGCCCGATTATTTCCACAGTTATTCCTGGATTATCAGGTATTTGAATTGGCAAAAATATACACACTAGATTTTCATAATTGCTGGTTTTGTGGTTATAAGGTGGCTATGTACTTAAGGGTGCGTTTGGTACGCAGACGGGACGGGACGGAACGGAATGGGACGGGACGGGACGGAACGGAACGGGACGGGACGGGACGGGACGGAACAGGACGGGACGGATGTTGTAAATTTTGAAAAAGACAAGGGGCATTGTTGTCCTAAAATGTTAAAAATTTCTGTCCCACAGACGTGGAACAACCCCGTTCCATGGGGGGAGGTGGAACCAAAAATTATCCAAAACTTGTCCCGTGGAACGCCTCGTTCCACTCGTTTTAGGCGTACCAAACGCGGGACGGAACGTCTCGTCCCGTCCCGTCCCGCGTACCAAACACACCCTAAATCTCGATTTCCCGGAGGTCATGATTGTGCAACCCGGATTTCCGGGCATATATTATGAGTGGCCATGTCCTTAAATTTTGGTCCTGTTTGTTTTAATGGAGTTCTTCACGTCCACCTAATAGAAGTATGAATCTAGGATATTTGAGAGGAGCAAAGTGAGAATTCGTACCACATTATTAATTAACAAAAAAAATTAACTACTAGGCTAACAAAAATATCAAAATGGTAGAAAAATCAAACTTTAGTTATGAAAGTGATGGTAGTAAAGTGCAATTTTGGCGAAACTTGATGATAATAAAATAGAAATTAATCTAAATCTTGATTTTTCATTTTCTTCGTAAGAAACAAAAACCTAAACCAATTTTAGAATGTATCAAGGATCAACCCCAGTTTTCGAAAAAAATTAGTTGTGACGGAAACACGAATGATACATCACATATTTTTATGTAAGTGGTAGAAAATTTTAATTTTTAAGTTATTAGTTTTTTAACACCACCATTTATAGAGGGACACGTGATGTACCACTTTGTGTGACGGTCACACTAAAAAACCCCTAGTTTCGAATTATTTGTTTGTGCTTTATGAGGTCAATAAATTATCCTACTCCTAAGTTCAGAGAAATTTTTAGTGTGATGGAAACACGGATTGTACACCATGTGTTTTTATGTAAGTAGTGGAAAATTTTAATTTTTAAGTTATTAACCTTTTAACACACATATCTCATAATTTATATAGGAATACGTAGCGTATTACCTCGTGTGATGGTCACACTAAAAAATCTCTCATAAGTCCAATCCCCTCTCTTCTCTGCGCAACAAACAAAACCCTATGGCGGACAAAAAGTTGAGATTTGAGAGAGAAGTACAACAAATTCCAGAAGAAATATTAATGGGACCTGGATTGTCTGCCCTCCCAATTACCATCCCCTTCCATCTCTTCGTATTTGAACGGTAACGGTTAAGTCACGTTAATATGAAGAGATGGTACTAGAAGGCCAGACAATCTAGGTCCATATTAATGAGCATCGCAAAACACCTCAACACTAAAACCGCAGTTACTCGATTCCGTGCGGTTTCTAAGCCGGTGCGGATCTCTCTCCCTCCCTTTGAGAAATTGCTCCAATTCCCCATCAAAGTTGTCGTTAGAAACCCTAACGTCCGGGATACCGCCTTAACTGTCACAGAGAGCACCGTCTATCATCTCGCTCCTCCTTCTGATGATCCTCATAAGAGGGGTTGGTTGGTTCATGTCAAAGGACAATCTGGCGAAACCGATCATCAAATGTTGCATCCGCTCTCGACGTTGCTTGTAAGGAAGTTGCCCCACTAATTCCCAGAGGTATTCAACTTACTGGAATTTAGGGCGTTTGAATTGGCAAAACTGTATCTTGTATATCACCACGACATGCTTATGTGGGAATGGTATTTATAAGGTGGCCGTGCCCTTAAATCACAATTTCCCCGAAGTCATGATCATCGTTCACGGAATATTATACCATGGAAAAATAGGTGACAGTAAGTGCATAGAAGTTTATCTATTTGATCTCGAAAGCCGTCACTACGAAGATGTTATTTTCCATGAAGGAAAGTTCTATGTTGTGGACAAATATGGAAGAGCCAAATCGGTTGATTCTTGCGTGAATGTGACAACAATTGGGTCTCCGATATCTTCTCCTGTCGTTAATCACAAGAAGAATTTATTAGTGGAATCCTCTGGGGAGCTGTTTTTAGTTGTTAGACATCCGCCTTTCAGGTTGCGCAGTTCTACTAAGTTTGAATTCAAGGTTTTTAAGTTGAATGCAGTCGAGAAGCAGTGGTTGGAGGTTGTGACTTCCCCCAACTCGCAGGTAATAGCATTTATTTCTCTGATCTTTTTAAGATGGATCATTATACGTATAATGCTTTGGAAAGAAAATTTAGCCACACTGGGGAGCTCCACTACAATCTTTATAAAGATGTGCCACTAACAGATTATCCGAGTTTTGCTAGAATTTTTTACCCACCCCAAACTTGGACTTGGCCTCAACCATCATTTAAGTTCTACGGCAAAAATGATTTTGATGGCCGGTATGAGTTGGATGGCGAGTATGAGTCGGATGGAGAGTACGAGACTGGAGATGCACAGCTGCAATTTTAGAAATTTTATTTGAAAGATACTCTCTGACTTTTTGTATTGTGACAGCCCGTCCCGGATTTTTTCATATCGTTAATGTGAAGTTACTATTATGCCCGTGAGCGTTGGGTGTGCATTTGTGTTTTAAACTAAAGTTTTGGTCCAATTGCATAAATTCCTTTGTTTTTGGGACCAATGAGAAGTTAGGAAATTATTGTTTTTGATTGGTGGATGAGACCACACATCACTTCTCTCTCTCACTCCCGTGTACCTCTCTCTCTAACTCTCAGACACCCTCTCTCTCTCGAACTCACTCTCTCTTTCTTCCATTTCGTATGGACACACCCACACTCGAACATTCAGGCACAGATCGAGAGGTTGGAAGCTACCATTACACTCCTGGATACTAGACGAACACATTGGTACCCATTTCAGGTAAGAACTCGTTCAATATCACGTCGAAAACTCAAGCTCCGAGTTGATCACTATTCATGAACTTTTGAATGGTTATGTTTTAGGACAATCTAAGCTCACAACGAGCTCTAGGAGGTTCTCACGAAGCTCGGAGTGCTTCGTTGGCTCGGTTTTGACGTTTGGATCACGAGGTTCGAAGGTGGCCGGTTTTGGTACGATTTTCCCGACAAGTTTTCGAAGGATTTGAAGCTCCAAAGAGGTATAACCTTCTTCCTCTCGTGATTTGTGGCATTTTGGTGAAAATTTGGTGGAAAATGGTGCAAAAACGAGCAAGAAAAAGGCAGTTGCAGGTCTGCCCAGAATCCGGCACCGCGCGACACTATTCAGGCGTCTGGAGGTTGAAGGTGATGCGCGTGGGGGGCGCATGAGGCCGTGCCCTCCCCAGCGCGTGAGGGTGCGTGAGCCTTAGAAAAATTATTTTAAAAATTTGTGCGTGTTAGTGACGTTGTGTATGTCACATTGGTATATTCAAATACCAAAATTGAGCTATGTATGAGAAGTTATTTCCGAAGTTCCGTTTATGTGCTTAAATAACGTTGTTTCAATTAATTCTCATATAGGCAAGACCTATCCCGAGGACAAGCGTAGCCAGGCTAGGCGTGGGGGCTACGATCCGGCTACTTATCAGTGAGTGGGCAGTTGTTTTCCGTATATACTTATATATTGCTATTTTTCCCAGAAAATGAAACTGAATGTTTATACGATTTGAAATGCCATGCAAAGTATCTATTTATTTTAATTATGCATTAGTGATTGCATATAATTATGATGGTGCTGCGGACGCACAGGTAAGTATCAGGTAAATTTATTTACGGGTTATAATAAGAATGAATGATGTGATGTGAATGATGAGATGTGATGAGAGCTCATACACCTGCACCTAGATATTAGTGCTCTCACCTAGAGTTAGGGGAACAGTCTTTCATGTGATGTTCACCTCCCGCACCGCATGCTCGCCTTGGATCCAAGTTAGGTGCACAGTCCTGTCGTATATACCACTATAAGTGGGTTCGACTCGTAGGTGACCCGCAATTATTCGCACAGTCTTCACGTGATTGTAGCACTAGAGCATATTATTCTATATACAGTAATGTTGTGCAGACCACTAGAGGTGGTATTGATTTGTATGCAGAATATATACATGATATGATGAGTTTGGTTATGAGCTATATATGTAGCCGAGGACTGAATTGATTATTGAGAATTATTATGAGCTATATATACAGCCGAGGGCTGAGTTGATTACCTGACATTTAATCACATCCATAGAATTATGATTTTGCATTCAGTTGCAATACTTTGGCATGGCATACATACATGTTTCCAGCATGATTTCGAGATTTATATATATGAGTATATACTTTATTTCTGGGAAATTATACAGGTTTTACGGAGAGGAGTTATAAGTTTTGAGAAAAGAATGATTTTGAAAAGATTTGGTTTGCTGACCAACTCAACTTTGTTTTTCGCCCCTCCAGGTTCTAGGTAGCTAGTGTTCGTTGGTGGCATACGAGGATCTCATCAGACGTTCTGACATAATTCACTTATGTAGGACACCCTTTGGTGTTATTTGAACTTCTTATTTCCTACTTGACTGCATTTGATTTAGTATGCTCTGGTTTTGTATAAACACTCTTAATTCTAGCACTAGCACACTATCTTAATTAGGATTGCTAGTGGCCTTGTTTTAATTTGTTCGTATCCTTTTTCTTTGACCTTGCTTCTGCATTGTGCACATGATTACGTCACGCCCACGTGACAGTCAGCACGCCCTACTTTCGGGTCAGGGTGTGTCATGCATGGTTTCTTTTAAGTAATCTTTTTTTTCTTCCTTTTTTCATCTTTTTAGCAAAAATGTTATGTGGTTTCTTTTATCATAATCTCCAAAGCCGATGGTTGATTATGGCCTATGGTTGTTAAGTGTTTGTTTATTTTGGATAGATGTTTGTCAAGTTTTTCTCCTGCTACAAGATAAGACTGTTACAGAACTATAGAAGAACAAACTACAGATAAAATTAGGGTTTGTTGTAGCGGTTGCAGGTGGAGGTTCACAATTGGGCAGTTGAGAAATTGTATGGTATGATATCATACAAATCCTGAACGACATTGGTTACCAAATTCATTACTAATTAATATATTGTTTTGATTACACATCCCCTGATCTATATTCTGCACAAGACCTTCCTTATTCAGGGATCCCAGCTTTTTTTCCTGAAAATTTTACGTCACATATATGTTCTTTTTCTTTATGTATTAGTTTTGACTTTTGTAGTCTCAAATTTCTTCAATCGCCACGAAAATCACC
Source organism: Crataegus laevigata (assembly GCA_963580275.1). NCBI lineage: Eukaryota > Viridiplantae > Streptophyta > Magnoliopsida > Rosales > Rosaceae > Crataegus > Crataegus laevigata. The sequence continues at coordinate 31,852,391 of OY756942.1, read as the reverse complement.
CTAGATGGCGAGTTCAATCCCAGCTGAACTGTTAGAGAGCATCGGGAAGCGCCCGAATACTAGAACCGATGTCTCTAGATTCCGTGGGATATGTAAGTCATTTCGTTCCTCTATTCCTTGCTTTGAGAAACAGCTCCAATTTCCCATCACAGTTTTCATCAGAAACAGAAATTGCAGCAAAGTTATCTTTACTCTCACGGAGAGCGTAGTCTATCATCTTGCTCCCCCTGGAGATGATCCTCATAAAAGGGGTTGGTTGATTAAGGTCAGAGAAGGAGAGTTCGGTGAAACTCATATGTTGCATCCACTCTCCCAGTTTGTTGTAGGAAGATTGCCCAAGTCATTTCCTAAGGTATTTAACTTATTACAATTTACGGTTTTTGAGTTGACAATGGTTTATAGTCTACATGACCAAGATTGGTGGGATGCTAATACTAATTAAGGTCGCCTTGTCCTTAAATCTCGATTTCCCTGCGATCATGATCGTTGCTGATGGAATATTATACCATGGTGAATTATGTTTTGACGTGAAAGAGTACATTGAAGTGTCTCAAATTGATCACGAATGCTGTGATCATTATGAAGACGTTATTTTGAAGTGTCTCAAATTGATCACGAATTTGTGCCAATGTTATACTTTCCGTTAGCTTGGTGTAAATTTTTTAGTTAAATGCTGACGTGGCTTGATCCGGAACCCACTTTCTATTAAAGAATTAATAAAATATTATTAAAAACTAAAAAAATCATTTAATATTTTTTAAATATTAAAATAATAAAGAAAAATTATTAAATAAAAAAACACTCAGTTTGTTCCTTTTTCCCCCCTTCTCTCTTCTCCCCCATCTTCATCTTCTTCCGCCTTCCTGCAACCTAGAAAAAAGAAGAAAAGAAAAAAAAAACCAACACCCTCAGTTTGTCTTCCCCCCTCTTCTCCCCCACATGAGCCCAACCCGCAACCCAAAAAAAAAAAAAAAGGTGTTGCGATTTTCCCCGACCCCCCTTCCTTTCTTCCCCCTGCTGTCTTCCCTAAACCCCACCCTCGCACCCACTACCTGCAACCCAAAAAAAAAACCTAGATCCCATTCAGGTGGAATAACCTTCGCTAGGCCAATTCCGAGGGTGGAGAACCTGGGCGCGGAGAAAATGGGGGGAATAGGCGCGGAGAAGGGGGAGGGGATGAACCGAGTTTTTAAAAAAAAAATTATTTATACTTTTTTTATTATTTTAATATTTAAAAATATTAAATGATTTTTTTAGTATTTAATAATATTTTATTAATTTTTTTAATAGAAAGTGGGCTCCAGATCAAGTCACGTCAGCATTTAACTGAGAAATTCACGCCAAGCTAAAAGAAGGTATAACATTGGCACAAATTCTTAAGATGAGGTATGACATTGTCAATTTTAAAAAATAAGGTATGAAACTGTTGTGACACTAATAGTTGAGGTAGTTTTTTATCATTTACTCTAACTTTTAATAAGTACCCACCAACTCAGTCACAGATTTGATGGTAGTGGTGTAAATAAAGTGAAATCAGGTGGCAAAGATTTGATTGTATGCCTCCTCAATTTTAGAATAGATAATTTCTCTAATTTTTTGTACATGAAGAATAATATGCAGGATGAGCTAGGAGCCTAGGAGGTGTGTTCAGTTAAATGGGAGTTTTTCGCTTGGATTTTGGCAGTCACTTGCCCCTAACATATTATCCAAGTGGTGATAACATCTTCTGTCCACCATGGACTTGGACTTGGTTGTCAGGCCACACAACAACTTGAAAAATATTCGATTAATTCAGTGCGACGTATGTGAAGAAGCACCTTGAATATAGTTTGATATATGTACGATATGATTATTGCTACTAGTTTTGCATTGTTCAGGATATGAGAATTCCAGTAACACATATGCACTATATATAGGATTCCAAATGTCTCATACCACACTTGGTTGCTTTTGCCAAAAAATTGCAGACCACAGATCAGTTAGCATTTTCATTCACTGTTTTTGAAACCAAAAACCATAACGAAACGAGGAAAAAAAGAAGTAACTAGCAATTGACTACGAGGGGAATACCGCCTCCAAAACGAAATGTAGTTCCATTTACATGTATGATGTACAGCATGAAGAGGCATCGTTGTCCATGGTGAAACTCCTTGACGCAAATGCAGAAAGAAAGCACTTAAACTGTTGCAGCATTTCTTTTACATATGGGACCCTGTATGTTCACAACCTCCCTTCTAGTCCACCATGTGTAATTACCAACTGTTATCAAGGAAAGTTTTATATTGTGTATCCGAACTATCTAAATTTTAATTCATTGTTCCAAGATTGTTTTTGACAAAAATTAGACAAGTTCAAAACCATGAAAATATCTAATTATAGTGAAGAAAATAGACAAATACGGTTTTTAAAAAAAACACTAAAATGACTACCTTCTAATTAAGTGGTCAAATAATTTCCCATTTTGATGATTTTTGTAAAGATGATCTTTGAATTATGATATGAATATTCAAAACTGTGCCCATAAGGTGTCCCTCAAATAAGCTTACGAGTGCTAACTGGTTAGTAAGTTAATATGACGTTAATCACACATTTGAACTCACTTCACAATAAAATCTCATGATCCAAACCATTAATTTAAAAGATCATCCTTAAAAAATTACTCTTACAAAAAATTAGCCCAATCAGCATCTAGTCATTTAACTATAATGAAACAAATCGACGAAGTATTTCCTATAACTAATGAAAATTTCACAAGCACAATCAAAAGATACATCTTTAATTAATTGAGACTAGTTTTTTTCAAGAATCATCTACGACTGATGATCTCTAAAACGAATGATTTAAATCATGATATTTTGTTGCTAAATGAACCCAAACAAATGATTAACGTCATATCAATTTACTAATCAGTTAGTACATGAGCGCTACCAACCCATATATCAATTAACATAGAAATGTCCGTATTTCGCAGACAAAGCATACATGTATATAATAAACAACCCCACCTTTTACTTTGATGCTTTGTTTTTATTTCCTTAGAGAATTCAGAAAAAAGGTTCGTCGGTCTTCTCGTCCTCCTTGTCTGATCCACACAAGTTCCTCAGGTGCGTGCTACCAATATTCCCATTTTTTTTAATTTTGTTTTCCTGCTAATTAAAAGCTTTTTTTTTTTGGTACATGGTTGTAGCTGAGCTTTTTTTTATTGTTTGAATTCTGGGTGGTTTTGTTCTGTGATCATCATGATCTGTAAGTTTTGAGTTCGTTCTGAAAACATAGAGTTTTGTGATTTCTCTGTAACCCTGGTATTTTAAGTTTTGGGGCTTCATGAATCCCGGTCCTATTACCTAATGATTCATTGCTTCTAGTCCAGCCACAATTTAGGATTAAACCTAATAATCGGCTACATAATTGCTCTTATATCTAATTATCTCTATCTTTTTTTACTTTTTGGTTTTTTTTGTTTTTTCACAATTGCATTTCGTTTGTTCAATATTTGAAGTAAATTCCTGCCTTGCTGCCTTGCAGTTTAATCTGCTCCTTTTTTTCTGTTCATAGTGTAATGTAATGATTTAGGTACAGGAGTAATAGTTCCGGAAGTAAAATAAAACAATAATTTACTCGTAAAATAAATATAGATCGGGTTAGGGTTTTTGTTCAGTTTTTGTACAGATCATATTTTTCTACTAACCTGACTTTGTTATACAGTTTTTGCACCACCAAGACAATCACCAGAGATGGCCAAAAGATGTCGAAACTCCTGGTCATGGAGTGACCTTCCAGATGAAATACTAAAGATCATCGCCGGTGAGTGCATAACAGATGTTTCTCGTTTCCGTGCGGTCTGCAAGTCATGGCGGTGTTCTCTTCCTTCTAAACGGCTCCTTTTTCCCGTTAATGTTCTCATTGAACCCCTTCATGAAAACGAAGACGAAATATCTATTTACCTAACGGAGGGGAGCGTAGTCTATCATGTGGCACCTCCTAGTCCTACCAAGGTCAGTTCAAACGATCCTACTTCTACAACAAGGGGTTGGTTGGTTAAGGTCAAAGCAGGAGAGTCGGGTATCAGAACTCAAATGTTAAATCCACTAAACTCTCTCAATATAAAGGAGATACCTGAATCGTTCCCAAAGGTGTTAAACTTGCTGGATTTTCGGGTTTCCGAATTGGTGAGAGCTTATGGTCTGCATGATGGCCGTAAAGACCTTCGTGGTTGCAGAGTGGCTGTGTCCTCGAGTCGCGATTGTCCTACACTCATGTTCTTGCGTAAAGGAATATTATATCATGGAAACTTAGATATTGGTCACAATCCTATGAAGTGCAAGGCATTAAAGAATGATCTAATCTCCAGAAATGATTATTATTTTGAAGATGTGATTTTTCATGAGGGAAAGTTCTATGCTGTTTCCCAGCATCACGAAACTGCAGTGGTTGATTCTTCTTTTTCGGAGGTGACGATGATTAAGCATCCCCTGCGTGCTCCGCCCCCTTGGCCTCATGGCCCTTACCAGAAGTATTTGGTGAAATCACTCAAGGAGCTGCTTTTAGTTTATAAAAGTCTTATTCGGAAACAAGACTCTCCCGGTCTTGGCATTGAAGTTAAAATCAAGGTTTTTAAGTTGAATGCAGTTGAAAAGCAATGGGATAAGATCAAAAGCTTGGATGATCGAATATTGTTTCTGGGCGAGGATTGCTGCTTCTCTGTTTCTGCTCGGGACTTCCCTGGATGCGAAGGGAATCACATTTACTTCTATGATCGTAGCTTCACTCAATACTGCAGGTATTACTCTTCAACAAGAATGTTCAGTGAAATTGGAGTACTCAACTTTGATGGTGAAAGTCTCTTACCCCTCTCGCCGCTATCATATTATCGCAGCCGCGCCAATATATTTTGGCCGCTCCTACCCTGACTTTGTGCTGGAATGATCGAGCGAAGAAGCTGTCTGGTGTGCGATTGTGAGGTTTAAGTGTGTATTCAAACTCGTGAATCCCTCCATGCAGCGTAACATAGCCTATTCTTTTTAAGCAATTTAGAGGATTAGGCAGAATTAGGCTGCTTTTCTCCTTCTACTCAAGATTTCCCTGGATGCACGGGGAATTGCATTTGTTTCCGTCCTCTTAAGAAGTATAACATGACCGGTCACTATTTGGCCGGAATATTTAGCGAGATTGGAGTGTTCCACTCAAAATTTGAGTCACTTGACTCTCGCATCGTATATTTGCTATAACATCTTCGATCCAGTCCCCTACTCTTGTTCACTGTTTCTTCTTGGCCATCACCGAGGGCGCAGTCTATCATCTAGTACATCCTCCCAACCTCAACTCAGATGCTTCTGCTTCGCATTCGAGTCCAAGGGGTTGGGTGGTTAAGCTCGGAGAAGGAGAATCCGGCAACCAACTTCGGATGTCGAAGAATCCACTCTCCCAGTTCCACATGAAGCACTTCCCAAAGTCAGTAATTTCCATAGGTACTAAACTTGTTGGAGTTTAGGGTTTTTGTGTTGGCATAAATCTACACTATATGTCACGCTGCCCCGTGTGTTAGTAGAGAAAGAGTGGCGATACCATCGAACCCTAATTGGCCAGCAATTTTTCAAAGATGTGATATTTTACAAGGGAAAGTTCTACGTCGTTTGCGACGACGGTACAGCTACAGTGGTTGACTCTTCTCTGGAGATGGCACTGATCGCGTCTCTGACAAGTCCTGATCACGGAAACGTCGTTCGTTGCGTCAAGAATTTGGTGGAACCGTTGGGGAAAATACTTTTGGTGGAGAGAGTTCCGAGCAACATGAAGGGACGCCGTTTCAATCTGGTTAAGTTCAAGGTTTACAAGTTGAATGCGGATGAGAAGATAAATCAACGGTCAAGATTAACAGTGGCACAAAACAAAAAACAGAGTTGAAATCACTACCCTTGTGTTAAAGGATAAATTTTTTAATATGCTTGGAACATGAACGAAATACACCAAAGCAAATGTTATAGGGAATTTTAACGAAAAGTATCTGGTACTGTTCACTTTAACGAAAAATTATATTTTCACATTAAAAAATTAATCTTAATATTATTTATTTTACCCTTTATTTTGTCATTATCTTTAAAATTCAAAATTTTCAAATATTTTCCATTAATTTTACTAATGTTTTATATGAACATTAAAAATAATATTCTCTTCACTTATATGCACCGACTTATATTTTAGATACTTAAAAAAGTCTCGTGTTTGAAGATATAGAACAAGAGGGGCCCATTATACGAAGAAAGGTTAAAAGAAAAAAAAATTATTTAAAGATTGGAGTGACTGCTTAAAAATGAAGAATTGCACTCGCATGTCCAATACAAAGAATAAGTTAAGAGGAAACGTATAATGTGGTTCACTCCATCTAGTATCTACACATAATTAATTAATTTCGTTTCTAATAATTATAGTCAAAGTTCATTGTTTTAGCTTAGCTTCTTATATAATTAATTATTTTATTTTCTAATAATTATAGTCAAAGTTCATTGTTTTAGCTTATATTCATATTTCGTATTAAACAAGGTACGTGCACCAATGTAGTTCCTAGGTCATGTATTACTGTAGCATTCGTGTACATATCATCTTGCTATATAAAAAAAAGAACTTTAAATATGTTTTATGCTACCACTAATTGTAGTACTAAGTTGAAAGTAAATGACAAACACACTATTATTAACCTCTCACACACTGATATTTATTCCTAGTCGTTGTTTTTGTTTGATTTATTCAATTGAATTGTTGATATTAGCTAATGGGGCGAAACCAATGTTTGAAATTTTTTCGATACAGTCAATATTTCTGTGGAAATATTTAAAAAACCAGAGAATCAAAGAAAATCTTAAATTTTAGATAAAATTGACATAGTTCATTGATATTCCGACATATCAATTAAATATCGACAAACTGCCATATGACATTCCTTAAATTTTCATTTTAAATTTTCACGTTTTAAAGCAAATTTCCATCATTTCTATTAAAGGCAACCGATATCAATATATCCATCTATATTTTCACAAATTTACATTTCAATATTCCAAAGATATCAATATTTTAAACACTGGACAGAACTACGTGGAGGTTGAAATTGTAAGTGCAGATATAATTACTCTACCGCTAAAGTAATATATACCAAACATTGGAATTCTAAATTTATTACGTACAACCACATTTATCCTAATCAACTACTAAATTGTAACAAAGAGAAAAGGAAAAAAAAAATACAACTTCTCAATTACCGTCTACTTAAATGGAAGCCCATTTGAAAATATCCCATGTAATTTTGACCCTAATTAGTACATAATACCTACGAGATGCATCTCATGGAGTACGTCGATACAGGTGAATCCACCGCGGGTGCATCGTACACCCTTGGATGATCGCTCTCCAATCCATAATCCATCATTGGACGGTGCTCCAAGTCCTCATCATGATCGTACACGAAATCAGGCACCTCAATCTCGTTCCTTCTCACGTGCTCCCACAGATAATCCAACCTGCTCACGTACCTCAGCTTCCCATACACCCTGCGCCGCAGCGCACGCGCACGTTAGTACCATTCACAAGAAAATGCTAACATGCGCTTTTGACGTTCGAGTAAATTAATTGATTAAATTAATTACCCGCCGGTGAAAAAGAAGCGGCCGAAGGTGGCGAGGAAGAGCCGCGCCTGGAGGCCGGGGTGGAGGATATACACGGCTTCGAGATTCTGGCGGACGCCGATCGGTACGGCGTCGTAGATTGATCGGACGGCTGAGATCCCGGGGAAGTTCTCGCACCTTTGGGCTCCGGTGTGCACGTACAGCACCGAGAACGGCTTTTTCTCGATCTCTGGAAATATCCTCTCCTCCAAATACTTCCGCAGAGCACCCACGCTCACAATTCGAGCTAAATAATTCAAAAATACAAATAGAAATAAGAAAATTAAATTAAACAAAGGATACATTGTTGATTACGAAGAATAATTAACGATCTGTTTGGAAATAATCTTTTGAATTGCTAAAAGCGCTTTAAAATTGGCAGAAAAACTTTATACGTCATAAAAACGCTTTTTAGAAAACCAAGTCAAAGAACCTTTAACAAAAGCATTTCTAGCACAAGCACATTGAAACAGAAGTGCTGTCTACAAAAGCACCGCCGACCAAGGCCTAAAATACCTGGAAAGAATTTGCCGATGATGCGAAGGACGGTGCGGCCGCGTTTATCTCGTCCTTCGATCTTGAAGATGTCGAGCTTTTCGATGAGTTCCTGCTGCTCGGAATCGGAGATTTGAGTATGCATTTTTCTTCTTCTTTCTTTTTCTATTATTTTCTTGTTGCCTGTTTGGTTGCCGAGAAAGTGAGGGGAATTGTGATAGAATTTTGAAATGGGAAGGGAGAGGGGGGGTCGATGGCGTTTGATGAGAGATATTATGTAGGCGACGACAATTGTAATTATTTTGGTAACTGGCTCAGGAATTCAGGGGGCGATTGGAATATTCGGAAGCATCTTCGATTATTGGAGGGACCAGGTGGGGCCCGGTGTGTCCGAGTCGGATAGCGATTTGGGTGGCTGATTGCTGACTTGGCATTTTGTTGATTGAATTAGAACTATTTGGATCTCATCCGGTTTAAAATGATAGGAATCTTAGAAATCCTCACATTTTAGTCATTTATTATATATCATGCGATTAAAAATTATTTAAAATTTTTATTTAAAATTAAACATAAATAGTATCTGATGAAAACGAATCGCACGATGTACACAAAGAGGATCAAAAATTATTTAAATTTTTTATTTAAAATTAAACATAAATAGTATCTGATGAAAACGAATCGCACGAGGTACACAAAGAGTATCCTCTTCCGAATTAGAAAGTGGACAAAGATAGAAAGAAGCGAGAGGGGAGGAGATAAAGTCTCATGAAGGGTTGAACTAGTAAGAAGTGTTTATGGCAATGGGCATGTGTTCAAGCCTTAATCTACTAGCTAATTAAAGAAATAATGCTAATTTGGGTTGTGATTTGTCATGCGTTGATGCTGGTATTTTTCGTTGATGCATGTGAGGCTCATAACTAGTTGACTTGGGGCTAAAATTTATAGGGTGTGTGCGTACTGCGTAGGCTTGTTCTGATCTCTACACGGGAGACCTATTATGCATTAATAGTCATGAAGCTTATTTGGCAATTTGGGTAGTGAGTGCTAGGGTCAATAAGACGAGCGTTAGGCTGATCATGGCCATTGATGTATGTGGGGCTTAATGTGTATGAACAGTCAAGATCAGTTCACGCGTGTGCATAACTGATTGTGATATTCTATAATTAATTTAAGTTTTTAAAGCAGATAGCATTGGTAACAACGACATTATTGAGTATAAGTAATTTAGTTTTTTATTAAGAGGATAGCGTTGATAACACGACGTTGGGAGTATGGGTTAGGTAACTTCCAAAGCAAGCCAAGCACGATCTCATCCTATTCGCTCGTTGATTGATAGAAGTTAAAGTTAGCTCTCCCTTTCAAAAAAAAAAATCCCTTTCAAAAAAAAAGTTAGCTCAAAATATCGGGAAAGTCCACACCTAAGCTCTTTGTCCGATGAGGTTTAGCTTTTAACGGGTAGTGATGTTAGGTTGTGATTTCATTGTTCATCTTAAAATGGGCTTAAATTTCATGGCTCGTTTTCATTACCAAAGCCCACAATCATAACTTGACCCAAAAGAAAAGCCCAAGGTAAAATTAGACGGCCCAAGGATGTCATGCCTCATCTACTCCTAACCTGTCATTGTGATTCCGCCCTGTCACCCGGTGCATACACTCGGTGAGACACCAGATTTTCACGTTCTTCCGGCCAAGGGCGTTTCGGTAGCAAATAGAACAGAAGGAGACAGAAGATTTTGTGGACAAATATATTAGAAAAGAGGCTTGAATCTTGCAAGTTAGAGTTTCTTTGGTCCACTGAATCATAGTCAATACAGGCAACAATGTACAAGATATAACACCTTGAGGTGCCTAGTTTTCGTGATATACGATCGGGTATGTAAATCGTACAAGTTTTCTATGATCTTTACGAGTGATGACATACCAAACGCCGTGGATTAATCTAGGGAGTCTGATTAAATTCCTTTAAATCAAACCCAGATTCCTGTGCAAGCTCCGTCAACTCTTTTTCTCCACTCAACACCTGTGAGAAGCACCGAGCTTTATCAGAACCAAGTTAATCGTGATAGATGGAACGAACTTGGAGCTAGAGTTTTGTACTGAAATTAAAACATGGAGTGCATGACAATATACAGATGCGGATGACCAAATGAAGATAGTGAATCATCCATGAGGAGACTTATCACCTGCCCGTTAATCACCCATGTAGGAAAACCTTCAATTCCGACATCAAAGCATTCCTTTTGCATTATAGTTCCCTTCCTAAATCCAGCAGGGAAGCACTCAACATAGTTCAACCGTTTTGCTGCCTCACTTCCAAACATCTACACGATGCACAAAACAAACAGGATACGTCAAAAGTCTGAATATACAACAGACGTACGCTTTGTTCTTTCAAAGTGTTTCTAATGAAGTATGAAATGATTGGTTGGGAGCAAGGTTTAAATGTGGATCTTTACGGAAGTATCGACAGAGCATTTATCGACGGATATTTCGAGAAGATATTTTATGCATAAAATAAGATATTTTGTATTAAGTTTAAGATTGTATGTAGATCATTATATAGCATATTTTTGCAATTAAGCTTATATAATGTAAATATGTAACGTTAGCTTTTTTTTTCTTATGCATGGGTTACTTTCTAAGTTTCTAGTTTCTTCCAACAAAATACGAGTTTCCAATTGCCATAGATTTTTACGTGATATTAACTTAGTCGCTAGGCATCAGTTTTAGGTGAACTTTGGGGTCAATTTCTATTGATAGACCATAGTTTTCTATAACTTGGGTGGGACAGCTAAAATATTGAAAACATGGATTGGGAGTACTTAATGGATTATTCATTAGAAGAACCTAAGGAAAAATTTAGGAAAGATGATAGAGAGAAAAACATCACGAGTGAATAAAATTTAATTAGGAATTTAAGATCTGAGTACCTGCTTTTGTTCGACACAATGTGAACACCAGAAAGCCCCATACATTTTAGCACCAATAGCACTCAGATGCTTTGCAAGAGCTATAGCAAACGGACTTGATGGTGTTGTTATCTCAGTTGAAAAATATGGAAGATCAATTTCAGACGGGCTGTTAACAAAAGAAATGTAACAAGGAAAAAAATATCAGGACAAAAAGCACAGAAAACTGACAAACAATTAACCAACTAGTATAACCTACCATTATATTTGTGAGCTTTGAAATTTGTTAAATAATGACATGGTGAATTAGATCCAACAGAATCACGGGAAAGATTTGGGTTTTTAAGATAAACTGATCAGGTCAGAATGCACAGAAAACTAATCTTATTTCCTTCTACACAAATAGCCAAGTACCTGACAACTTTCGACTCAATACAGCAGACCACATGATCAAGGAACGATCAATTCATATCAAAGGCCACTAAACTCCGGTCACAGATAATTGCTTAAGAATAAAAGTTATAAAAGTGATGTAAAGCCACAGCTACCTTCGTAATATATGGTTGTAAATGCCTAGAGCATCAAACTCAAACCTAAACAATTTTATGAACATTGGATTTCACTACATCTCCTTTACATAAAAAGTTGAAAATAACTAATGAAAGTCATTATAACGCTTATGTTTATCATTCTCCAACATTTCCTACTAATCAGACTGCCATTTTATAAAATTTACATTTCGATTTCCTCTATCAAATTAGTTGGAAGGGCATGCTCATAATCCTTAGCTTCAGAGCAGAATATAGGTTCACATCCTTGAATAGCTTGCCAAACTGACATATCGATAAAACCGAAAACTAAAAAAATACCACAAGCGAGGTTTATCACCTTGAGGGCACAGGTGGAAGAGCACTATATGACCTGCTGAGAGTCACAACCACCAAGCTAGCTATACAAAACAGCAAACCCACTTCCTTCTGTACTTTTTCGAACCCAAAATCCTACATTTCAGAAAACCCATATACTAAATCACTGCCATTAACAACAGATTTGGCGAGCATCTGGAATAACTAGTGAATTACAACTCTACTGTAACATCAAACCAAAGAAAATATAAAAGAACAATATCCAAAAGCTCACCTTTAAAGTGATGAAAAACAAGCTGAAAGAGAGCAGAGCGGATAACAAGCAATACGAGCACGAAGCTCCCGAAAATTTGGTGCTAAGAATGTACAAAAAGCAAGCGCTAGCAGCTGCCATGGAAGTTGTAGTCCCGAGCAAAACTAAGCGAGCATTAGATTCACCAATTCCAAAAGGCAACTTCTTTGCGGTCAGTAGCTGCACGCCCAGAGTAGCAACTAACCCATAAGCAACCATTCCGAACAGCGGAAGAGGAACACCTGGGAAATCCAAAAGGGAACTTTTATCAAACACCTCGCGTGCAATGCAATGCAATTCCAAACCACAAAACCCAAATCCAAATTTTCACTTTTTCTTGTTTCGGGGTGGTAAAAATTTGAATTGAGTCGGGTATGGAGTTAAAAGAGTACCAAAAACGACGGCGTAATCGCTACTGAGGATGTCGCCGCAGCTTCCACCGCTGCCGCCGCCGGCGGTGGGGCAGAATGCATTGGAATTTGTGAGCTTGAGGTAAGTCAAGTAAGTCGTCTCGAGAAAACCAACACCTCCGAGCCCTGCGTAGAGTTTGTAGGTCAAGTCACTCGAAGACGACGGGGCCAACGACGCCGTTTTGGGTTCGGAGTCGTCGGCTTTTTGATTTGGTTCGGTAGACGAGCATGTTATGGGAAGAAGCAGAGATCTCTGACCCCATTTCAAAGTTTTATGGAGGAAGGGGATTTGGTATCTGCCGTGGGTCGACGGAAACCGGCGCGACGATGAGAACGGCGGAGATGTTAGGCTCGCGAACGCCAAGGTCGCCATTTCTGCTCTCACATTCCACCTGAAAAATCAACGGAGATTCGCGGGGATTAATCTGGGCTTGTTGGGCCCAAGTTTTGCTACTACTTCCTCAATTTTGGGCCTTGTGTTTATGAAACGATTACATAGACCAACCCAAATTTCCTAAGGGTCTTTTTGGCTGGTGATCAATACGGTTGTGTTGAGTTTTACCGTTTATATTTCTGTTGTGTTAGTGTTTTTTAAAGGAAAATTAATGAAAATAATTTAAAATTTGTGAGTTTTAATGATAAGAACAAAGTAAAGGGTAAAGTAAATAGTATCATAATTGACTTTTTAGAGTTAAAATGTGTTTTTTCGTTAAAGTAAACAGTACTGAACGCTTTTCGTTAAAATATCATACTTTTAATTTACCGGTTGATCAATACATAAAACGATATTTTTTATTAGAAAAATGTGAAAACTTATATAATGTTACATGGACAGTGGTCATCGTATGCACATTGGGCTTATGTCTTATATTTGTGCAGATCTCAAAGTTTCTAAAGTGTCGTGTTGAAAATTGTGATGTTGCCATCACGTAAAAAGATTTCTTGAGATAATACATAATCATTATCATTGTTTATCCTACCCCGCCGCACTCTGGGGGGTTGTTTACCTTACAACTAAATAAGCGATGGCACGTTTGTTTATCTAAGTGACTGGATTATTTTTTACCATCATCGTATTGAATAAATTAAATGAAGATGATTAAATAAGAGTGTGCTACGATATTGAAATATGTACGTAAAGGATTACGGCATCAGGACACGTGAATGGGTTCATTATCTTAGCATCCAAGAATGCATTTATAAACACAGTGTTCGCCTGTCAATCTGCTCTTAATCACATATTTATATTCACCTTAGATGTTTATATAAAAATTTAAATATTTCAATAAATTTAAAAAAATTATAATGCATCAATGAGACGTACGCTGTAGTGAACGATTGAATTTACATTTTTAAATTTTGACAGTTACAATCTAATCATTCAGGCATGAGTGCGTATAATATAACTGAGTATTGTAAGGTTTTTCTAATAATATCAAAGTCTCCAATTTGTTTGGATAATATCAAAGTCTCCAAAACACTGAAAAAATCTCGTCAGCAGTCGCATCCACCAAGGCGCACATACATGCAGTAGGCTCACATGCATCATTCGTTGGCCGTTTGTTTTTCATAAAAATTTTGACTCATCAGGATTAAGACAAGCGCTGAAACAGTTGAAACTTATCCATGCAAAAGTATGTGTGCCTCATCTTTTGGGTTTATCCGAAAAATACCAGAACCCCAAGCCTCGGCGTGGCATCATCTCTCTGCCTTCTTCTGCTGACGCACACCCATCAAATTTATATTCACACCCTCCCTCGGACTATCTTCAACTAAAACACTGCATTTGCAATCTGAAAATCTCAGATACCAGAAACACCGACCGAAAACGTAAATAGTTAGAAAGATGGTGGCCATTTCGTTTGTGTGTTCTTCTTGCTCTACTGGCTTTGCTGCAATTCAACCCCCTTCGCTTTTTTCTTCTCAAAATCTCAACCACAGATCTTCATTTCCTCTAAACGGGAAGAGACTCGGCACTGGACTCCAAAACAAGAACTTCAACTTCTGGTAAGTAAAAAAAAAAAAGTGAAAATTCTGTTTATGCAAGTATAATAATATTGTTAGGTATAGTGATTTTTATGCTCTCGTCTTCTCCGTCTGCGTTGTCCTTTATGTCCTTTGATTTTCTTTTTGATTTATTTCATCCAAAGCTAAGAAAAAAGGATGAACTAACAACTGAGTGAAAGAGGAGAAAACGGGAGTGCGAAAATCTCAAGATTACTTTCAGATCGTTATTTATTATGTTTTTCACCAACTTGGGATCTTGTTGTTTGGCAACTGGGAAAGTGTGAAAGCTGCTCAGAAGAGAAATTTGGAGGCTGTGGGAGTCCCAACTTCGGTGCCGGTTCGTATGGCACATGAGCTTCTTCAAGCTGGACACAAATATTTGGATGTCAGGTAATCGAATTATTTTTTTATTAAATTAAGCACTTTGTTTACTTTTTGTTTAACTGTTCTTGTTTTTTGTGTAGGACTCCTGAGGAGTTCAGTGCAGGACATGCCCCTGGGGCTGTCAACATCCCTTACTTGTACAAATTTGGATCAGGTTTATTTTTTCTTCTTCCGATCCACATCTTTTTTTTTACTTTTTTTTTTATTTTTTAATTTGGATTATTTTAGTTACCATTTTTATGTAATCCTGTTATTCTTGTATGCAGGGATGTCAAAGAACCAAGAATTTCTAGAACAAGTGTCATCGCGTTTCAGAAAACATGATGAGATTATAGTTGTGAGTTCAAATTACTAAGTACATTTTTGCTACCTTTTTTCTTTTCCAATTATTTTCAGTAAATTTCTGCCCCAGTTAATTGTTTAATTTGATCTTTTGGCCCTTTAGGGATGCCAGCTTGGGAAAAGATCGATGATGGCTGCAACTGATCTTGTAGCTTCTGTAAGAACATTACCCTTCACAGCTTTTTAATTTGCATTAAGTAGTTACTTACGGTTGAAGAAGCTGAAAAATAGGTTGTAGAACTCGTATTGCATATACAATTACGAAAAGAATTTAGCCAGAGCCAGAATGTGTCTTTTAATCGCGTATTTAAAGACGAAAATCACTTAAATTATTGGCTAGAAAAGGATGCAATGCTTTGTTTTTGGGATGCTTAATTAGTGTAGCCCCCCTCACAACTGTAACTGTAATGTTAGTGAGAAACACTTTGAGAGTCAAATTATACATCAAAAAAATTAAACTATACTCGTACCTCGATCGTTAATGCCAGTGAAATAATAGTTTGGTGCGATAGTAGCTCGATTGAACTGTTAATGTTAGTGAGAAATAGCTCGAGAATCAAATTAGAAGAAGAAAAAGCCCCTCAACAATCAATTATTAATGTCGGATAAGCTAATAATCGGGTGGAATAATAGTTCGGTCCAGGGTTTTTCCTCTTATTCAAATCAGTGTTTTAAGTGTTTTTAACTATAAGTTGGAGTTACGAGAGGCTTATTTGTGAAGAGTGCTTTGGGAATTTGGATTTTTTGGGTTGGTTGAACATCTCATTGGCTTTCCAAAGATTTGATAAAAGCTGACTGGAGCTTTGTTCTTTAATCTGAATTTTACAGGGTTTCACTGGCATCACAGATATAGCTGGTGGTTATGCTGCTTGGACACAGACTGGACTTCCAACAGAGATATGAAATGGGATTGTGTAGAGAGAGAGAGAGAGAGGGAGAGAGAGAGAGATAGGTAAGTTTGGAATCAAGGTTATGGGAAGGGAAGAAATCACAAATAAAGTGGCAGTAGAGCCCCTGCAGAAGCATGGAGGCTTGGTTCCAAAGAATATATGGTAAAAATGTGGCAACATAAAATGTCACAAGTAAATAGACAATTAGTAAATAAATAAGCTAGCCAGCTTTGTAAAGAAGGAAACGCTCCACTTTTACAATTTTATATGCTTTATGCTTGGAGTTCACAGACGCAAACTTTGCATTCCATATTAATAATGAGTCACTAATTGATACTCTACGCGGAATTGAAATTATTTTGATTCTTGGTTTTTTAAAGCATTTACCAATGTACAAGTATTAAAATTATTTCAATTCACGATTTTTAGTGTGACATGTATATATATAATAAATAAATATATCGGTGTCTCGTTAAAATTTATGATCTAATAATAAATAAATCATGAGTGTTATCTTGTTGATTCTAGTTTTATTGTCTTTTTTCTTCATCAATTCATGGATTTCTCTCGTTTCAACTAAATAAACATGTCATAAAACTTAAACCATTTATCAAAAACTCGAAAAATGATACATAAAACTCAACCATTTATCAAAAACTCGAAAAATGGTATCATTTTTTTAGTGAAAAGTGCTAAAACATGAAAAAAGGACTTCGTTTTCTAAATGAGAAGTGCACGTTGTTCTATTTTTTTAGTTTTCAACCTTTTATTTTATGTGTTTGAGACTTCACCGTAGAATGCTTCAAACAAACTCACACATCTGTTGGAAAAGAAATATACATCCCTCCACGTTCTCAGTTTCAGACAAGCAGAAAACATCTCTCTCTCTCTCTCTCTCTCTCTCTCTCTGAGAAAACATGGTGGCCACATCTCCTCCCTTTACGTCACGTTTTGAATCTGCTTTTAAATGGAGAAATCCCCCAACAAAACTCTCATTCTTCTTACAACCAAACTGTACAAGAACATGGGAACTGCTCGCAAGTGGTTCAGAACGATCAGAAGAAAGTTAGTCAGATCATCCAACAGAGATATCATCGTCGTCTACACCAACACCACCCCGATCACGCACGAAGAATCGGCCAGGTACGAAGAGCTCGAAGACATCGCTTCATCATCTTCGTCGTTCGCAAAGAGAATTTTCACCAAGGAAGACATTGCAGCCATCAGGCTCCAAGCCTTCTTCAGGGGGCACCTTGTACATTACCCAAACATGTTCTTTTTTCGATGTCAAGTTTTGCTTCGATGATTTGAACAAAAACTGAAAACCATTTTTTTGTTTCTGCCAAAAATCTGAAAACCCTTAGGTTTGTGATGATTTGAACAATTTAACAGGCCAGGCAGGCGCTTCGAGCACTGAGGAGCCTGGTGAAGCTGCAGGCGTTGGTTCGTGGAGTGTGTACGCGGAAACAGGCACGTTTAGCTCTGTATTGCATGGACTCAATGGTCCAGTTGCAGGTCAAGGTTCGTGCACGGCAGCTACTGTCTAGCGATGCCTAGCTATGCCAGCTCCGTCGCAAGTTAACCGCTGTTTGCTGAATAAGTCTAGTAATGTAAGATTTTAAGAATTTGTAACAAAGATTTTGGAAGTCAAAAAATTTCCTAGTAATGCCTGTAATTTAAGTTTAAACTCAGGAAAAATTCTTGTCCTGTATACATCATTTCACCAACCAACTTTTCCGGCTAACCGGGAAGATAAGTGGCCTGGAAAGTTCTTGCAGTTCAATATCGAAAATAAATATTCACACTAAGAATGCATTCACTGGGAATCAACAACAATACAGTAAGGTGTGGTTCAAACAAAAGATTTAATACATAACTATAGGGTAGTGAACATTACCAGTCCATGACGGGCTCATTAGTAATTACCGCTAACCAGCCGGCCTAAATTGGACGATGAAAAACTGAGTCTCTGAAGAGAATACCACCAGGAAAACACAAACAAACTACAATAAAAACAACTGTGAGTGCTTGGAAAATCTGTACAATGCAGAAAGTATGTGCAATGGAAATGGTCCACGTGCAAGATCAGATTTCTCCCAACCCTGCTCAGTGATTGCCCCATCTAAGTGCCGAGAAAAAACCACCAGGTCTGCGTCGATCTTCTCCCTCATTTCCAACCTGTGTTAGGATTATAGGATGTAATCATTTAAATATGTTTAATGGGCAAGAAGCTTTACAGTTGGGCAAGAAAGTACCTCCTTGGCCAAATTCTGCAGGATTTCTATAATATCGGAGAAGGGGGGTCTTTGAGTCGGGTCCTGTTGCCAGCATCTCTCAAGCAGTTCGGCGAATCTTGTGTGAGTGGTCTTGGGAATTGTAGGTCGTAGGCTCTGACAGTCATGCCAAATAAATGTTAATACATAAGAATATCGTGTGGCAGAGTTATGCCAAATTGTTTGAAGTACCTTTTGCACCACACCTACTGCTGCTTGTAACGGGGTCAAGGATGAGTAGGGGATCTGGTAAATAAACCATAAAGACGACCGTGAGTTTTGAAATTAATGCCATTATCAACTGACGCACTGAATAGCAAATGCAGAAGCAAGCATAGTGCACACAATCTCATTTGTTCTTGCAAAGAAAAGTAGGCACTTACTTGTCCAGTTAGAAGCTCCCACAGTACTATTCCAAAACTGAAAACGTCTGCCTTGTGATCATATGGTTTGTGTTCGATGACCTTCACAAGACCACGGTAAAAAGAAGCTGAGAGATAGGTTACGTTAAATGAAGTCAGCACAAACTACCAACCAACATAGTTATTGTTGAACCCAAAGATAGCAGTCTCAAAAAGCCCCACAATAGCTCTAACTCCCCTTCGGGACAAATGTTTAGTGGGATTGAGTTGAACCGCGTGAATAATTAAACTATGAATGCTATCACTTTAAACAAATTCTGATTTAAATCACTTGGAAGTTGTTCCTCTTTCTGATATTATCCACAAAATAAAAGTAGATGTCTGAGGAGATTACTACCTCAGGAGCCATCCAGCGGTATGTACCAGTTTCAGCTGTCATCACTCCAGATTGAGTCTGCACTCTGGCAACCCCAAAATCAGCAACCTTAACAACCTGTACAGGAAGGATATATGATTCTAAGCATTAAAAATCCACAAACGTGCTAAGAATAGTTAATTGATGCACAGGATTTTGGGGTGAATTTTTTTTCTATATAAATGCAAAGGGAAAACAGATGTGGCAGACAAATGAATCGTTGATTGAATAGTCATGAATTATACTTACTTCATGTTCATCCATAAGAAGATTGGCAGTCTTAAGATCCCTGTGGATTATATTATTTTGGTGCAAATAGTTCATTCCCTTGGAGACATCAATTGCTACTTTGAGTAGAGATGGAAGCTTAAACACACCATTGTGCTTATGCAGAAAATCGTATACACTTCCTTTGGACATAAATTCTGATAAGCAGGAACATGAGCATCAAAAAGTGGTCATCAGTGAATTCAAATCGCATTAAATTAAAATTCGGAAGTGTTGACAATCAATATATCACTATTCTCTTCAGTTGTAACCAATTAGACGTGGTATAACAAAGATGAAAGTACGGCACCCATCCATAGCAATCATGACTACTCAAGAAATAAGATACTTGTGCACATTAGAATCATTAATATATATATATATATATATATATATATTCTCTAAGATAAACCTGTCACAATGCATAGGTTTGGAGGTCGTGTACATGCTCCTATAAATTGCACAACATTCTTATGCCGAATCTTCCTGCCAAATGTCATGATATCAAGAAGTTTACAAAGCTGCATGAAAAATGACAACTGCCATCAACTAGTATAAGCAGGTATATGGATGCACCTCAATATATAAACTTCCTGTGAAAAATCCCTGAGCATCTCTGCATTGACACGCTCAGGTTTGAGAACTTTTACGGCAACTTCCTGAGTACAATAAGTGCCTCTGTACCTAAAAGAAGTTGAAAGCAGCATGTCAAACGAGAACCAGAATAAAATTCAACACAGGATTCAAAATGTAACTTACAGATCACCGAATGACCCAGATCCAACTTTGTTCTCAAATTTCAGCTGCCTTGCATCAATCTCCCAGACATCTGTTCCATCAGTTGGTATTTCTATGCAACTGGGGAAGGACTCATCCCTTGTTTGATTGTCCTCACCAATAGCAGCCATTGGATGTGGTTTTGACCAAGGTTGCTCCTAACATACGAAATCACAGTAAATCATGCGATCAGATGAGAACAATGAACCCCAAATATTCAGCATGATGGTAGGTGGTATCCAGTTTTCATGAGATAAACAAACATTCACCAGATTAACAGATTTTAAGAAACCATCCCGAGTGTTCCCATACCACACTAGTCTGAGTCTATACAAAGAACGAGACATTTTAAATTTTGTTCTACAAGATACAGCTATATAATTAAGCAAATCAAGGAGAAAAAAAACTTACCTTAAATTTTGAAATTTCCTTTTCTAGAACACTTTTGAGCTCCTCGGTTTCCTATTTTTACATGCAAGAACATTTTGTTCAATGAACGAGAAGCATGTGAACCAAATATCCAAGAAGAAACATACAAAACTTATACCTCATATTTCCACCCATCAACCACGAAAACATCAAGAGAAAATCCATCAACAGTTGAGAAAGCATGAGCTTCTTGAATATTCAGTCCAATCTCAGCAAGTAATGAAGTTAACTGGAAATTTAATCACTAATAGATATCATTAAGTTAACAAATATCTATATCAATTGTCTATGGAATGAATTCCAGTTAAAGCACAAAAGTATGAGCCCATGAACAGAATCAGATGTGTACCACATTGAATAAAAATTGGTAGAAATTAAAGGTCAACAGCATACATGCGGATATACAGATGAGGACTACCTGACTAAGAAGTTTGGGCTTGTCAACTGTTGAAAACGTGATCTCATGCATAGGCCTACACAATTAACAACAATAATTAACAGCAAGATTTACAAACAACCAACGCAAATAAATTACCACCAAAATTGTGTCTGTATCCACCCACGGTAAACAATAACAAACACTTTACTTTGTAGTATAGAAGCGTCTTGGGCATAAGCCTAAAGTCTGTAGCCCCCAACTTCGCAAGTAAGTACAAAACACTATAAACGACGAAAAGCCGACAAGAAGACAGAGAGAGAGAAAAGCCGGAACAATCTAAACTGTAAAAGATATCTATGGCATAGAATATTTGTAACATAATGTTAACTAAAAGTCCTATTGAACATATTCCACTGCGCATGGGAAACTTCTCAGATTTATCATTTAGTTAAATGAAGAAACCATCCGCACCTCTCTTTCTATTTCTATGTATTTTAATAATTTGAAAGAACAACAAAGTAGCAGATAAGTTATCAAACTAAACACCTCTACAAAATGAAGGGCAGAAGCCATTTCTCCGTGGATAAGTAACTACTTAAAATTGGGTCGAATGTCATTTCTTACCCCGAAAAGACTGGTGTTGCACTCATAGCACTACCTCCATCTTCAACATGGTATCTATTGGCTTGAAGTGCCAGTGCGTCAACAGTAGGAGATGAACCAAAGGTGGGAGGTGCATGAATCCTGGTGACAGAACAATTCAATGATTAGCACATATAAGATTAAAATACAAAATGCAGAGTGAGGTTATTGAATGCAAAAGAAGGATGGAGAATACAAGTAACTGATATACACTATATAATGGGACATACCCTCGTCCGTTAGAGTAACTGAAAGAACTTTGTGCATCTTCTTTCATCGAAGAATCTGAATGGACAGAGTCAACAGAATTTCCATTGAAGACGGGATAAACCTGCATAAGAAAAACGATTTTCATGATTAGCCAGTAGTCACGCATCATTGCCCAAATAAATTACATTGAATTTAATAGATACTTCCAAATCTTCAACTCAAGACTAGAAAACTCTACTCACTATTCAGGCAACACAAGTTGGACGAGCGGTTCCCACTAGAAAAGAATGCGAACCACAGTCAAACCATTATACATATGAGCATGATGCAGGGATAAGTGCAAGCATGCACCCACACACAAAGACGGATAGCATTAAGCACCAACAGAGTTACAGCGAGCTAATATCCGAACTATTCCAACAAATGCATAGGTGTTCACCTGCACAGAGCGAACTTCAAAGGCAGGTTGATTAGCAGGGTCTTCTGCAAATTGCAGCAATCTCTTATGTGCTAGAACATCTTCTGCCCTCTCCACATTCACATCCAATGCGTAACTACATAGCAGCAACAACAACAATGACACAATTATACAAACATTAATAAACTGCGCCAATTTGGTATCTTTTTCTCCTACTATCACTATTTCCAGCAATACGATTTAGAAACCTGAAAAATTTATAAATATGAAACAAGTCATCATCTGAATTGCGATAAAAGTTATCAGTAAAGATTCCAACTTTTTCTTTTCTTCAAGTTTCCCAAACTTTCCCGGCAACCAAACAAGCAATGCCAAAAGCCAAAAAGCTAATTACCCAACATACAAATCGAAATTACATTATTCTACGGTTAAGAGAAGAGGTACCGAGCAGGCAACCGATTGAAATGAAGCCATAGCTGATCATCAAATTCAGGAAGATTCGCCTCCTCAAAATTGGACTCTTGGATTCGTTGGAGCACCTCGTTGTAGACCTCCAGCTTCTGCCGGTGGTGCCGAGGCTGCGCCTGCGACGACAGCGCCGCTCGGCTGCCGCAGCTCTCCACGTCCTCGTCGATAGCCATTGGAAGAGCTCGGGAAAAGCTTGCTGCTTCAGAGAAGCGAAATAAATCAGGTGTGGATTTATAGATTAGAGCAGAGGAATATGCTCGGAAAGAGTGAGATGCAGATTTTAGAGAGAGAAAGAAGGAGGGGAGAGAGAGCTTGAACTGAAAAAAAAGGATGAGTGAGATGGAGGAGAGAATCTTCGACAAAAAAAATAGGACGAGGAGAGAGAATCGCTTCCCTCATGGCATTTTTGGCCTTTAGCGACGGGGCCCACCTCCTGCTGTGGCTTATCCGGATGAAATTAAAGTTCTATAATAAAAACAATTGCCAATATGAGGAGTAGCACAAGATCATATAAAAATATAGCAAACCTTGTCCCTCAGTGATGTGGGACAACTCTTAACTCTCAACACGCTTCCACACGTGTGGCGGATTTTTAAGCCTACACGTGAACAACAACTGGGTGACGTGGAGTGTGTGTGGCCGTTGGGCTTCACACGTGGACAACCTTGCTCTGATACCATAAACAAACTCAAGAACTGAGGGTGCGTTTGTTGCACCGGAGTATCTCGGACTGGACTAGCTTCAAGGACTAAGCTGGACTGGCTTAGACTAGACTAAACTGGGCTAATTTAGTGAAGCGTTTGGTTGGCTTAGACTAGACTAAACTGGGCTAATTTAGTGAAGCGTTTGGTGCAGTGTCGGACTAAGAAACAAAATAATTATAAATAATAAAAAAAGAAAAAAACAACCGGTGATAAATTAAAAAAAATCCATGTTATTTGCTTCAACTTCAATTTCAACCAACATTTCATCCAAAATTTCCAGTTCCCAAATTCTACCAACTTCAATTTCAACTAAAATTTCCAGTTCCCAAATTCTACCAAAATTTCAATCAATTTCAACCAGCTTCAATTTCAACTAACCTACAATCAAATTCTAAATTGCATATTACCTAGAGGAAGAATTGGCAAATTAATTCATAATCTACACCAAAAATTCATGTTCTCTATTAAAAACCAAAGATTTACAACCTCAATTTCTCAAAAGCCAAGCATTGGCAATATTTTTCCCACGAAGGGTAAGCAAATCAGGCCTCCATTTGCGAAAACCTCCAGCCGCGAGCCTCCATTTTCAATTGTGGATCTCAGTCAACCAAATTCGTCCCTGTTCCTTCGACCCCACCATCGTTTCCTCCTCCAAACCTCTATTATCCGATGACCCACCCGTATCCCCTTCTCCAATCGACGTGAATGGCCATGTCGTCAGCGGTGGAGAGCTCAGACTCAGCCTTGCGCCTATTGTCGTCGTCGCGGTCGGTGGGTGGTCCGGCGAGGTTGGTTGAGCAAACCAGGACAGACACGAGGAGGACGGCTGGACAAGGACGCGAAGAGGAAGGAACGCGAATGGTCTTAGCAGTCCCCTGCTGATTGAGGGGTCTCGCTAAGCCCGTCTAACGAAGGACTTAGTCGGAGCGTGTCTGGTCTAGTCCCATTAAACCTAATCCTACTGCAGACCAAACAAGGGACTATAGTCTAGTCCAGTCCAATCCTTGCTAATCCTGTCAAACAAACGGGCCCTGAAAGTATTGTGTATTCGAGCAGAGAGCTATTTTCACGTCAACTTTGCATACCCATAAAGACTTGGGTTGCATATATTTATAATTAGTATATAGATTACAATCAGGGTTTGAAAACCCTATTTACATGGGAAGTTTTAAATTCAAATATACACATCAGAAAACTTAAGGGCGAGGATAAAGTCCTAAGCCTATCCAAATACATCAATTGAAACTAACGAACGACTATCCAAATACATCAATTTAAACGGACGAAAGACTCGGTCTAACATATCCATCATGTCACTAGTTATTTAGTACCAACATTAAAATTCATGGCTATCCAAATAAAAATGTTTGTTATAAAAATGTAAAAGTTAGAGAGATAACCTTTATAGTGAGTGGAGCAAAGCAGAGGTAAAATATCACACAATAATTATAGCACAAAAGATGGCAAGTAAAAGAGGGAGGGATGGATGATGTTATTGAGAATTCTTTCATTTTGTTTTCTATATTCTCTCTATCTTTTGATTGCAGCCGAGTGCTCTATTTATAGAGCAACTCGTATTATTACAATTTGACATTTACAAGATCCAACTTTGACAATACAATCTCATGCATTCCCAAATTCAATTTCACTCTGCATGGGCATTAAAAACTTCTACCAATGCACTGTGGGCATTCATTACCCACCAGCATTTTCAACACTGCACTGTGGGCATTCATTACTCACCAGCATTTTCAACAATGTTGAATTTGTTTTTGTTTTTAAATTTGTTGTCCAGAGTCTATAAGCTAATCCAAGTCGATTCTCTAAGGCCATCTCTAACCGATGGCTGGCCAGAAGGCTCATTTTAGTCCTCTGGCCCTCCAAGATTCTCCAAGATATTAATATTTTAATGAACAGTACAGGTCCATATTTGCCTCCGTCTCCAACCGAGAGCCAGATGGCTCGTTTTAGCCCTGTCACAAAAAACCGTCTCCATCCGAGGGTCAAAGGGTCATAGGGCCAAACATAATTTATTATTTAAAAACTACAACTTTATTATTTAAGTTTCATGTTGGTTAATGTTATTTAATGTTGTTTCATATTGTTTAATGTTGTTTCATGTTAGTTAATTTAATTCAATGTTGTATAATGGCTTAGGAAGTTATAGGAAAAAAAATAAAATTTAAAAAAAATATGAAACAAATTTTGTGAAATAGAAGTTATAGGAAAAAAAATAGAATTTAAAATAAAATGAAACAAATTTTGTGAAATAGAAGTTATAGGAAAAAAAAGAATTTAAAATAAAATGAAATAAATTTTGTGAAATAAAAATTATAGGAAAAAAATGGAATTTTAAAAAAATATGAAAAAAAATTTGTAAAATAAAAGTTATATGAAAAATTTGGTAAATAAAAAATAATAATAAAACTGTAAAAAAAAAAATCAAATGCAACGGCTAGTCAGCTAGTCGTTGCATTTGAATTTTTTCTTAAGAATTCCTGTCGGTTATAACTGACAAAAATTTCGACAGATTAAAAAAAAAAGCCAGCTCCTTCTAGCCCTCCAACCCTCTCCAATTTCGTAGGGCCCTCCCAGATTCCACAACCTTCTGGCCTAGCCCTCGGTTGGAGACGGTTTTTGGGCTATTTTCGGCCCTTTGGCCCTCTGGACCCTTCGGTTGGAGATGGCCTAAAAGCAGTTCCACCATGTCTAAGGTTCCATTACCATAGGGCTATCCAACCAGTGAACAATAAATAGTAATCGTCTTTTGCATCTCTACCCCTACACTGAATAGTCATAGCAATTGGCAATAAAATAATAGTATTTTTTTATTTATATAATAATAAAAAATAATTTTATTTGTGATTTCGGATTAGATTTTTAATCGTTCTCGTTGTGCCACATGTCATTATCCGAAAAAATAATTATTGGTGATGAATTTTCGATAAGATTTTTAACCAATCACGTCGCGCCATGTGTCACAATCTATTTACAATTTTTTAGGATAGATTTCCACTAATTTTTTAACGAATGACGATATGCCACGTGGCATTATCTACAACCTAATCATTTCTGAATCCTCCATATAATCCACCATCCATCCTCAGAAATCTCATACCAATTTTCTCAAAATCTCTATCATTATTCATAGTTTCTGCTTTCTTCTCACAATGTCTTCTTCTTCAAGGATGATGTGGGAAATTGATCAGTAAGAGGAAGAATTATTTAACCAATCAGAAGGAATGTTCAAACTCTAGGTGGCCCAAAATGAAAGGGAAGAGGATGAGGAGCGTAGACGGAGAGATGACGAATCAAGAATGGCAAGAGCTTCATATTCCCGTCGAGTCATCCAATATGTGGCTTAGATCTCCAGGCCCAACCATTCTAGAAACATTGATAGAAGCAAGCAACGGCGAGGTAAAGATCTATTGGACGATTATTTTTTCTGTAACAGTGCATTCCCTGATACGTACTTTAGACGTCGTTTTAGAATGGAACAACATTTGTTCAACAAAAATATGGGTGCTGTTTGCAAACCATGATTCTTACTTTGTGCAAAAGAATGATGCTTTTGGTGCTATGGGTCTCCTACCTGAGCAAAAAGTTATTGTTGCCTTACAGATGCTTGCATATGAAGCATCTGCAGACCAAGTGGACGAGATAGCGAGAATGGAAAAATCAACCATTCTTGAGTCCCTGATGAGGTTTTGCTCCGCAATCGAATATATCTACACCGCAGAGTACTTCCAAAAACCTATTAAGATGAACTTGCAAAGGCTTATGAAGAAAGGCGAGATGCGAAGTTTTCCTGGAATGATTGGAAGCATCGAATGTATGCACCGACTTGAAAAACTATCCAAGTGCATGGCAAAGAGCTTATGGGGACAGAAAAGGCACAAAAAGTATCATTTTGGAGGCGGTAGCATCATTTGATACATGGATTTGGCGAACTTTTTTCGGGGTTTCGAGAGCTCAAAATGACCTCAATGTGCTTGCACAATCCCCAGTGTTCAATG
The DNA here is from genome assembly GCA_963580275.1 of Crataegus laevigata. Taxonomy (NCBI): domain Eukaryota; kingdom Viridiplantae; phylum Streptophyta; class Magnoliopsida; order Rosales; family Rosaceae; genus Crataegus; species Crataegus laevigata. The sequence goes on along the minus strand of OY756942.1, from coordinate 31,824,781 downwards.
ATGTCATGCAAGGAAAAGCACCAAAAGTTGTGTACCAGGTCAACAGACATAAGCACCACGGGCTATACTACCTAGCAAACTACATTTACTCAATGCGGTCATCGTTTGTCAAAACAATGCCATGTCCACGAAGTGTAAAGGAAAAACACTTTGCAAGATGTCAAGAAGGGTGCAGGAAGGATGTAGAGTGTTGTTTTGGTATCCTCCAAGCTCGTTGGGTGATTGTTAGGGTGCTGCCAGAATGTTTAATTTAGAGTCGCTTCGATCCATCATGATGACGTGCATCATTCTTCACAACATGATTGTGGAAGATGAGTACGATTATGATGCCATTGATGAATATGAGTCAGACACGATGAATAATTTCAGAACACAAATATATTGTGCTCATGACTCCACTGAAGAACCCGTGCAACACGAGCCATTAGAAAGGGATGAACGTTATAATGAAAGGCTCATTCAACGATATACTGCAATTCAGGACCCATATATGCACAATGCTCGACAAATTGACTTGATAGAGCACCAGTGGGAATTGAAACAAGCTCAAGACGCTTAAGTTCATTTAGTGTGTTTATTTTTATTTGGTGTGTCTATGTCCTTTTTATTAGATGTGTTTTTAAGTTCATTTAGTGAATTTTTTTAATTATTTGGTATTTTGATGTAATTTTATTAGGTATGTTTATGTAATTTTATTTGGTGTGTTTTTTAAGTTCATTTAGTGAGTTTTTTATTATTAGGTATGTTGATGTAATTTTATTTGGTGTGTTTATGTCCTTTGAATAAAGATTCTCTTAATATAAATAAATTACCAAATTAAATAAATAGACTCTTAGTTTAAATAAAGTACTAAATTCAATAAATTGGAAACAACATAAAGTACTCTATTCAATAAATAAGAAATTACAACCCAAAATGATTGGAAAATTATGGGCTCCGATTACAAACAAAGTGATTAGAAAATTATGGGCTCGTGAATGGATCATCATCACCTAACCAATTTGTGGTGCTAAGACCATCTTCTCTTGTCGTGCTAGGACCATTTCTTCTTGCCTCTCGCTTCTCTTGCATGCCTCCTTCGCACCACGTCTGCTTTCTCTGACTTCCAAAAATATTTAGAATTCGAAGATTTCCTTTCTAAAGACGTGTTCATAATGTCACGATCTCGTTAAGCCATTCTTTCTTCTCTAACCTGTTCCCTTTCTTGCCTAAGTAGTTCTCTTTCTCTCGCAGTAGCTTGAAATTCTTTCTCAACAGCTGCAGCTTTTGCATCATCTCTAGCCTTATCAGCCTCAAATTTAGCCATTTCCCTCGCCAAAGTCAATCACCTTGGCGAGCAAGTTCTTCCATATACTTTGCATAATCATTCTTGGAAGCACTCATTTTTCTCTTTGAAGCCTAATTGGATGACGGGTAGACCCCAACGCTTGTTTAGGGGCCGTTTTGGGCACTTCTTCAGCGTCATCTTCATGAATATGCGAGGCATGATCGGGCGTAGAGTGTAGATGAGTGTTGTTCATGAAAACTTCTGGACCGACAGACACAACTCTGAATTTAGGACAATCTTGGACAATATTCTAACATTTCCACAGGTTGAGTGATTTGTTTTTGCTTTTGATTTTGGCATTATACCAAGCTTGTGCTTGAAGTACCTACACAATGCGGGAGAATAAATAATTATAATCAAAGTACGTAATGTAAATTTGGGTGTAGTACAAACAAATAAAAATATATTGTTACCTGATCTGCTAAATTTTCCCCACTTGGAAGATTACCACTAGTTTGTGCCAAGGCGTCTCTCCACATACTAAACGATTGGCTGAGTATTTTCCAATGACTGGACATTGATTCTTTGGTTCTTTTCCCACCAATTTTCTCAAGAAAATTGGTATGAATAAGACTCTACATTTCTCGCAACTGCATCTCATTACCCGTAATCAGATCATGAGTAACTTCAACCCAGCTAGTACACAACGTAACATCTTCAATAAGCGACAATTCGTACCTACATCATTAGTCATTTTGTTGGAAAAAAATTGGATTGAAACTTTGAGAGAAAGATAGGAATGTGGTTGAAAATATGAAATTGCGGTGTAATGTAGAAGATAATGAGAAGTTATTTATAGAAAAGTAAAATCAAATTTTTTCTTTCGGATTTTTATTAATTTTTTACTTTTTTTAAATTTTTATTCCCCAAATTAATCTCTGTCGTTGGATTTAAAAAAAAAAATTGAATTCCAACACTCCAGATTATGCCACGTGGCACAACGGTAAGTTTTCTTACTTTTAAATTATTATTTTTTAAATTTATAAAGGTGGCACAACGGTAAGTTTTCTTAATTTTAAATTTTTTTTTAAATTTATAAAGGCGAATAACGTGGACCATTGATCTTAGATTCAACAGCTGATATTAAATCAAGTTTTTAATTTTTTTTTTACCATTGGAAATCCAACGGTCCACAACTTGTAGCCGTTGAAATCCAACGGATGTGAAGAAGCCACGTGGCCTCCCCAACGGTAACATTTTCAAGTGCGCCGCGAGCCCCAAGCCTAAAATTCTATCAGATGACGATCGCCCACGCACGCTTGAAGCCCACGCGCTTGACACAAAAAATATATAAAACGTGGCTGATGTTGCCCTGACGTCAGCCCACGTCACATTCCCTTCGGGCGCTCGGGCCAGGCATCTCCCCCGGGCCTGCTCGGGCTCGCCACTAGCACACGCTGGGCTTCATCATTCGGGCTACACGGCCCTGTTCCTGTGCCTGTCCCTCGGGCTAGAGCACACAATGGAAGTGCTCTAATGAATAAACAACTTACAGTCATTCACACACATAAAAGATTAATGTAGCAAATTGATAGAAGTGGTACTCGACTTTGTTATCTGAGATTGACATAACTTCTCACTTTGTTCTCTGACAATGAAAATTGATAGAAGTGGTACTTGACTTCATATATCGTAAATCATTTTGGTTATTCTGTAAAAATTGTCAATATCCTCGTTAAATAGAAGGGTTTTTTGACAAAACTATCCTTAAAAAGGTGGTCAAGTGATCATATAGCAAAGATATTGACAAGTTTTTCACAAAATGATCAACTTTTATTGTTAGAGACCAAAATCAAGAATTATAACATTGTCAGAGACAATTTTAACTAAAAAAACTAACATGGAAACTCGTAATGAAATTAAGAATTATGGCAGAGTTAGAGACCTTTTTAACTAAAAAAATTAACATATAAACTCGTAATTAAAAGTAATGTTATTCATACTATGTTTTTGTACCACATTTTCATACCACTACCTTAGGTGACATTTGATGTGAACAGCCACATCATTTGAATTAATCAAAATTTTAAATTTAGTTCATTATTTAATAAATTAATAATTAAGAAAACTAGTTAATTAAATTATAATTGTGGTATACGATGAGTCTTTCTCCTTCATTTCCTTGAGTTTTGTAAATTTTTCAAATGATGTGCCTGTTCACATCAGATGTCACGTAAAAATAGTATAAAAATGTGGTATAAAAATATAGTATGAATAATATTAATCCGTAATTAATATATATCATATACGTGAACCTTTAATGCCAACGAGAGTTTCATAATTGAATATACGACTCAACAAAAACTGATGGTAACCAAAAACCCAGGTTTTGTTAGGTTTTATTTCTTATGAGTGGCACAAGAAAATGAGGCTCTCATGGGGTCCAGCCTCGGTTACAACTTACAAGCACTAATGACCCATGATGCTATGAAAAGTACATATTCCATTTTATTTCTATCTGCTTGCTTAGCTCACATTCCTATTTTAAATGCCCTGATAATTGAAGCTGGACACCTTAAAATTCCAGTAGTCATATAAATGGTGGTGTTATTTACACTTTTTTTTTTTACTTTTCAAATATTTCTCTCAATTTTTTGTCGTCAAATAGAATGAATTAAAGAGTATCAAAGAACAAAAATTAATAAAAAATGTGCGGAGGGTAAAACGGAAAGTGTGGATAACACCACCCTATATAAAGATCATATCTATTCTCAAAGTATCTTCAAAGGAGTTAGCAAATTTTTTCTTTAAAATTGTCATTTGCTAATTCGTTTGGCGCTTCCTTACTCCATCTTATATGAAAACATGATCTACATAGTTATTATTGTCCATGTGTACAAAAAAAATATACAAGAAATAAAATACTTGGCACCCAAGGCATCCTATTTAGGAAAGATTACATTCATTGAGGATAAATAAGTCTATAAATAATATTTTTTAACTACATCTATATTAAGTAATAACTTCCATTACAGTTATAAAATTCGTTTGGTCCCTAGAGAGGTTTTACTGTACCATCTAATTGTTTTTTAAAACTATTTGACAAAAAAAAAATTCGTTTAAAAATATTGTTTAGCGGTAGTCCTCTCACTTGTAAGTTGGAGGTTATAGATTCGATTTTCGTAAATTGCCAGTTTATTCTCTTCTCACTTGTAAGTAGAGGTAGAAGTCTTAAGTTAAGTTTAATTTTCGTGAATGTCAAGTTACCAAACTATTTTAGTTAGCTTATTATGTGGCTATGAATCGCTCAGACGGATAAGGTATTTATAGGAGGAGATTTAAATGGACACGTGGGTAAGGAGACAGGTAACTATGGGGGTTTTCATGGTGGCCATGGCTTTGGGGAGAGAAACAAGGAGGGGGAGGCCATCTTGGATTTTGCGATGGCATATGATCTCTTCTTAGCCAACACCTTCTTTAAGAAGAGAGAAGAACATGTGATCACCTACAAGAGTGGGTCGTCAAAAACACAAATAGATTTTCTTCTAATGAGGAAGGGGGGTCATATAACTTGTAAGGATTGCAAAGTTATACCGGGAGAGAGTTTGGCTACTCAACATCACTTGTTGGTGATGGATGTACATATCAAAAGAGAGAGAAAAAAGAACAAGACCCTGAAGAGCCCAAGGACTAGATGGTGGAATCTAAAAGGAGAAAAACAAGCTATTTTCAAATAGAAGGTAATCACCCAATGTGTGTGGGATAGAGAGGGAGAAGCTAGCCAAATGCGGGATTCCATGGCTAGTTGTATCCGCAAGGTAGCAAAAGGGGTACTAGGAGAGTCCAAGGGCTTTGCTCCACATCAAAAAGAATCTTTGTGGTGGAATGAGGAGGTACAATCAAAGGTTAAGGCTAAGAAGGAATGTTGTAAAGCCTTATACAAGGATAGGACCGATGCAAACGGTGAAAGGTATAGAATAGCAAAGCAGGAGGTGAAAAAAGCTGTGAAAGAAGCTAAGCTAGCGGCTTTTGACAAGATGTATAAGCGACTAGATACAAAAGAAGGAGAGTTTGATATCTATAAACTAGTTAGAGCAAGGGAAAAGAAGACAAGGGACCTAAAACAAGTGAGGTGCATCAAGGATGAGGATGGAAATGTTCTTGCTACGGAGAAGGCGGTCAAAGATAGATGGAGAGGTTATTTTCATAATCTTTTCAATGAAGGACATGAAATGAGTACTTCTTTGGGGGAGTTGGGTAACTCAGAAGAGTGTAGAAACTACTCATTTTACCATCGAATTAGGAAAGAAGAAGTGGTTGTAGCCTTAAAGAAGATGAAGCATAGAAAAGCAGTGGGTGGTATTGCATGGCTCACAGACCTTTTCAATAGGATTTTGAAAACGAAGAATATGCCAAATGAGTGGCGAAAGAGCACTTTGGTGCCTATCTACAAGAATAAAGGCGACATACAAAATTGCATGAACTATAGGGGTATTAAGTCAATGAGTCATACAATGAAGCTCTGGGAGAGAGTCATTGAGCGTAGACTAAGGCAAGAAACACAGATCTCGGACAACTAATTAGGGTTCATTCCAGGGCGCTCAACCATGGAGGCAATCTATCTCTTACGAAGATTGATGGAAAGATATAGAGACATGCAAAAGGATTTACACATGGTCTTTATAGATTTGGAAAAAGCATATGATAGGGTTCCAAGAGACATTCTTTGGAGAATTTTAGAGAAGAAAGGAGTACAAGTAGCATATATCCAAGCTACAAAGGATATGTATGATTGAGCAGAGACGAGCGTAAGAACTCATGAAGGACAAACCGAAAGCTTCCCCATAACTGTAGGGTTACATCAAGGCTTATCTTTAAGTCCTTACCTTTTTGCATTGGTAATGGATGAGTTAACGAGACATATTCAAGATGATATTCCTTGGTGTATGCTTTTCGCAAACGATATAGTGTTGATAGATGAAACTCAGGAATGGGTAAATGTGAAGCTTAACCTTTGGAGAGAAGTGTTGGAATCTAAGGGTCTTCGCCTAAGTCGGTCAAAGACAGAATATATGGAGTGCAAGTTCAGTGCAACTGGAGGTCCAATTGAGTCAGGGGTGATGATTGGACTAGGAAATACCAAAGAGCGACTGTTTTCGCTACCTAGGATCTATCCTGCAAAAGAACGGAGATTTAGATGGAGACCTTAACCATAGAATACAAGCTGGATGGATGAAGTGGAAGAGTGCATCTGGCGTGTTGTGTGATCGTCGTATGCCACTAAAGCTCAAGGGCAAATTTTATAGGACGACAATATGGCCGGCGTTGTTGTCTGGTACGGAATGTTGGGCGGTGAAGCACCAACACGTACATAAAATGGGTGTAGCAGAGATGAGAATGCTTCGTTAGATGTGTGGGCACACAAGAAGAGATAAGATTAGGAATGAGGAGATTCGAGGTAAAGTAGGAGTAGCCGAAATTGAAGGAAAGATGAGAGAAAATCGGTTACGGTGGTTTGGACATGTGCAACGAAGGCTTACTAATGCCTCGGTTAGAAGATGCGACTACGGGACAGAAGTTCAGGGCCAAATGGGTAGAGGGAGACCTAGGAAGACTTTGGAAGAAACTCTAAGAAAAGACTTAGAGTATTTGGATTTAACGAACGACATGACACAGGACAGAGTGCAATGGCGTTCTAGGATTCATATAGCCGACCCCACTTAATGGGAAAAAGCTTTGTTGTTGTTGTTGTTGTATTATGTGACTTACCCCACTTCTTTCACTCTTAATATAAATAAATGGAGAGTGCTGGCAACCTTTGCTTTGGATCTTTTTCTTTCTTCAAACGACACGTGCCATTTTTTAACACATAAAACAAGATTTTTAATGCATTTGGCTAATGACACGTATAACGTTTTTGTTCCTTATTAACCTACTACATTGCCATTGTTAATTTTCTTGCAGGATCAACGCAATTGAGTTAGAATATGACACTATGGATACACTTGGAATTATATCCAATACAATAATCATTATTAAAAAAATAATTTTCTATGTTGAGATGTTGAAATGAAACCGTCGAAATCTGACTAAAAGTGATGGACCTCATAATATCCTGATATTTTTATCGAAATTTCCGTGTTTTTATGCTACCGATATTTCCGATAGAGAGATTATATTCACACACCCCAAATTACTTCTCCCACACCTTTTTATTTTTTTTTAATATTTTCTACCCACCACAAACACTTGATAGAAAAATATTAAAAAATTAAAAGGGTGTGAGGGAAGTAATTTGGGGTGTGTGAATATAATCTCCCTTCCCGATATCATCGATATTTTAGACCTTGGACCTGACCAAATATGAGTCTGTGACACGAAATTTCTTCTTTTTTTTTTCTTTCGATTATTCGTCATTTCTAATTATTGCTGGGCCTTAAAATCGACTTGGTCGGGTCCAAGCCAATAGCTCGTTTGCGAAGAAAAACTTTCACGTGCTCATTCTTTCACATTTGTCAATGGCCTGTTTCTCAGATGTGCATCTTTTAGATCGTACAAGATTTTTTTAGTATATTGATATTTTTACTTAAGATAATGGAAAGTTCGGCAAAGCTACATAATAAGCAAGTTAATTTGGTATCAAATTTGTTATCAACGAGATTCGAACTTAAAACTTCTCACTTTTAAATTAAGATAAATATCACCAAACCGTAATATTAAAGAATGACAAATCGTACAAGATTTAAACTAAACTTCGTTATAGAAAGAAATTTAACGCACTTTATCAAACTCTCACAAGGATTTTACTGTAGTTTGCAAGCCTCGTAGCTCTTTAGCCTGTTAAATAGGTGATGTCTAGAATTTAATTGGCCCGCTTGTTAGTAGCTATGACAAACTGGTAGTGTTTGTGCCGGTGTTCGTATCGTTTCTGTTATATTAACAAATGATGTCGTGTCAAATTTATTATTTTAAAGGGTTCTTAAAAGGTGGATCTAATAAGAACCTAATTTGTTAATTGGTCGTGTCGTTTCATTTCACGACAACGGGTTATGCAAGAAAGTGTCATGCCTAATGTTTAGATATGACAAACGATATTTTATTTTCTTAAATAGTGACTAGATAACAACTCGAAACGTTAAAGTGACTCAAAATCTATTATTTTCATATCATTAATATATCGTGCAAGAAACTGCCATGCATACTTGCTAGTAACAATGTTTTAGTAGGTTGAAGCAATAAACTTGAAAAATGGCCATGCATGGTTGTAGATAGTTTTACGTCCATTCCCCTTCATCGCGATGACCGCTTGGTGACGAATGATGATCTCATGTTTGTTGTTACTTTCACACTTGGTTTTGTGAAGCCTTGAGAATGCCACAATACATAATTTTGAAGCTATTTGCTAATTGACATTTTTAATTGCTTGTCGGGGATTATTGAAATATCTTTGACAATTGAAATGTGCTTGGAACAAAAGTCAATAATTTTTTTTAATTGTAACAAAAGTATACTATCTAGATTCTATACTCAAGTTTTGCTAAAATTGTTTTATAAATTCCCTTATATTTAACAAAAAATATATATTATGAAATCCCAATTATGATTGTTAATAACACTATAATTTATTGATTGAACCACCATATCTGAACGAAACATATTCTTATGCACCATCGTTCATGGTGGGATGGAGATCAAATCTTCTAAATTCATTTTGTGTTTAGCCCTCTCCGTGGCATGTATCATTGATTGATATGTGTTGAATTTATAACAACAAAGTTAAAGAGGGTTAAGTTTATTAACACGTATCAATCAATAATATAAACTACACACAAAATGTATGCAGAAGATTTGAACTTGGTGAGATGACCCTAGTGGCCCTACTATATTGTCCTTTGATTCTCTCTTATGTCATTATTTCTTAAAAAATTTATCTAAAAATGCAACAAAAACTCAAATATTCATCTAATTAATCCCCAAAAATTTGTGTACATTGTTTACTTTTTTCGGAATATAAGCAAATTGAAGATTGGTTGCGTATGAATTTCAAATCTTATAACTGATGTAAGAATATTTTGGTTTTTCAAGTAGGATGTAGTGTCACTTATCATACATCATTTATCATTTGACGATATAAATTTAGCAAGTTTTGATAATTATGGTATTGTTGTTTAAGATGTGTTGTGTCTCGCCTGGACGTGTGATATTGTTTATACGTTCGTTGGTATAAAACACAAGCGACGCTAACGTAAAATTGTAAGTTATGTTTATCTTACAAGCAAAAGACTGTTCCACCCAATGATTTTTTAGCAGGAAACAAATTGCACACATAATTTTGTTGTCTTTGATTTAAAAAAAAAAACAGAGATTCGCTGATAGCTTTGTCACGGCGTTCTACTCTTGTGGTGGCAGAAAGACTCACAAAAGCCAACTCATTAATATGGTCAAAGTATTATAGATGGCTCCTAAACCAGATTAACCAATTAATTGGTGCAACTCATAATTATTAATTATCCTCCAATTCAAAAAAATTAAAAATCATTCAGGAATTGTTAATTTCCAACTGAAAATAAAAAAAGAATATTATTATTCGAGAAGCAGATAATATTCTTTTGCTTAATACATCGATGGAGTGTACATGTCAACCACTCAAAACAGGAATCGTGGACGACAAAACCGCTGTGAATGGTCTCGATTGAATCTCCACCGTCGGATAATGAATAAACGTAACAACTCAAAAATCATAAACCAGTTAAAAACCTTTTTTGCTTTGTCAAATTATCAAAATATTCACGAAATAAATAAATAAAATAAATACAGAGAAGACAAATTGCAGAGTCAGAGAGGAAGAGACGAGTGTTTGACATGAAAAAAACCAGGGAGGCGTTTCTTGCTGGGTTTACATAAGTCTGGCTGCTGTGGGCAAACTGGAACTTTTATCTGCTGGGTTTGTAGATTGTCACAAATATATGGGAAATATTTGCTGGGCATACTCTGTTTTTATTTGGGGTTAAATTATATAAATTCTTCTGTACCATATTTTTGTAAAGCTTTTGGTTTTGCCTATGGAAAATCTTTGCTGGGTTTGCTCTGTTTTGGTTTGGGTTAATTAGACAAAGGGGATTCTTCTGTATCATATTTCAATCTTTTTTTTGTTTTTTTTGAGGAGAATTTGGAGACAGATTATGGGTCAGTGCATATCTGGGAAAGTGAAGAGAAAAGGGCTGGGTGGTGGTGGTTCTTCAAGTCGTTCTTCCTCTGGCGGCGGCGGCGGCGGTGCTGGGTGTGCAGCGAGGCAAGGATGTTGGAGCATGACAAGAGAGAAAAGGTCCAGGTTCTATATTGCTAGGAGATGTGTGGTGATGCTACTTTGTTGGCATAAATATGGCAAGTATTCATGAAACTTCAAACTATATATTTTTTTCCTTTTTGTTTGAAACTGTTTTAGTTTTTTCTCAATTGTTTTTTTGTTTTCATGTTTAAATCAATGGAGGTTTTTCATTTTCATCAAATAGTAGATTTCATAAAGCTAGATGTCTTCCCCTTTCGTGATCATGAAATTCATGGTTGGCAAGTTTTTTTCCTTCTTTTGATTGTTCTTAGTTTTATCCCAATATTTGGCATATTTTAGTACCTAATGAATTGATTCCCATTAACCTTTTAGACGTTGAAAGGAAATCGAAATCCCAACTTAGTAGAGATATTTTTTAGTGTGACCGGCACACGGAGTGGTACACTACGTATCACTATACAAATAGTAGAATATGTGTGTTAAAATGTTAATAACTCAAAAAATAAAATTTCGCACCACTTATATAAAAACACGTATTGTATTACCGTGTTTCCGTCACAATGAAAAATTTCGCAACTTAAGGAGGTTTTTTTAATTAGGAACGCCCTAACTACGAGGTAGTTAAGCCATAGACTAATTAATGCATATGATGAAGAGATTTTTTAATGTGATCGGTATACAGGGTGATATATCACGTATAATTATACAAATAGTAGGATAACTTAAAAAATAAAAAAATTTACAACTTATATAGAAACACGTGATATATCATTTTTATTTTGATTAGAATAAAAAATTTCTCAAAGAATGGGCCTGGGGTAGATGTTTTTGTGCGTTGCCCGGGAAACGACTTACCTATATACCCTAGGGAATTTATGATCCAGATAGGTTGTATATTTTAATTGTGTGACATGACATTGTATCAACGGTAAGGACATCACCACTTTGAGATCCTCCTCACATTTAAATTTTGGACCATCTCCAATGGTTGAGCTAAAAGTCAAATATTTTATCCTGAAAAATTTAGCTTTTAGCCCAAAACAGTTTTTCTACTCCAACTGTTTCAAGTCTAAAATTTTAGCCTTGAATTATTAAAGAACAAACTTAGGCTATTTTTTTTTAAATTAATTTTTTTAAATAAATATGTAGATTATCGTAAATTAATTTTATGAACATTTTAATCAATTTTTTTTTTAATTCCGATAAATATTTTCACTCGATTTGGTGGAACCCACACCGATTTCTGGGCTAAATTCTGGGAGAAATCTGGCCTTGGTTTAACATTTAGCATTTAGCATTTAGCCCGAATTTTCCCCTTGCATTGGAGTGAGTTTGGGGGGTAATTTGGCTTCTCTCTTACTTGATGTTGATGATGAATCAAACATTGACAGAGAGAAAGGACTTTCGGTTTATAAGTAGGTCGTGCTACTTCTGAAATTGTCAATTGCTTTTATAGTGAAACCTCAACGTTTTTTATAGTATTAGAGTATGTTGTCTGACGTTAAACCTAACAACCATACGTACTTCACGTCATCCCATGCATGGAGGGAGGTAAGGCCAATGCGGTTACATGCCCCGTCTCATCCCTTTTTTTTTTGCATTACAAATTATTCAATTAATAATTCCTTTTTTTTTTTGCTTTGCAGATTATTCAATTAATAATATTAAAATAGTGAAAATCTTCTTTTAGTTTTGAGTAAATTGTAACTATGGTCCCTGAACTTTAACTCAATTGGAGCAATGGTCCCTCAACAAAAAATCCATTACTATTGGTCCCTCAACTTATCAAAACGTGCAGCTATGGTCCCTCAACTAAAAATTCATTACCATTGGTCCCTCAACTTTAATTTAACTGGAGAAATGGTCCCTTAACTTTAATCCAATTGTAGCAATGGTCCTTCCAATATAACTCGTTTTGACAATTTTTTTTACATAGATGACGAAAAGAACCATAATTATACACTTTGATGAGTTAAAGGATCATAATTGTATAAATGGTCATTCCAACATAACTTATTTTGACAAAATTGATGAAAAGGACTATAGCTACACATTTTGATAAGTTGAGGGACCAATGGTAATGGATTTTTAGTTGAGGGACCAATGGTAATGGATTTTTAGTTGAGGAACCATTGCTCCAATTTGATTAAAGTTGAGGGACTATTCGTACAATTTACTCTTTAGTTTTTAAATGCCACTCCATGTATATTTTTTTTCACGCACTAATGTCTAAATCTTGTTGAGTTGCATGTATTTGGTTAATTAGTACAAATGAGCATTAGATTGTCAATACAACAATTAAAAACAAAATTAGACAATAGTGTAATAAAATTAGGCATTTTGTAATTAATTTTTTCAGCATTTGTAAAAGAACTAGCTTTATTTGTCTAAAAAAAGAGCTCAAATTTTTTAAGGTGCCATCTCTTAGTTAAATTTCTGACTTCGTTCCTGCGTCACCCCTATATGTTGTCTACGTGTTAGCTTAAAAAATTGCCACATATGAACAGTCGTGTTAATAATGAATTTAACATTAATAAAAAAAACTTATAATTAAGTTGAAATAATCCTTATATTGTCAATTAGTTTTTACGGTATAATTAACCCCAACCTTCTTCACTTGACCTATCTAATGGGCATCACTTGGTTTTCAATATACAAACCAATGAACTTTGTTATGTGGCCATAAGAATCTTTTGTCAAGGTAAGTCCAAGCAGAATATACGATGGGCCATGGCTTTCTACGCTCCAGCTCATGAATCACCCAGAACGAGATAAAAGATGAAACAAGAATGAATATTCAAATGCAGAGACAAAATATTCACTTTAATTAATCATATAAATTTGCACCCAGAACACAACATAATCGCATTAATTAATCATATAAATGGTGTGTTTTAAATTATTACATTATTCTACTTCTTGGAGTTATTTGATGGAACTCCAGCTAACGTGGACTGTGAAAACAAGATAGTATCAAAAAATTTGGAGGTTTAAGTACAAATGAGAAAACAAAACACGACGTTGATCGCACGAATCGGCTTCACAATTTTTATAACAGTTAAACTAAGACAGATAGATGTCTTGAGGGCCGACCCTTATAGAGTTGATTAGGAATCGAACTTGGGTGAGTGTCGATTCCACAGCTTTGAAAACCCTCAAAATTTGTGTACGCTAAAGAGGAAAGAAGCAAAACCATGATCGCTGAACTGGCCTTACAACTTATTCACCGATACATCAAAACAAATGCCTTGAGAGCTTGCCCTTTAAGAGTTGATTTGGTCCACAAGTCAAATCACAGAGAACAAACATAAACTATCACCCAATTGGGTTAATTTAATTTAATTGCACCCAAATTATGGTACCACCTCCTCACCGCTTTATGAATTTCTATTTGAATCTGTAACCTCACTACATCAGCCAGCAATGAATGTAGTGTATATTCGTTGTACACAAAAATCCAAACTCGTAGATTGTTACAAAGTACAACAACATTAAGCAAAACTCCAAAGCTCAAAACTTTATTATATATTTCCCTTCCTCGTAAGTTATTCCAAAATTTCAACAAACTCTCTCTCCTCTCTTCCTCTCTTTTCGATGAACAGCCCCGACGGTTATCCGCTTCTCCCTATTAATCTCTATCCAGACGACGCGTCGCCGACATGGATGAACAAAGGAGACAATGGGTGGCAGCTAATAGCAACCACCATGGTTGGCATGCAAAGTGTGCCCGGCCTTGTGATACTCTACGGAAGCATGGTGAAGAAGAAATGGGCCGTGAACTCAGCGTTCATGGCCCTATACGCTTTTGCCGCGGTCCTAGTATGTTGGGTCATGTGGGCTCACAACATGTCATTTGGTGCAAAATTTTGCTCAATTTTGGGAAAACCCGGTTTTGCCCTGGGCCAAACGTTTCTGTTGTCGGAATACGCTTATATTCCGATGGCTGACTATGTGTACTACCAATTTGTTTTCGCCGCCATTACTGTGATTTTGCTTGGTGGTTCCCTCCTTGGGAGGATGAACTTCTATGCCTGGATGCTGTTTGTGCCAATGTGGCTCACCTTGTCATACACCGTGGGTGCCTTTAGCATTTGGGGGGGAGGGTTTCTTGAAAAGTACATCATTGATTATGCTGGTGGCTTTGTGATCCATCTTTCTTCTGGTGTGGCTGGTTTCACTGCTGCTTATTGGGTAATTGTTCTTGACACCCAACGCTATGCTTAATATGCCATACGTTATCATTAGTTATGCTTATTATGCACAAACGGAATCGCATGCAAATTCTATCAAGAGTAGCACCGAGAAACACAAAATCGACAGTTTGCCGTAAATAATAAACCATAGTTTGGTGCATCCATATTGTTTGGTTGGTGCTTCAGTTCTATTTTTTTTATTAAATGGTTATAACCAATTAGATTCTTTAAAGGAAGGGATTCCTATTTTTTTCAAAAAAAATGAAGATTAGTTGTGGGACTCATTCTACATCGAAATTCAGCGATCCAAATGTCTATTTTCTAAATCTTGATTCATAGAAAATCTTTGCAAAAAAATCAATTCAATCTGAAACCATTTGCCTATTTAATTCTCACGATGAAATTTCAATGTTTTTTTATAACATAATGTTTGTTAATTTCTCTGGACTCGATTAGATACCTCAAATATTTGCGATTTAGCTAATATTTTGCTAGGATAATTCATGAGATTCAACTTGAAAAATATACGATTCTGATAGATGAATTTCGATGTAAGTGGGCCCCACAACTAATCTTTTTTTTTTTTTTTTAGTAAGTAGGGATCCCTTCTCTTGAAGAGCCTCTATAAACAATTGTATTTGTGCATCTTTCACGCCTTTCTTTAGTATGTTTTTCGCGTTAGATTTTCCTGGCATGATGGAGTGATTTGGTGATGATCATGTAGGTAGGACCAAGGCAAGCGCATGACAGGCAACATTTTCCACCAAACAACATAATTCACATGTTGGGAGGTGCAGGGTTTTTGTGGCTTGGATGGACAGGATTCAATGGAGGATCTCCATTTGCAGCAAACGTGATTACATCTTTGGCCATTTTGAACACTCATATCTGCACTGCCACCAGCCTTCTGGTGTGGGTTTCCCTTGACATGCTGGTCTACCGGAAAAGCTCTGTGATCGGTGCGGTCCAGGGGATGATCACCGGCCTCGTCTGCATCACCCCTGGTGCAGGTAAACTCCTTGCTCAACTGACCAAGCCAATGAAACGTCCTCTCGATGATCAAGTGGATTCTTGTTTTAAAGTCGAGCGTCAAACAATCTCACAACATAAGACGTCATATATCTAACAAAAACATAGACAACTAGACATTGGTGTCATAAAAACAAGAACATGGTGGTTAGGAATGTTTATGAACTGGGTTTTGATTTATTTAAGAAAGTAAAAACAAGCAATTTTGCAGCATTCCACCAATAATATGTACATGATCGAGCAGGGATTGTGGAGCCATGGGCAGCGCTAATAATGGGAGCAATGTCTGGCTCAATACCTTGGTACACCATGATGATATTGCACAGAAGGTCAGCCTTCTTCCAAAGCGTCGACGACACTTTGGGGGCCTTCCACACGCACGCGGTAGCCGGCCTCTTGGGGGGACTCCTCTCGGGCTTCTTTGCCCGTCCCAACCTTCTCCGAATGATGTACCCGGGCTATACATACGGTCCTGGTTTAATGTACTGCATGCTTGACGGGAAAACAAAAGTTGGCCTCAAACAAATGGGGTACCAGATCGGTGGAGCACTTTTCATCATCGTATGGAACGCCGTTGTCACGAGCTTGATATGTATTTTGATCAGCCGCATTGTTGATCTTCGAATGAAGGAAGAGGACCTCGACATTGGTGACGATGCTGCGCATGGAGAAGAAGCCTACGCTCTGTGGGGAGACGGGGAGAAGATGCCTACACAGATTCGATGGCAGAATCCTCAGATTCCTTCCATTTGCAGACGGCAGAAGCGAAGTTTTGTAGAGGAAATGCAGTAAGTTTAGCAGTATGTTCCCCCTTTTTTATCGTTCAAAGAATGCATGCAGCAACTCTCGTTGCTGGCTTCCATTTCAGTTCATCCTTTTGTTCTCGTCTGCAAATTGCACATGTTCATACTGGTGAAGAATGTAGCAACTGGAGTACACGTGACATGTAATTTACGTTCACGTCACACGTCTTCTGTAAATTGGCGAAAAATAATGAGATGAACAAATATAATACGAATCCAAATTAAAGCGTTATGATTCAAATTACGAGCAACTTCTGCTGGAACACAAAATAACAGCTATCTTTTAAAATAAGATTCTTTGTCGATTCGATTCAAAAAAACTTGGGCAAACCCTATTGATCCTTCTTTTCATACAACAGTTTGGTAAGATTTACAGACATAAAGTTGTGGATATGCATCTCCAAAGAAAACTGACCCTCTTTAGGGAACTCGATACACAATTAATATTTACATATTTGGGGAAAATTTCTAATTTCTAAGGTGGCTGTACATTAAATATTGTAGAAGTTCCCTCGTCATCCAATAACTCGTAAAGGTCTTCCTTGCACCATAATCTTCACAATGAAAAACTATGCCAGAGGTCTAGAAGGCATATTCGTAGAAGAAACGACTCATTAGAGCGGAATAACCTTATATAGTGATCAAGGCCCTTGAATTGACTTGCGAAGCTTGAATAGTTCGTCTCTCCATATGGCTGCAGGAACAAGCCGTTAATTTGCAAATCATCCAATAAACATATAAACATGAATCAAGCAATCCAAAGCAAGTTGATGAAATAAAAAACAATGGGAAATCGTAACTTGACTTGGTAATTGTATATGTTAGAAAAGCAGTGAATTGAAGTCCTGATAAAATACCTGCATCTTTATATCTTTCCTCTTTGATAGCTAGATTGATATTCTTGACCAAACCAAGTTCTTGAATTAAAGAATCTGGGCCCTCTATAGCACTGAAAATAATACAACATATGATCAGACATACACAAAAGAACGACGAAGCAAAATAGAGGGCCCCAATATACAATTCAGTCGGCAGTACCTGTCAAGAGATACGTCGTAACAAGACTTCGTCTCGCGCCCTCCGCCCATCCCATAACTGATCCTCACTGCATCTGTTAAGACAATCTGTTTGTTTACATATATGGGTGCCTGCACATGGCAAGTGTCACTCGAACTTAACATCAATTTCAACGACCCGATCATGCTTAAACATAAGGTTTCTTCTTGCACATGAAGAAGCAGGAATATTTATTGACAAAGTATGAGCATTTGTGTTGAGGAAGACAAGAGATAGATACCTTGCATCCATGTGCAAAATTTATGGCGTCTGACGGGCGTGCATCAACACTACGAAAGCCATTTTCCCCTGGCTGCATAACAGAAACCTCAATGACATAAGCATACTTCATTTTCTTTAAAAGATTAGGACATAACTCACCGGGGTTTTAACTTTTACCACCTTGCTAAAGTACAATCTGGCAAAGTAAGTATTCCGCACTCTTTCCGTAATTCTCACCATATTCACCTGGAATTGAAGAATTGACATAAATAAGACAACGATCTGAATGGCTTTACATGCCACTTTGAAGTTGGAAATTTAATGTAGTACAATTAAAATGCGACACTACCCATTAGGGATCTGAAGACTATGGATGTCCTTTTAAGTCAGACAAATTACATACTTGCAGTCCTTTCTCAACACTCACTTCTAAATCTACTTATTGGTATCATTAGATTTCTTATGAACATGCAATAAACATAAGTGAGACTAGTGAGTAGCTAAAGCAAGAAAAGGACAAAAGACAAAAGCATTATCTTCGGCCCTTCAAAAAATAAACTTAATGCATGGAAAAAAATTAGCTCCATACTTGATAGCCGAGTTTGTCAACGAGATTTCTCATAAAGTGAAATTGATCCAGGGAGTCCTGCAGCAAGACCGATTCTGGGATCAATATACATTTTACACAAGAAGGCATCAATGCAACCAAATGAATTACAAAGTTCATGCAGTTACCCCATGCTCATCTCCCCATTGGCCGTCTATGAGATTTTCGATCGCAAATTCGCCTGAAAACAAAAACCAGATAACGACATTTAATGACCGAGGATGTGTACTCCAAATTAGTATTACATTCACATTCATTCATATGACACGCATAACTTCATATACCTACAACAATTGGAAGCAAAAAGTCTCCATCACAAGAAATCTTGAGAAAAATCGTCGGACTTTGGAAACGCTGGACAAAGTTTCGGCCTAATGTATCGAAAAAATTATGTCGTCGGCTGGCTTGGATCGAAAAGGGAAGCAATTTACCAGATGAATGCCATTTCGTCTCTTCTTGAAAACCTCGCCTTAGCATACGGTAGTGAGATATAGTTTCTGCAGTAATTAAACACAGATGAACAGTTTCAAAGACCTAATCACAATCAATTAGCATCAAATTACTCCATTTTAGGACAAAATTGCAGAATTTAGGTGACAAATACTTCGTATTTCGGACGAAGTAGTAAGAATTTCAACAAAGTAAAATCAAAATCAATTCGATAATCACGAATGCATAGAAATGTCCGTATCCGTATATTCATATAAATATGTATACGCATGAGAGAGAGAGAGAGAGAGAGAGAGAGAGAGAGAGAGATGGGACCTGAGAGGAGGAGGGAAGCTTGGATGTAGTCGAAATCGTGATGATCGTCGGCATTGCTGGATCTGGAGCGAGAGGAAGAGTTACAGCAGGCAATGCGGAGCGATTTGAGCGAACGGCACCGTTTTGGTGATCTGATAAACCCTAACCGAACAGTGCAGAACAAGTGGCGCGAAGAGGAGGAAGAAGAAGTGTTTGGAATCGGACGGATGGCAGCTAAGCGATCCGGGCCGTGGCATTTAGCTCCGGCTCCGAGCATTGTACCAAACAAAAATATCAACGTCTGATAGACAGAGAGAGAGGAGAGAGAAAGTTGTGCTTATCTTCGGTTTCAAGCGCTTTCGTCTTTCATTTGCGGCTGGCTTTTTAACTCTTTATTTGCGGCTGGCTTTTTAACTCTTGTTCTAATCAATGTGATTAACGAGTTTAATTAATGATTAATTATTTTATAATTTTGTTCTAATTCTCCCTCTTAGAGACATGTCTCCCCGAATAAATTAACTCAACTCGATTGTTTTCCGTGGGCCGGTGGTGGCTTGGTTGGTCTCGTCCCTCTATACTTGGAATGAAAAGATCTCAAAACATACCCATTATTAGCTGGAAGAATCAAATACTTCGTTCTCATCGATTGAGATTGACTGTCGTCTTTGAATTGGCACTTGCACAAATAAATGTGCGTAACAATATTACCTCTCGACATGTTGACATAACATAACAAGTTTGTTAATGCATGCAGCGTCTTTTTTTGGGACTTGGATTGTCTGCCCTCCCACTTCTCATCCCCTTATATTTGAGCGATCACGGTTAAGTTACGTCAAAATTTTCTATTCTTATTATTTTTTGTCTTATTATTTTTATAAAAAAATTAATATAAAATGTTGACGTGATTTAAATAATATAAAATATTTTTTAACGCAAGAACCAATTCAAATCCCACCTAAAAAAAAGTTATCCGCGCTGACAAATCGGCTAAAAAGAGAGCTTGAACACTTGACTATCATCTAAAACATATAAAGAATTATACTTTCCCACATTATCCAACACCTACACACCAAAGTTCACTACTTTTCCAATAAAACTCAAAGCTCACATTTGCAATCTAAATTCGAAAAAAATCGCAATCCCATCCAAAACTTCAGTACAAATAAGCAATTACCTTCAGATTTCTTAACGCCGGGCTCGTAATTCCCACTGTTAAAGAACTCTGCAACATCCTCCAATCCCTTCCCATAAACCGCCCACCTCGGATTCTTCGGCGCCACTCGGTCACTCGATTTCACACCATCCCCTTCGTTCTCCTTCACCTCCACCGCCGGATCTAAACCAGAAGCATCGTCCAAAACAAGCGGGTTCAATTGGTTCAATTTCGCCTCCCTATACGTCAAGTACTCCTCCAAATTCAAATCCCTAACCGGCTCCAACCCCTTCTTCTGCTTCTCCACCCTCGTCCCGAACTGCAACTCCTGAGCAATCTTCCGCCGCTCTTTCTTCGTTATATAATCTCCGGCTGCACCTCCCGCCACTGGTCCTGAATCAAATTTTCCGACCCAATTTCGGAAACATCTCTTCTGGGTTTCGCTTTCTTGGGTCTGAAATGGTCGGTTTTGGTGTCGTTTTGGAGATAAAGGTCGTCGAACAAGCCTTCCTCGAAGACGACGCAGTCGCCGATTACATGGTCTTCGTCAACATGGTCGGGTTGGACGGAATAGGAGGAGGTGAAAGAGAGAGGGAGGGCGTGGAGCTTTCGCGGGAACTTTATGGTGGCGGGCGGCCAGAGCCTGCGAGGTGTGGCGTGGATGAGAGAGGATTGGGAGTTTAGAGAGCGTGGCTCGTTGCACTAGCTATGCTTCCACCCAAAAAATCAAAGATTCAAAATACCTTAATGGCAAGTTTATCAAAGATTCAAAATACCTTAATGGGAGTTTAGGTATCCGTAATCAGAGTAAAAATGTTTGATTACATAGTATTCTAATGTTTATTAAATATTGAGTAATAAAAAATACAATGGAACCCACATAAATTTTGGAATTCAATCCCTTGTATTGGTGAGATTGGATTCCATATAGTAATCCAATTCCTAATTGCTTAGACAATCGAAATAATACTTTTGTTCCCTTTATACCCTCACTTACTTTTTTATTATTTTCAAAGCTATCCTTTATAAACCCATTAACCCTAGTTTAATTATGTAGAACTCCTTACTTTTTTTATTTTCATACTCATGCACATTATGCACAACTCCATGCATATGTCGAAGGGAAAAAACTACAACTTGAGCGAGAAAATTTAAATATTAAAGTAAATACTTATATTTATATAAATAAAAAAAATAAACAAAAGCATTTTACTGTGCTTATGAAATAAAAAAAAACAATTTAATTTTTTTCATACTATTATATATTATATCAAATTTTATTTTAAAAAGTATATAAAATATTTGATTTGGGACAAGGACATTTTTAGTAATCATACTAATTTATATTTCGATTCTGCTGAATTAGTAAACAACTTTATGAAATTGGTATCATTACTATTCCGATTCCACAACATTTAAGTAAACAGTTTCAACATAAATCTAATTCTAACTTCTTCTCATTCCAACTCCTCCTCAATTCAATTCCTTGTATTTTCATTACGATTACGTAAACGCGCCATAAATATTTAAGAACAGTTGTGAAACAGAGATAAGTGTCATATAAAGTAAATGTGACTTAATATTTTTGATGTTTGGTAAGTGTGTCTATATTTTCCAAATAGCATTAGAGGTTTTCAGTCTTTCTTGGTCATACTTTACTTCACAATGAGCATTAACACAATTTATATTGATCATACTCGGTTGCTGATATTTATGACGGACATTCACACATTTCACAATAAGAAGCATTATAGATCATTACTTGTTATAAATAGACAAAAGAAATCTTTGTTAGAGAGTAAATTGAAGAGAGCAATATATCACGGTTTTTTTTTAGGGGTGTTCTATCTACATACCCCTTTTTACTTCTTATATACCCTTGTTAATTTCTGTCTATTGATCTTCTTCAATTCATCCGATCCGACAATCGAAAATTGAAAAGGTGTAAGAGAAGTAAAAAGTTGTGTGTGGATATCATACCCCTTAATTGGTCTTAGTCTAGTGAAATGATAGTAGAAAATAAAAGTGTGAAAAAACAAGATTGTTGTTATAAAATCAGTGGTATGTGTGATGTGAAATATAAAGTAAATGAGACATAACTCACTAACTTAACTCACTATTATTTTCTTCTGTATATCTCTTCTTTCTCTTCTTCCTCTCCTCTCTCTTATTTTTTTTCTCTCTCTTTCTTCCTTCTTTCCCTTCCTCCATATGTCTATCTCTCTTTCTTTCTTCATTTGCATTTTTGTTTTATAGGTAAAGCTAGTGATAGGCAAAACTTAGCAAGATGAATGGTTATTCACATTGAGTCGATAAAACTACAATAACTGTTACTTTCAATTTTTCATCTTTTTGTACTGACATCTATTTTAATGTATATAGAAACTTACAATCTAAAACAGTTAGACTCAAACTTCTACTATTTTAATTATGTAATTTTAACTTCTATTCTTCTACATTTCATCTTTAAGCATATACAACTTTTTATTTTATGTGAACTTTCACACAAATTTCACTACCTTACTTGTTTTAAGCATCTATACAAACTTAAGATTCGTGTTTTTTCCTCTAATTTTATTTTACAACTTCATGTACTATTTAAATAAGAATTTTCGTCAAGTGTTTTTGCAACTGATTCTGCATTCTTGTTATTCAAATGCAAGTGTTTCTACACCTTTATTATTCAAGTGTTACTGCAAGTAAATTAAGTGTTACTGCAACTATTTAAGTTTAAAGTTTAGTTAAGAAAAGTTTTAAGTTTTTTAAGATACGAACACTTGAGATATGTTGGCAACTGATGTTGATATGTGGGCATTTAAGGAGAAATGCTGTAAAAATTATAAGAATAATTGAATGCCCACATGAAAATAGTAGTGAATAGTAAGGAATAATTTGTTGTGTTATGCTTTTTCAAAGTTGTTTATCACGGATGATTGTTTGATTTGTCACGAGTGATTTTCATTCTCTGTAAACCTAGGATCTGACTCTATAAATAGAGCACTCCACGGGTAATCAATATACAACTGAAAGAGAAAAGAACTAAAAGTAACATAAATGAACAAGTTTCATTTTTTTTTTCGAGCTGTTGAAGGGCGAAATTCGTATGAATACATTACTTTATTATTCTATAAGGTGTTGCACTAAGCACATACTCGAAAACTCTGATCAGTATTCTAAATATAGTAAGGCGGAGACCTATTGTTTATTAGAACGCTGAGGCACGTGAGTTGTTTTCATTATTGAATTCAGTGTGGAGAGCTAAGCCTTCCAAATGATAAAGACAAAAAAAAAATTTCGTTACAAAAACCAACGCAAATCTCATATTGAATTGCTATTGCCCTTTTTCTAACGATACATAGAAAATGTTGGAGAGAGTTACTTTAGCCACCTGAAATTCTCTCCCTTTTAAAGTTGTATTCCTAATAGAATATTCTAGTTCTTAAAACAATATTAATTATAATGAAAAATCTTTTTTTGTTGTAAAGGTGAATGGCAAGGGGAGGACACTATGAACTTTTTATCTATAGACAAAGTCAAGAAAAGCGAGTAGAGATATACACAATTTCAAAGATTTTCACTAAATCCTCCTAAACAACACATCTCACAATTTATATAGAAGGACCTATTAGTTTACAAATGTACGAGAAGGAAAATAGAGTAAAAAAACATAAGAGTCCATTACTTTGTAATTTCTGTTTGATAAGAAGCACCAAGCCTGGTTGCCCACCCGTCCTTTTTTGAGAGGGACTACTACTACTGTACTAAAGACATAGGCACATTTACCGTGACTCGCAAATACTGTCTTGTTTACCTTATATTTTACTGCACACATATCCTCATTTTCACAACATTATTGTAAACCTTTAAATGTAAGAACTAAAAGATTAACAGATCATTAATTTTGTTGGAGTATGCTGATGGTAACAAGCCACATAATATTTAAATCCCATATCCAAAGTTAAAAACCAGCAATCCTACAACTCAGTACAAAAACACGAGAAAACGAAACAAGACAAACATCAGACTCCAAGACACAGATCAATACAATGCTACATCATGTTTCCAGACTAGTCACTCTTGACGGACGGGAGATACAGCACATATACTCATCTGGAGCCACGGGCATACTTCCTTTCCGGGCTCCCATATGGAGAATAAGACCTCTCTCTTCTTGATCTTCCGCCATAAGGTGAGCCGCCCCTAGGAGAATAATCGCGGCCACCTCTATAGGGTGAGCGCCTTGGTGACCTCCGATATCCGTAGTCATCACGACCTGAGCCCCCGCGGTACCTACCACGATCACGATCACGTTCACGATCTCGATCTTGACCACGATCACCTCGGTAGCCTGTCACCCATGCAGATAATTAAAAATGAGAGGGGGGTAAACAAATCACAGAAAGGGAACAGATACCTTATTAGGAAAGGCAATCAAACATACCATAGTCTCTAGTATTTTTCAACCCAAGATAATGCCCAGGTGTTGGCGTTCTTGGTCGCTTCCTCCGAGACTGAAATAATTATAAATCCTCAATTACTGAAACATCCAGTACAGAATCTCAAAATGAATAAAAAGAATCATAAACAAAGTTGGAAAAACAACAGAAATAATAATCCACTAAGCGACCTCATTTTTTTATCAAAATGAAGTGGTAAATCTGGATACAGAAACAATCACAAGATATCCAGGCACATATGTGATACGATTAGTGTCCATAAAACAAATGCCAGTTATGAAATACCATAAAAGCCTGATTAGAAAGTTGTTCGTAATGTCCGTGGATTAGTTGAGGGTTGAAAATTGAAAGTGAATGCTGAAGTTGTATAGTTGTTGGAATATAGTTGCTATGTTTAGTTGATCAGGGGCATTTGAAATGCTGTTTAAGCTTGCCATTGATCAAGCTGTTTCACTAAAGTTGACGTGGATAAACTCATCATCTGTGATTGCTGCCAACATAGCTGACGCAATGACTTCTGAATATAACCAGAAAACTTCCAAGTCAAGAAAAAGAAAAACCAACCAAATGGTTTAAAGTTTATCACCATATTAAAATCACATTACCCTCTCAACAGTTATGTATCGACCTTCCAGAACTGACTGGTTGAGATGTTTAATGCAGCGTTCAGCATCTTCAACAGAGTCCATTGTAACAAAGGCAAAACCACGAGAAATCCGAGTCCTAGGTTCCATAACAAGAAAGCATGAAGCTACCTGAGAATGAAAAACAATAACGAATTATAAATGAAAACAATTTGTCATTAAACCAAGTTTTAGTAAAATGTTTTAAAACAAGTAAATTAAAATAAAATAGAAGCACCTTTCCCTCCTTTGAAAAGTGCCTTTCAACATCCTTCTCTGAGACCCTGGTAGATAGGCCAGTCACATACAGTGTATTTCCAGGATTTATAGCAGCAGACCTACCACACAAAAAAACAACTGAGTTGAGCACTAGCAGCACCGTCAGACCATGTGTCCAGCACATAAAAATATCAGTGCCATAAATTGAAAGAACGTTTGACAAGATTCAACTTCAAAAACAAGTATACTACTCAAAAGCAAAACCAAAACTTACAACAACCTGCCAGGACTTCTGGACCTTGATCTGCACCAAAAGATGCCAACCATGTATCAGATATATAAGTGGCACATGAAAGTTAAAAGTAATTAAATTCAATGAGAAATATAGTGAAAAATTCATTTAAGCCAAAGATGAACATCAACCTGCCACGACTTCTAGAGTGAGACCTCTGCCTTGGTGGCCTAGACCATGATCTCGACCTTGATCGAGGCCTGGACCAAGATCTAGACCTGGACCTGGACCTGGACTGAGCTCTCCATGGAGAAGGGGATCTAGAATACCTGATTTATCCATAAGCATGACATAAAATTTATGAGAAACATCAAATAAATAAAAACGTTTGATAATCTGATTTGAACCCCTCTGCAGTCTGCATAGTGAATCTACATAATGAAGACCACAAACTCAAAGCCAATATACCATACAAAATAACATTTGCCTACAGTGTGGTTTTAACAGACCCTAGAATGTTCCAAGCAAGAAAAGCAGGATCGTACAACAAACCAATTGAAATGGAATCATATGAGCCCCTGCATAACTAGAGCTTCCCTGATTCAATAGTGTAACAATTCATAATTGGGCATTTCGCCTCACTATACAGGCCATATTTATAACATTCTGGTGAACAAAACGGAAAAAGTAACCAATAATCAAAGAGCATAAAACTCTCAGGTCACTTCATTCAATATATCAATATAATTCAAAAGTGAAAACTTCCAAGTCTAGTAGCAAATTACAAACAACTATGCTAAAATTACAGCACCTAGACGGTGAACACAAACCCTCTTGTGTAAGAACGGTTGTGCCATTAGATGGTATCCCAAAGAAACCCTCAAATTTCCCATAGAAATATCTTTCATACACTACAGCGCGGTACATAAAGCACAGCCATATGATTTTCTAACACGCGCCACATTCGCTCCTGCATATCTATCAACTGTATTTCTAAAACTTTCAGGTAAGATTGAAGCTCCTAAAACATGGAATTTGTGTGTTTCCTTCCTTATATTTACCTAGGAAGGGGCCTTAAAGCATCAAATTCGACACAAAATTCACGAAAATGAAAGGCAACCGGTCAAACGGACAGACATAGCAAAAAATTGTTCCCATCAACCAAAAAATAGTAAACACACAGCAAATTATAAATTCCAACAGATCGAAAGCCTCAATGCATCTATCATGTTAAAGTGCAATTCTTTCCGTCAAAAAACATGTCAGGGTGCAATTCGGAACCAGAAATCGAAAAGAGGAATTGGGATTTTAGGGCTTACTTTTTACGTGGAGAATCCGCCTGCACAAAAATATCAAAAAATAAAAATCGCATTAAAATTTTGAAATTTTATCGAGCATGCAACAGCTGCAGAAAATGTTTAAGAGAGATTACCATTTTCAGAGGGCAAAGGCGAAGAGCCCCAGAGAGAGAAAGAACAGAGAGAAAAGAATCGAGGAAATTAGGGTTTGGGGTCAATGAGTTTTCTTGGAAGGGAAAGCGCTGGACCAGAAATTACATTTATATATGTTCGAGACACGATCCCACACGGCGAGGCACATATTTATTGGGTGTGATTTTTCTTTATATTAAAGACAAACATAACGAGTTTTTGAGACCAAAACATAATGATTTTTTTTTAATACATTGATATTTTTACACTAGAACGAGGAGGAGTTTAATTAAGACACACAATGAGCAATTTAATTTGGTATCAAATTCGTCATCCACGAGATTCAAATTTTAGACCTCTCACTTCTAAGTAAAAAAGAAAACTACTAGACCGTAGTACTGAGTAGAAAAACATAACGATTTAGATGACTGAATTTGCTCTCCTAGTTACCTAAATTAGCATATAACATCGGTCATTTGTACCAGTAACTGCTTTATAGATGAGTGCCTAGGAGTCGTAGGTTTGAACTTGAACCTACGTGCCTGTGACTTTATTTCTTAGAAATCGTACATTGGAAGATCTTGAATTTGAAATTTTCTACACCTAAAATATGGGAACTTTAACGAAAAGCTTCCGGTACAGTTCACTTTAACGAAAAACCACATTTTTACACTAAAAAATCAATCCTGATACTATTCACTTTATCCTTTATTTTGTCCTTATCATTCAAACTCAAAGTTTTTAAGCCCCTTTTTCATTAGTTTTCCTCTAAAATATTCTCTCAAGCAAACTGTATTCGTGCTTTGACGACGGCTCAAGATCAGTCACATGAAAGCCTTGTATTCCTGAGGAATTTCTAAAAACGCTAGGCGCTAGTCGAGCGGCGGGAGCGCCTAGGCGGTCTAGGCGGATTTAGGTATATTTCTTGTATTTCTTGTAAATAAGTGCATATTGACAACTAAAAAAAACACTATACTTGTATAGATAATAAAATAATGATAAAATACAAATTAGGTACACTATTTCTATAAGTATTGGATGAACTTGTAGTAAATCCATCATTTGCAAATTAGATACACCATTTCCATAAGTATTATATTACCATGAAACCAAAAAAAAAAGCACACAATTAATTAAAAAAAACCTCCTAGGACCGCCTAGCCCCAATCCGATTTTTCCACCCGATTTGCCCAAAAACGCCACGGTTGCTAGGCGCCGCCTAGGCCCTTTTTTAGAACACTGTATTTTTTTAATAAAACTTTAGCTTTAGCCGATCATGACAAAAAAAAAAAAAAAACCACCGATTTTGCCGAATGAGTCGAGAATGCCCAACTTATCAGTTATCTTATAAATCGATAGTTTTCATGAATTGGGTAAATTGAAAACATGACTGAAGGATAAGTTTTTGGGTTGTGTAAGTCAACAGATTCAACACAACGTTTTCTACCGTTTGGTACGTGGGACGGAATGGAACGAAACGGGACGAGGCGTTCCGTCCCACGTTTGGTGCGTCTAAAACGGGTGGAACACGTTCCACGGGACGAGTTTTGAGTGAATTTTCGTTCCGCCTCACCTCTCTGGAACGACTCGTTCCACATCTGTGGAACACAAAATTATAACCTATCCATCTCCTTCTTCTTCCTCCTCGTTTCCATCCGAGGGCATCTTTGCTCCCTCTCCGTTCCGTCCCGTCCCGTCCGCATACCAAACGGTACATAGTTAGGAATATTGTTAAAAAAATAATTTTAAAATACAAATTAATCCATTTTCAACTTTAGAAACTAGCACTGATATAAGTAAATATAATTATACAGCAAAATAGTAAATAAGAAACCACTGCTACAGAAAAAGAAAATTACTGCTATTTCACCCTTCACACTGTCGAAATTCCGTACACAGATGCAATATATTGAAATAAAATCCCCTTCCTAATATGTAGTCCAAGCCAACATTCATTTGACACAAATTCACAAAGCGTCATCATTCACAGTACAAATTTACAAAACCTAATTAACAACAAAGAACACCCACTATTTTCATCTGTTAACTCATAAGACGAAGTGACGTTTCGCTTCGAATTTTATTGCACGAATCACGTATGAACATAAGAGTGTCGAGAGATTATGTCGTGAGCATATCAGGAATTTTGACGGAATGAGATCCAAGTACCTTACCACCAACATCAGGGAAGTTTTCATGTCCCGGCAGGGGGCAGACCTTCCCATCAACATCTACCTGGATAGGATACCTCAAAAGGTGACCCTGCAGTAGTGTAAACTCTGGAGATGTGAATCTCTTCCAGTTCTCGTCTGCAACCGCATTTACTTTCCTCATACATTCCAAACTCTCAGGCTCTTGGAAGCATGGATCCAACATATCAAGATGCTCGGCCCAAAGTGACATTCGATATCCATATATCTGCATAAGATTGGAAGTCCTCATTAAAGCATGTATTTCACCATTTCCTTCCGTTATATACCATCAGAATATTTGGAGACAACAAGAAGTTCTAAACTTGTAAGATAGTTAGCTTAAAATGCAACTTAACTTGTTCTTCGAAAATAATGGAATAAAGGGGCAAGAAGGAACCGCTACTCTAAACCAAACCAAGAACAATTATGACATCTAGTGCTAGTTAAGTCTCATGGACGCTAAAGGTAGTGGGCCATTGTTCGACAAGTATCCTCCTCAGACTCAGCCAAGAAAGAATCCTAAAATTATAAATTGCAAAAAGCAAGAGAGAAGTACAGAAAGCTACAGACCTGACCGAGCGGATGTTTCTTCCTTGCAGCCCATGTGTAATGGGGTTGATACGCACCCATAGCTATCTCAGTGTCCTTTGTACCAGCCATTGATCTTTGGTTGATATTGGCAGATCCCAATATTACGTATTCGTCATCTACTACCATACCCTTGGCATGAACATAAATCATAAACCGCTGATTTTTGTGTGAATCGGAAACCTGAAAGAAAAATTCATTATGAAGAACATCTAAAGAGTCTGTCGCAGATAATAAATTAAAGTAAATATCCAACTGAAGAAGATATCTTATCCATTCCAAAATATAATGTACAGGTGACAGATTTTGACAATAACCTTCGAACCCATTTAATGACTATTTTGTTATTTTATTTTTATTTTATTTTGTTATTAGCCATAGGGATCAAGGTACCACAATTTAACTTAGATCAACCAAAGAAGCTAGAATTCAATGAGTTAGACTGTTAAAGTGGTGCAGACGACAACTATTTTCGAATAATTACCGAAGACGCATCGTCATTTGCAGTATCATCAGGAAGTGCTTCCCGGTTACCAAGGCAATAGAAACTTAGGTAATCTTGAGGACGCGAGTCCTGAATCTGTGCCGATTTCAGTGCCTGTGCAACAGCACTATACATCGCTTGCATTGTCTGCCTCTGCAAAATGCAAACATGGACAAGTCAGAAAGAAACTTTCATGTATCCGTTCGGTTCTTATTTCTTATGCACTTCTCAAGTCCCTTATCACAGACATCTAAGATTAGATACCAACACTGTTGTGAACAACATTACATAAATAATTCTGAGCCAATAATTTCCATGAACAAATTCTCATTGATTCTCAACAAGGCAACATAGAGTGGCGTATATTCAAGCTGCTAGCAAATAGAATCAATGACATTGAAGCAAAAAGTCCATCGTTCTTTATCATATTCATTAAAAGATCATAACATCCAATTTAGTATTCCTGTTTAACGAATAACAACCATGTGTTTTCCGTGTATATTTATATAATAGATAATCACATACCTGCCAGAAGAGAATTTCTTGCATTGCGAGAGTTTTTGGATCACCTTCAGGCCACATAGGTAAAACGACATACACCGTGAATCTCTCATTAGCTTTAATTTTGCTAACAATTTTTAATGCCAACTCCATTGGGATAAGATTATCAGCTCCTGCTCACGCCATGAGAGAAAATATTCAGATAAATTTTAATCACAAGAAAAGAGATATTTACTATCAGTGAATCACTATGTTTTCTTAAATGTTTGCAAATAGAAGAAGGTGAATTTGACATAAGCTAAGTGGTTACTGGTTAGGCGGCAGGTGCAACAATATTGGGTCATTGCGGCTATAATTCATGTAAAACCACCATGAAACAAAATGGAGATGCAAAATTTCAATATTTCTAGTCAATTATGGATAATATGACAGCAAATTGAGCTGCTTCTCGTGTACAAAATGCTTGAACTATAAATTCCTAGTGCGACTATTCACACATGAAATAACCAGCTACTGTACTGTTTTACAAAACTAAAATTTTGCTCCTAAATATATAGACAATAATTCCTAGAAATCAAGCATTACACACTGTCATCTTACCTGCATTTTGATATTCTGGCCATGCATATGATGAACCAAGAAAATACTGATTTTCGATATATATAAAGTGTTGGGCGGATCTGATTGCCTGGATGTAAGCTGTTTGAATGCTTTTATCTATTACCAGATTCTTTGAGCAAATAAGATGCTGCAGTTACAATCAAGAGGTATGATCAGATGTAGTCCGTACATTTAAAAGTATAAAAAGGAAGACAGGTTGGACAAGAAGGGGAATCAAATAAAAACCTTGGCCTCAGCAGGATGGCCAGCTTTGGGAAATCCTTTCAGTGATCCTGAGTCAATGGACCGGAAAATCTACAAAATAAAGAAGAAAATAACCAGCTTGATTTTCCTTTTTATTAAAGAAACAATAGAACATCTGTGTGTGTATGCACACCTATGTAAAATTATTAAAAGAAACAGAAAACAACAGAAAGGAGGGCAAGAAAATTGCATCTCCACCTGAACATGCCAATTTTCGGGATCTTTTTCATCGCTAACCCACAACAAAGGTTCGTCTTCTGGAATAAATGTACTGTCCTTTGAAACAGATAGGGGAGGACTTAGTATCCAGGAGATGCGGTCAATTTTTATCAATGCATCGTCATGCCAATGTGAAACCTTCTTACGCAGTGGTGCAAACTCCCTCCACCGTGTTGCTTTCCTCCAACGTTGCTCAAAGTTTATAAGAACATCATATGCAGCAGGCCCATCAACTCTACAGTGCAAGTCATGCCATGGTTGTCTTGGAGCCTTGGTTCCAGCCTATCACAAGAATAAAACACAAAAATGCAGAATGATATGCATTACAGCAGTCTCATTTTATTATCGTTGTAATTGCACAATAGAATTTTCAGTTATGGATTTTGAGTGGTCGTTGAAAAAACATAATATCATTTACAAAGGATGCATGTAAATGAACTGATAAGCAAGGAAGAAAAGTATACGAAATTCATGACAGGTGCTGAAATAGTATACAAAAAACAGAGGATGAAGCAATGTAGATAATAAAACCCCATCACCAATCACTTACAGGAAAAGTAGGTTGATGAAAATCACCGTCAAATACAGTGTCAAGATTACGAAACAGTCTGTGCTCGGGTGTGTCATAACGACCATCACAAAGATCAAGACCTCCTAAAAATGCAGTTATCTTCCGATTATTACCATTAGCCTGTGTGTCCACAAGAACACATTTTTGATGGTGGGTGAAAAGGGTTCCAACAACCTGTACAAACCCATACAATGCTTGTTAAATTCAGTAAGTTGATCACCTCAGATAAAAGAACGTAAGTAAACCATAA
The DNA here is from genome assembly GCA_963580275.1 of Crataegus laevigata. Lineage (NCBI taxonomy): Eukaryota > Viridiplantae > Streptophyta > Magnoliopsida > Rosales > Rosaceae > Crataegus > Crataegus laevigata. Next base: position 31,791,788 of record OY756942.1, on the reverse strand, counting down.
ACTATTCTGAAATAAAATAAATCTCCTATAAAAGCAGTAAGTGGCTTGCAATGAAAAAGTTATTCTCAAACCAAAGAAGCTTATAACCAATTATACCCAAACGATCAGTAAACAGGAGATATCCATAACATGGAGATTGCATTAAACAAATGAGCAAATAGCAAAAGAAAAAAAAATGTCGATGAACAAAACTACAAAATGTCATAATGAAACCTGCCTGTTGTCTTATAATGCTAAGCTTACTGCTAGCGTAACGAGTTGACAGCACACAATTTACAGATGAATGCTTGAAAAACTTCCGGGTTTCTTCATCATGCGTCCCCATCATTCCTGCCTGCATCCAATCCAACTTCACATTAAGACCCAATTTCCAGACCATCGTATTTAAACTAACACAAGCATTCCACAACTACACAATGCACTTTAAAAGTTCAGAGATGATGGCAAACTTCCTAGGCAAGTTTTGAAGGTGTGAAACCTCCCGATTTGACTAATTAAATACCACTTCTAACACCCCGTTACCCGAAATCAAACTAAATAATCCAATTTGCACATGAATATCACAATCAAAGACGTAACGTATAGATTAACATATCAGTTATATAAGCAGAAAAAAGCAATTCATAACTACAATGCAGGTTAGAAATGTGACCGTTTTGAAGCCGAACTTGTCGTGCGAGGACTTATCGTCCCACACCAACAGCAACACCCTCACGCCCTCCTCCGACTTGTACTTGAGCAAATCGCCGAGCATCAGGTCGCCGCCGCGCGGCAGCGGCCGGCTCGGCTCCCGAATCAGCCGCACCTTGTGAAACACCGACCAACCCACAATGTAAATCAAGTGGTGCGCCTCCGTAATCGCATAGCAAATGTCCTCCCATGTATTCTCCGCCTTGTACACCTTCCCACCGTCCAAGTTAATCTCCGGCAGCAGCCCTGCAGGGCAGTGCGCGTCTTGGTACAACCTCACGGAGCTTCCCTTCCGGAGCGGGAAGTACGTGTTCTGCACGCCCTTGTGCTCCGGATCCCCCGCTATTCCTTGCTTGTACAATGGGTTTTTCTCGAACGGCGTGAACTGCAATTCGAGCCGGATCGCCGAGTCGGGTTTCGGGGGCTTCCCGGAGGGTCCGTAAATGGTGAACCACCCGGAGATGAGCTCTCCGGTGGCGATTCTCTCCGCCGGGATCTTGGCGGTTCCGATGATCTCAGCGCCAAAGACGTCGTCATCTTTGACGTGAAAGTCGAGGTTAATTGCAGGGTGCGCCAGCGGGACAAAGAAGTGCTCCTTCCACTGCGGGTTCTGGGAGTTCTTCATGACACGTGTCCGGGCGACAGTGGTCTGGGGGACCATAACGGTGACGTATGAGTCGCTGGTGATGATCTTTCGGTGGGGACCGTGGCGCTTGCGTTCTCCGCCGTCGTGACCGCCGTCGTCTTCGGCGGAGGGGGCGGAGGAGATATTGATGGTGTCGCAGGCGGTGAAGCAGCGGCGGAAACGCTCGGAGAACATGTCCATGTTGGGGAGGCGGCGGGCTTCGAAGATTGTGAGGTCGAGGTCACCGTGCAGGTAGATCATCCGCTCCGACTCCGTTTCGGCCATTTCGTGGGCGAGCAGTGTACAGAAGCGAGATTTGCTGGGTTTGCGGTAGGTGTGAATAGTGAGAAGAAGCTGGGTTTAGGGGGTTTGGGGTTTGGCGTTGGCGTTGGTCGTTCGCAGAGGAGACGGGAGTTGCAGAGGGAACTCGTGGCGCCTCGGAGAGTCGGAGGGAAGGATTTGGGGGAATTTTAAATCCCGTGGAGGAAACGATGAAATAATACTTGAGAGACGGAGGATAGGAGGGAGGGAGGGGCGAGAGTGAGTGGGGTGAGGGAGTTGGTGTCCGTTAACGGTCTAATTCTTTCCATTTGTCTTTTTACAATTTGGACCTTTTTTTTGTGTGGCTCAAATCACATTTTTTCCGATGAATAAAAATAAGGGAACTTTAACGAAAAGCTCCCGGTACTGTTTACTTTAACGAAAAATCACATTTTTATACTAAAAAGTCAATCATGATACTATTTACTTTACTCTTTATTTTGTCTTTATCATTAAAACGCAAAGTTTTTAAGCCCTTTTCATTAATTTTCTTTAAAAATAATAATGATTAAGTACCTACAACTCCCAACCTTTTAGTATCATTTTAAATTATTCTTAATCTTTTTAAACGTTTAAACAAGTATCGAATTTATTGAAAATGTCACATTTGTTAAGTTCAATTAAATTATGTTAAAATTAAGTAGGTTTTTTTTTTTTTTTTTTTAGTATGTCGATATTTTTACAATAGGAGAAGGGAAGTTCGGCTAAATTACACAATGGACAGCCTAATTTGGTATCGAATTAAGCATAAGAAAATAAAGAATGAGAATCAAACCAACTAAGCCCTTACTAAGTGATCAAATTTCTAATTATGAGACTATTTGATTATGAATATGGAGACCTGATTTGTATACTCTTTTATGTGTTAGTAAACACGAGGAGGTCAAGAATTTGAATAACTATATTTACTACTTTTGTAGCTGTTTATAATATTTAAAATGTTAATTTGACAGGAAAAAAATTGACGTGTCTGATTATAGTAAGTAAATTGTTACGTTTTATATTAGGAGCTCATAATAATCAGATTGAAAGTCAGAATAAGTTTACAAATTAGCAAAAATGAGTGATGGTGTGTAATAATTGGGTTGGATTTGGAAACATGGAGTGTGAGACCCATGAACATGATTGAGCATGTTCACAATAACTTCATGTGGGGTTTATGAATCCGCGTCATCGTATCTCCTTCCCTATTTTTGTGAGAAATTTTATTTTTTTAAATTATTAACTTTTAACACATATATCATACTATTTGTATATTGATACGTGGTGACCTTGTACGCCGGTCACACTAAAAAATTTCTCCTAAATTTCATCTATTTTTGGTGAGTTGTGGATCCGATAGTCCAACTACTGAATCAATACCTACCCATTTTAATATTAGGCATCAAATCATTCAAAATCTCGAATGCTAAATCAGGTAATTCCCAAATGTGAGGTAAATAACTTCACCGGATTTATCATGTTTTTGCTTAAATTAATTGTTTCTTTAATGTGTGTGAGCTCGTTTAAAAGTGTTTTTAAAACGACCGAAAACGTTTTTGATAAAAATATTTTTGAAATCAATTCTTAGTAAAAATCTAACACTATGTTTGGTTAAGGGAAATAAACTTGAAATTTAAATAAAAGTCGAAATTTATAAATTGACATACATCAATTCCCCTATTTGGATTCATAAACATAGAAATTTAGAATTTTTGCGTGAAAAAAAAACTTAGAATTTGGGACCTTCAATTCCCAAGTTTAAATTCCATGTAAAATAGGTGTCCTTTCCCAATTTCTATGTTTGAGAGTTTAAAAATAACAAATTCTGTATTGAATTTCATTGTTCTTTAAGGTTAATCAAACAAGAAAATTCACAAATTCTAAAAAATAATCCCATCATTTCAATTTCTATCATTTTAAAATTCCTTAGTAATCTTAAACTTCTTCATCCAAACATAGTGTAATGTTTTTGGAAGTACTAAGTGCATCATAGAAAAGCATTTTAAGTGCACATATATAGTGCTTTTGGCATTCAAAATCAATTTTACCAAAATCACTTCTAGTTATTTTAAAAGCACTTTTAAATAAGTCTATGTTGCTTTGGGAACTACTAAATGCATAGAATCTATATACTCAACAAATAACATTTGCAAATTATGCGTGTTACCTAATTCCAACACACACAATAAAAATGAGAGAATTTCAACGAAAAATTCATGGTAATATTCACTTTAACGAAAACCATATTTTTACACTAAAAAGTTAATCATGATACTATTCACTTTATGTGACATCCCGTCCCGAATTTTCTATACGCTCGATGTGAAATGCCGAAATTGCCTTTACCTACGCGCGAACGGGTACGTTTTGGACTAAGTTTTGGGCCTTGGGTGTCTTGAGTAATTAGGGTCGGTGGTGATTGAAATCATATAAACGTACACACACGCACGCAAGGCACACACGTGCACCGTTTCTTTTTCTGTTTCTGTTCTTATCTCTTCTTCTCGAACACTCTCTTTCTTCTTCACCGTTGCATACGAACTTACACCAAGAATTCAGTCGAGGCACGGATCGACCTCAAAGGAAGCTTGTTTAGACTTCTGGGAACTTGGTAAGTGTAGTACTATCCTTAGTTTAGCTCGGGATATCGTAGAACTTAGGGAAACCCGAGTTTTTCATTAAGGCACTGTTCATCAACTCTGGATTGGTTGTGTTTTAGGTGAAAACAAGATCACCAATCATCTTAGAACTGTCCCACGAACCTCGGAGTACCTCGGTTGCAAGTTTTGGACGTCGGGATCACTAGTTTCGAGGTTGGCCGAATTTGGAAGGATTCCCCGAGGAATTTCCAGTCGTTTTTCAAGGTATTTGAGATTATAGGAATGTTCTACATTGAATTTAGAGCATGTAGGAAGAAAAACGAGTGAAAAAGGTTGAAAAATGAAGAAGATATGGAGGTTTGAAGTTTTGGCCGGAATCCGGTCGCCATAAAAACCAGTCCGGCGCCGGCGAAAGTCGCCGGAGCTGAGGTAGGGGGTGACGGAATATTCTGTCAAAGTTGACGGAATATTCCTCACGCCGTCAGTTAAGTCTAACGGAATCCGTTAGAAGTTAACAGAATATTCCAACGGAATATTCCTGACACCGTTAGGGCGTGCGCAGCACGTGGCGCGCGTGGCCGGCGCGTCTGGCCGTGCCTGGGCCGGCGCGTGGGGGCGCGTGCAGTGTCCAAAAATTATTTTAAAAATATCACGACGATCGTGACGTCGTGTAGGTCACGTTGGTATATTCAAATACCAAAATTGACCTTCGTATGAAAAGTTATTTACGTAGGTCGTTTATGTGCTGTTAATGACGGTTTTGCGATTAATTCACGTATAGGTGAGACGTATCCAGCGGACGAGCGCAGTCACTCTAGGCTCGGGGGATACGACCCGTCGACATATCAATGAGTGGGCTTTTGTTTTCAGTATATATATATATATAAATGACGTTTTTCCCAGAAACATGAATGGATTGATTTACGAATTGAACGGATTTTATAATTGAATTGCCATGTCGTATGCCAATTATGTTTTATGCCTGTGATTATGATTGCATTCATTATGCACTGACACTGAGGACGGCCAGATAAGTCAGGTAAGTACTGTGGTAGTGCTTGAAATGATGATAGATTGTGATTTAGCTAATCACATGCACCTCGGGTGTTTGTGCTCCGCCAGAGTAGGGCCTAGCCTTCACGTGATCGTTCACCTCACGCACCGTACGCTCACCTTGGATCCAAGGCAGGTGCCTAGCCTGTCGTACAGACCACAATAGGTGGTTCCGACTCGTTGGTGACCCGCGATTCGTCGCACAGCCTTCACGTGATCGTAGCACAGAGCGTAATATTATACACCTAGCCTGTCGTACAGACCACTATAGGTGGTTCCGACTCGTGTGCAGGATAATGATGATTGATAGGGATTGAGTATGTTTGATGAGCTATAGATTCAGCCGTACAGGTCATTAGAGGTGACTCCGGCTGATAGGACACTAGGGACATCCTAGTTTTATATTACTTGCCTGATGATAATGATTTTCGGAGTTGGTATATTGACATGGCCTAATCTTGAGCTTGATGATGAGTTTTGATATGTAGACGATGTTTTCGTATATAAGTTTATATACGTATTATTTTCTGGGAAAATTATACTGATTTACAGCGAGGGGTTATTTATGGATCTTATGAAATGGTTTTGAAAAACTTTGTTTTTGCCCACTCACCTTTGATGTTTTGCGCCCCTCCAGGTACTAGGTAGCAACGTCGTGGACGGTTAGCGAGGCACCAAGGCAGTTCTGACAGACCACCACTTATGTAGGATTTCTTTCGTAGTTGTAATGTTTGTTTAAACTTGACTGCACCTAGGATCGGCTCTGTATCATATGTATATTATCAACTTAACTTTCACTACTGTATTTCATGCCAAATTTGCTTCCGCTGACGTCTTTGGCTACGTCACTCACACGTGACGGCCGGCACGCCTCGGTTTTAGGATCGGGGTGTGTCACTTTACCCTTTATTTTGTCTTTATCGTTAAAACTCAAAGTTTTAAAACCATTTTCATTAATTTTCTTTAAAAATTAGGGTTTTAGAATTAGGCGGGGGAGAGATTGTCTTATGTAAGTGTTTCATGATTCCATCTGTTAAATGAGAGTGATAGAGAAAAGAATAAAGTGAAGTGAAGTGATTACACTCAAAATTTTATCCTGAGAATAATAATTCTAACGCGCATTGTATAATTAGTTGTGTTATATGCAATGGCGGAACTATCAAGTACTAACCGAGGTACTTGGTATTTTATTTTAGTGGGTACCTGCATTTTTAGAGTGGAGCAAAAATATTAAACATGCCAGTACATACGTATTTTTAAGCTACCTAAACTATAGACCACGGTATTTTTTTGCGGGTGGTCACATAACTCGACGTAACAAAATCGCTTATTAATCTTACAATCCACAAGGACTCTTACATATGTGAAAAGAATAAAAGAAGGTAAATATTTTTACTTAAACGTAGAAATCTCTCTCTTATCATGGGACGAGTTTCGTGATCCTGGTGCATGTTAGATTCTCTCCAAGAGGAGACAGCCATGTATGTTGGGAGCAGATGTTCCAAGCTACCTAAGCTTAAGCATTCCTTTGGCCAGTCAGAAATTCAGAATGCCGTCGGCATAATCTAGGAATACTTTCACATGCGATCTTTTAGCAACTTGTCCCTCCAAAAGCAAAAGCAGAAAGTTGATTGGGTGCTTACTCCTTTTGTGCTTAATCCAAACTCCTCAATATCCAAACGTGAAAGCATCATTGAAAAGCAGGAAAAAACAGCTTATTTTGCTTACGGCTTACCCTACCGGCCCACAGATCACAATCTGTCTGGTTGGCAAGTTGTCCCAACCTCGCTCTCGTTATCACAAACATAATCTTGATACCCAAACAACCCCAATTATCAACTTTCATCACCGTGATGTAAGTATACTGTCGTTGTGACTTTTCACGCTAATTATACAACATTATCGCTGTAGTGTTTTGTGTCAATGATACGACGTCATAGTAAAGTAAACTTATACGTTGTATGTTTGACAGGAAACTTGACGATGTGTTTTAGTGTCCAAAACATCAATGGTTCCATCATGTTTTCTAAATTTAAGCTTCCAAATGGAGGAATCCCCACATGATTGCGAAGGATGGCTTGCGGATGGTGGCAAAGGGTATCCAGCAGAGGATTATTGTGGAAGTTTTGGTATCTTATAAAGAATTAGAGCCTTACTCTCCTGTGCATTATTTCACAGTAAAGAAAAGCTGAGATTTAAGTAAAACTCATCCAATTTAATTTCAATTGTTCAATCGTGAAAAAAAATTATGCGAAAGAGAATTTTCATAAATGATGCAGTGATTATAGCGTCTAGGGCTGGATATGGTTCGGCCAATCTTGCACAATTTCAAATGGTAGTGAATTGGCTCTTATTAACCATTTATTGCAGGTTGGTTATTCGTCAGCACGGGTTTAGCTTACGATGTATTTGAAAGCCCTCACCCAAACGAGTATTTTACAGAAAGTCGACAAGAAATTCCGTATACGAGTCTCTTCAAACAAGACTTATTGTTATTGATTCTGGATATGCTTGAAATACTATTAGAAGCGTTTTCAGATAACCAAAATTAATTCCAACAACATATCACCAAAATGTTAGTGTTTCAGAATTGTAAAAGTACTTGGAAGCGTTTTTGTGGTTCAAAAAACGCTTACAAGAAGCATTTGACTTTTTAACGAAAAATTCAATGTGCTTTTAATACAAGCATTTCTTAAATAAGCGGTTGTGTGTAAAAGTTATTTATGGAGCGGCAGACAACTTATTTGAAGTATCAATCATTTCAGACATCTCTAGTTGTTTGGTATGTCAAGGAAAAAACTGTTACTAATAATTTAATAGTATTGTAAAGTTTAATGGTACTTATTGTAAAGTTTAATGGTACTTCTTATAATTAAATATACAACTATTAATAATTTAGTACTATTTTAATATTTTTTTATATTTGCAGTTGACCTATAATGTTGAAAATCTTTTCACAAAGCGGTACGCCGAGTGGAAGGGAGATGGATTGTCTGGCCTCCATTTTTCATATTCTCTTATTTTGTGCGGTCACGGTTAAGCTACGTTAACATTTTATATTAATTTTTTAATAAAAATATATAAGACAAAAAGTAATAGGAATATAAAATGTTGACATGACTTAATCGTGACTCCACAAATAGAAGAGCATGGGGAGAGTATGGAAAGATGAGGACAGACAATCCATCTTCGAGTGAAAGAGCGACCTTCACCACCATTACAAGAATTTTTCAGATGGAGACCGCTTTAGCAGAAGGCTGCCCTAAGGAATTGGTGGAGCACATAGGGGAATGGGCGTGAGGTAAAAGTATATTATTTCTAAATTTTAATATATATTGATTTTTATTAGGATCAATGGCGAATTACTTAACAATTTTTTTTTTCATGAAGGTTCTAAGTTTTCGGAGATCAACATGTTCGAAGAAGTTTACATTTAATCCAGGGACGAGACGGCTGAGGAACTCCATGTAAGTGTATCTTGTCCCACATCGGGAAAGAGTGTTTTTTCACTAGCCCTTATATAGGCTTATTCTTTTAAGCTAGTAATTAGAATTTGACCATTTGAAAATAGATTGAAGGCTTTGGCCTTATGGTTGTGTGTGGATTAGGCTTGATGATTATACCATAATATTAATATTAATTAATCAAGACAAAGGCTTTGGGCTTTGGGACCTAATTAAAAATGTTTTAATTAATAAATTAAATCAATTCATTTCCAAATGGTCTAAGTTCTAGTTACAAGAACAAAGGAATAAGCCTATATAAAGGCTAGGAAAAAACACTTTTTTCCCGATGTGGGACAAGAGGGGTCTCAAACTCCTACATTAGTATCGCATCTTCCCCCAATACCTCTATAGAGGAATCGACTCTGATCGAGGATGCTCGATACCTTGACATTGATGCCTCATCTTTTTCCAAAGATAGCTCGGGCCAGGTCGCCACGGTGACCATGGATTCAATGCATTGCAGAGGCTCACGACTGGCGAGAGCGAAAGCTCAAAAATTCAAATTGAAATTTTGAACCAGAAATTGCAGGTGTTGATCGAAGAAAAAACCAGAAAATAACAAAATCTGAACAAACATTTAAAAAATCAAATACCCTAGGGTTTCTTTTTGCGTAAGCACTAAGCAGTTGATTGATTAAAGTATGGACCAGAGATTCCCGTACTCGCCGGCGGAGACGGCCAAAGTCAGTCGCGTATAGTTCGGGATACTGAGCCCCGATGAAATCGTAATTTCTGATTCCTCATGGTTCTTCTTCGAATTTAATTTTGTTAAAATTCGAAGCTTGTTTTGTTACTGTTTGCTTGCCGAGAAAGTTATTCTGTGATTCTGCTCTGTGGTGCGAGTTTTCGATTTTCCTTGTGTAGCTTACAAACCATGTTGCCTTTCATACTATTAAAACCTGGAGGAGGTTGCATATACACTTCTTCTTGTAACTCTCCTTGAAGAAAAGCATTTTTCACATCCATTTGATAAAGAGTCCACCCACAATTGATTGCAACTGAGAGTAGAACCCTCACATAATTCATCTTGGCCACAATGCAAATTTTTCCTTGTAATATACCCCAAGAGTTTGGGTGAAACCTCGAGCAACAAGTCTGGCCTTGTGTCTCTCGATAGAACCATCGGCCTTGAATTTAATCTTGTAAATCCAACGACTTCCAACAACCTTTTTTCCTGGTGGTAGTTGAACCAAGCTCTAAGTTTTATTTTCTTCTAGGGCACGAAGCTCATCTGACATGGCTTGATTCCATTGTGGGAGGAGAGAGGCTTCTTGAAAGCTTCTAGGTTCACTGTGTTTATCAATTTCACAGAGAAATGCAACATGAGATGTTGAGAACTTACCAAGGCTGATGTTTTCATTGATAGGATACCATGAGGCATAAGTAACATAGTCCTGCAACCTAGTTGGAGGTTTTCTAGTTAGGGGATGATTTCTTCTAATCCCTTGAGACTCCATAGGAGATTGTGAATGATCAGAATAAGACTCCTCGTCTCTCTCATTGGCAAGGATACGGCTTTCAGTGATTGAGTCAGTTTGTATTTCTTTAATATTTGGTATCACAGTAACTGAGCTTTCTTCCAACACTGGATTATTAATGTTCTGAGGAAGTGGAAACATTTTAAACAGTTCATCTCCCTGACTTGCAGTATTCCCATTGTGAGTAAAATAAGGACAATCTTCTTCAAACTTCACATCCCTTGATACAACACATTTCTTAGTGACTGGATTGTAGCACTTGTATCCTTTTGTGGAAGAATACCCACAAATATACACTTGGTTGCCCTGGCATCTAATTTTTCATGGTTCAAGGCTTGAATGTGAACAAAGCAAACACATCCAAATACCTTGAGGTGTGTCAAATCAATTTTTCTACCCTTGAGAACTTCATAGGGAGATTTAAATCCTAACACACGACTTGGGAGTCGGTTGATGAGGTAAGTGGCAGTGAGGATATCAAATGACTAAAATTTCTTTGGAACATGCATGTGAAGCATGAGGGCATGATTCTTCTCCAAATGATCTCTATTTTTGCTCTCGGCTACTTCATTTTGTTGGGGAGTCCCTAAGCAGCTGGTTTGATGGATTATGCCCTGAGAACTTATGTATTGAAGCATGTTGTTGGATAGAAATTCAGTGCCATTATCAGATCTTAACACCTTAATGTCTTATTGAAATTGTGTTTTAATATGCATATGAAAATCTTTGGAAATAGTTTGAACTTCACTCTTTGATTTCATAAGGTACACAAAACTCATTCGAGAGAAGTCATCAACAAATAAAACAAAGTACTTAAACCCTTCTATTAATTCAGTTGCTGGTCCCCATACATCGATGTGCACCATTTCAAAAAATTTACTTGTCCTAGACCTTGAGTTACCAAAAGGTAGTCTAGTAAACTTACAGAGTTGACAAGTATCACAAGTAACATGAGATTTACAAAAATTTAGAAACAGTTTAGACAAGATAACTTCAGAGGGGTGAGCTAATCTTTTATGCCAAAGTTGGTTTTCATCTATGGACTTCGATTGAGCTTGAAGGGCCTAAGTAAAACAGGCATTCTTGCCCAGGTAGTAAAGTCCATTTATGAAGATCCCTTCACCAATCATCTTCATGGTGAGAACATCATGAAACATCACATTATCTTGTGAGAAAATGGCACGGCAATTTAGGGTGTTGGTGATCTTTCCAATTGACAGAAGTTGGAACGGAAATGTTGGTACATATAAGGCAGTGGAAGGTGTTTTGTGTGAGAGTAAGTTTATTTCTCCTTTTCCCAAAACAAGTTTATTTCTCCTTTTCCCAAAACTAAGACATTTTTTCCATTTGCAACAGACACATGTGAGGGACTTAAAAAAGTTTAAAATTATTCAAACTTGTGAATTTGTTTGTCATATGATATGTGGCTCCTGAATCAATTACACAACAACCATTTTCAGTGCTACTTAATAGGACAGTAGTGAAAGCTTTGAGTATACTTAATGCTTCTTCCCTTAGGACTTTCTCATTCCAGCAAGAAAGCCAACAAATTATCCCAACATGGCTGTATGGCTGCTCTCTTCATTGCCTTGAGCTTGTGAACCTCCTCCGTGTCCCTTACTTTGAAGGTAAGCTGCAAACTCATTGATAAGAGACAATGGGTTGGCAGTGAATCTATGGATCCTTGTGAGATAGTAGAGGGATGAGCATTGGCAAGTTGAGCCTTGTAATAAGGTTGAAATTGTTCTGAGGACCTTGGTATCATTTTTCCATCTTTGCTGAACTTAGGCTTAAATTTAGGATGAAGTTCCCAACACTTGTCTTCCACATGACCAACGTCATTGCAATATTTGCATTTCAGGTGTGTATTTCTACCCTTGTACACTTTAGTCTCTAAGGTCTTGTAGTTTGAGGCATATGCACGAGTCTCAGTCAATCTTGGGCTGTGCTCAGCATTCATCACTTTCTTCCTTGTTTTTTCTCATTGAATAGTTGCATAGACATTGTTGAAGGTAGGAAGCTCTTGAATCATTAAGATATGACTCCTTATATCCTCGTACTCGGAGTTCAAACTCCCCAACAACTGGTAGATTCTGTCTTCTCGGCTTGTTTTAGGAGAATGGTAGGCTCTGTGGTATGTGGGAATATTCATCCAACTGATTCCATATGTCCTTGAGGCTTCCAAGGTGTTGAACAAATGCTTTCCTTTCTTGTTGGGCACTGGTAATGTCTTTTTTAAGTTGAAAGACACGTGCATAATTGTTTTGATTTCCATACATATCATGCAAGGCTTTCCAAAGCTCACATGAAGAATTGTAGTAGCTAAAAATCTCAGCAACATGTTTCTCCATGGTGTTGAGCAACGACAACATGACAAGTTGATCCTTGCAAAGCCATGCACCGTATGTAAGAGATGAGATGTTTGGAGCATCCACACTTCTATTTACAAATCCTATTTTCCTTTGCCTCTGAGAGCTAGTGACACAGCTCGAGATCAAGGGAGATAATTAAACTCGTTTAAGAGAACTGAACACAAACGTTGATTGGTGTTAACCTCGACGTCTAAGAAATTTGAAGAGAGGTATGCGAGATGTCACCCTCAATGTTTACTGAATCTTCTTCAGCCATGGCTTACGATTGAAGGAAAGATGTAGCGGAAAGAGTGTCCAGAGGCAGGTTACAAAACCTGCTCTGATACCATGTAGATTTTATGGTTTAAAGTTTCCATGTATTTCATATATGTGTATACAAGAGTACAACTGGGTATATGTGAGAAGAGAGAGGGAAAAAAGATGGGAAGGATGGCTGCTGCAAGCAGCCGACAAGAAAGAAGAAGGCATGTTGCCTACCTAATCCAAACCTTACATAAGGACATTACCCCAATCAGTCTCCTCCGTCAAATCAAGGAAAAGTATATTTACAATAATACATTTAGCCTTACCCTTACCCTAGAGATTACATTGAGCCTTATCCTAGAGATTTACCCTAGAAGACACCCTTGGTAAACGACTCTAGAGGCTGGGAAAGAGCACATTTCAACAACAGAATGCAACATTGTTTTTCAACATTCTACTTCGGAGCACTTTCGCAAGCAAACGGGTGTTGAATGAGTACAGGCTTACTCAAGAAGCATTTGATTAGATTACTGGGGAGATGAAGTCACGGTTCCGGCAATCAATTGTAGCATCTGGAGAAGTGATTGGTATCGTTGCTGCACAATCTATTGGAGAGCCTGCTACTCAGATGACTCTCAATACTTTCCACTATGCTAGTGTGAGTGCAAAGAATGTTACCCTAGGTGTTCCCAGATTGAAGGAAATTATCAACATCGCTAAGAAAATCAAAACGCCTTCTCTGTTTGTCTACTTCAAGCCGGGAGCTAGTAAAACCAAGGAGAGGGCTAAAAAATATCCAACGTGATTTGGAATACACCACTCTCTGAAGTGTTACTCATGCCACATGAGTATGGTACGATATCGCCATCCTACAGCCCCATCTCAACCGCCTACGGCCCGACGTCCCCCTCCTACAGCTAGCCTCTCATCTCCACCTTACAGCCCTACACCACCCGCCTACAGCCCGACAACCCCCTTCCACAGCCACACATCCCCATCCTAGTATCCTACAACCTTACCTCACCACCCTACAGCACAACTTCCCCGGGCTACTCTCCAACCTATAGTTCTCCATCTCCAAATTAAACTTGAGCTGTCTTTTCGTACATAGCTTGCGGTACAAGTGTTGGTGATCGCGTGCTTGACTGACCAATGCTGACAGAGCAAGGCGTAGAGAAAGTAGTATATGATAACAAGCTTGGTTTTGACTCTTGGAACAAGTTTGTAATTTTTGAAAATTTTGACTTAATGCTGAAAAACAACAATTAAAAGCCACATCCAACTTTGGAGATTACCCAAGTTGCATCCCATAGATCATTCTTACAAAATATTAGCCAAATCGGAAATATTTAAGACACCTAATTGAGTTCAAAGAAATTAACGAATACTTTGTTATATAAGAAACAATGAAATTTAATCTTGATAATTAAGTAGGCAAATGGTTTCGGATTGAATTGAATTTTGCAAAGATGATCTATGAATCAAGACTTACAAAATAAACGGTTCGGATCATTGAACTTTGCATTACCCGTCCATCACTATGGAGAAACCATCTAAACAAATGGAAAAGATCAAATGATTATCACTATGGAGCAAACATTTATTCTTTATTAAAAAACGTAATGTCGAGATGTCATGAGTAATGTGTTTATATCATCATTTTTATTGTCAACCAAATGTATCAACAAATTATCAATATATTTTCAGCAATATTGACATTATACTAAAAGAACTAACGTCCTACATAAAGAGTCCTACACAAATCGATACAAAAAGTTCCATGTTGTCATAGCAGACAACACAGTTAAGGGGTTTCACTTGTCTGCACTTTATGGGTGCGTTTGTTGCGCCGGACTGTCTCGGACTGGACTACCTGCAGGGACTAAGCTGGACTGGCTTAGACTAGACTAAGCTGGACTAACTTAGTGAAGTGTTTGGTGCAGTGTCGGACTAAAACGCAGGATAATAAAAACAATACTGTTCACCAGATTTGTGTTTGCTTAGACTAGGACTAATTTTTGTCATTGTGTAATAGAATAATGCTACAAATATACGGCTGATGTTGAAAAAAAAAATTCTTAATCCGAGCCCGAGCCAACAAATATACGGCTGATGTTGAAAAAAAAGAAGGTTTTTCTGATTCTGAGCCCGAGCCAACAAATATACGGCTGATGTTGAAAAAAAAAAAGGGTTTTCTTAATCCGAGCCCGAGCCCGAGCCAACAAATATACGGCTAATGTTGAAAAAAAAAAGTTTTTCTTAATCCGAGCCCGAGCCAACAAATATACGGCTGATGTTGAAAAAAAAAAGTTTTTCTTAATCCGAGCCCGAGCCAACAACAAATATACGGCTGATGTTGAAAAAAAAAGGTTTTTCTTAATCCGAGCCCGAGCCAACAACAAATATACGGCTGATGTTGAAAAAAAAAAAGTTTTTCTTAATCCGAGCCCAAGCCAACAAATATACGGCTGATGTTGAAAAAAAAAAGGGTTTTCTTAATCCGAGCCCGAGCCAACAAATATACGGCTGATAATACGTGAATGTAATGTTTCCTCTTCATTCTATTAACGAAAGCCAACAAATGACACTTCAAACGAATAATATTCTTGAAGAATTATTAACGAAAGCCAAACTCATAAGCATTTGAGTCATGTTATCAAGTAGCCATACAATTCCACCAATTAACATGTAACACATAGTATGAAGCCAAGTAATATGCATATATAAGGGTTCCTTGAGAATATTTGCTACGTAGATTCCAAGCTTAGCATGCTCATACAATTCAGCATCTCATACAAATGTTGGCGTCTCTAGTTGTTGCCACATGATATTTTAAAACATCATTCACAAACTTTCATCCATGATATTTTACAAAATGCTAGTTAACCATAGTACAACATTCCGAAGTACATATCCATAATTTACAAAATCCTAGTTAACATTAGCCAAAATACTTCATAGTGCAAAGCTAAGTTAGAATCCATAACCTAAGATTGTATGATTAATAAAATACATCCATCTGAAAAAGCACCACATAATATACTCATCCGCTTGATTGAAGTGCACTGCACTGGTCTATGCCAAATTCGTCAAACCCAAACCCCAAATTAGTAACATAGCAGATTAGTAACATATAACATAACAGATTGAAGTGCACTGGTCTATGCCAATAAAATTTGTCAAACCCAAACCAACACAATAAAATCAACCTCAATTATATCACAATCTACAATGTTACTTAACAAAAATCAATTGGGAAAACCCCAAATTCGTCAAACCCAAATAGAAACCAACAGATTGAAGTGCACTGCACTGGTCTATGCCAAATTCGCCAAACCCAAACCCCAAATTAGTAACATAACAGATTGAAATATGAAAACCCCAAATTCGTCAAACCCAAACCCAAACCAACAAATTGAAGTGCACAGATTGAAAACCCCAAATTCGCCAAACCCAAACCTAAATTCGTCAAACCCAAACACAATAAAATCAACCTTAATTATATCACAATCTGCAAAAGAAATCGACCAAAAAAATCATAGGTTTGAAGTTTACCACACGGCGCTGAGGGAGGGAGGTCAGGACGACGGCGCTAAGGGAGGGAGATCACGACGACGGCGCTGAGGGAGGGAGGTCACGACGACGGCGCTGAGGGAGCAGGGAGAGCCACGCAGAGATGAAGCTCAGATCCTCGGGACGACGCAACTACCTCGGGACGATGCTGGGTTGTTCGGGACGACGACGCAGGGAGCAAAGCGAGCGACGCAGGAGCAAGGGCGAGCGACGCTGGGTTTTCTGAAGGCCTTAAGGAGTCTGGCCGAATTTGGGGATCTAGGGTAAGAACGGTTTGTGAGGTATGTAATCCAAGCGAGTCCCACCTAAGCCCATTAAACCTAATCCCTTTCCAAACCAAACAAAGAACTATAATCTAATCTAGTCCAGTCCTTCCTAATCCCGTCAAACAAACACGCCCTATATGAACCAATGGATTAGCTAGGTCATGAGCACTAGAGTGACTTGTGACTAGGGGTGGTTTTGGTACATTACTGTACCAAAACCTCGGTACCGATTACCATACCAAATATTTGGTATGACAAAATCTATTACCATTACCGTACCAAACTTTTGGTATACCGAATATCGGTATACCAAATAGTTTGGTTGGTATGGTATGCCAATGGTAATTACCACTTTGTTTTACGCCACTTAGTTTGCCCAAAATCTAATATTTTTCTAACCTAATTCAAAGCCCAGAAAATATACACAGTTTGACATATATACACAATTTAACCAAATTCAAGATTTTTTACTATTGTATGTCAAAGTGGTAAAAACTTAATAAATCATAAGACAAGATTTCTATAGTATGCTGAGACTCAAATGAATCAGAAACAAAAGACAGCAAACCACAAAAATGTAAATATCCATAGCTGTGTTCGACGACTGGCTTGCTGATTTGAACCCACAATCCAAGATGGTAATACCCAATGCATATGTTGTGCCCTCACTTGGAAGACAAAGTCGCCGAAAACGAGAAACGAAGATGAATCGATGAGAGAGCTGCGACGGCGGAACAAGCCCTAGGTTTCTAATGTGTCGAGTAGGGACCAGAGTGAGAGACTAAGAGTGTTTGGTTTGTGGAGATTTTAGGAATAGAATAAATGAGTAAATGAGTCAAAGTGTCAAACGACATAATATAATATTACATAATACATAATACATAATTATATATACATGAATAAATATATAATATAATATTAATAATATTGGTAACTGGTAAGTATGGTATACCACCGGTACTAGTTTTGAGTACCAGTACCATACCGAAACAGTATGGTATGGTACAAATACCGTACCATTACCAATGGTACAAATTTTTTGGCACAACTTTGGTATGGTACGGTTGGTAATACGGTAGGTATGGTAATGTGGTAAAAAATTTCACCCCTACTTGTGACACTTCTTGGCACTCCAAATCATTCTTGCTTTATCAAATAATAGTCATCCAATCTCAAAAAAGAAATCAATTAACTTAATGACTAAGTCCAAATAATCACGGAAAATGACTCGTCTTCCTTTTCAACATCACACCCTCGACATTTCAATTGCCATCCTCTCTTCCTATCTATCTCCTGACATCTCCAATCTCTCTATCGTGTTAGGAGAGAGATAGGAATAGACTTTTTTTTGTCATGACACCATCGACATTTCAATCTTCATCATTTCTTTCTATTTATCTCCTGACATCCTCATATCTCTCTATCGTGTCAAGAGAGAGATAGGATAGAGGGTTTGTGAAACTGGGGTATGGAAGTCTCACTCATACTCAAAATCCTAAGGTTCGTTTTAACTTCCAATATCCACATAGTAACAGTTTCTCCTACAGCATCAATTAGGAAATATCAAATTTTAAACAGAAACATAACCTACAAACTCAAAAACTGGAAGCTCGAGTGCAATAGTCTTAGGTAAATGCTCTTCCGGGAAGAGTCTGAGGCAAAATAAGGAATCGCGACGCCGTGAGGGCGGCAGGGGGTATTTATGGGGGAAATCTTGAGGTTTGCCGAGTTTGTTAAATCACGAAATTACCCTCATGTACCGACTTATGAGCTGAAGGTACGGTAATATAAGGCCTAGGCCCAATGAGACAAAATGCGGGTGAGTGATACAAAGCGAGTCCATAACGTTTATGGTAACTAACAGTTGGTGATTGGCGCAGATGACACTTTATCGCAGTTACGAAAAATAATCAAGTTTATATAGTTTGGTGTATGGTCAATTATACCGATCTTTCTTCCCTTTAACAATTAATAATTTAACGCATTAACGATATTGTTTATAAAAAATAAATAAAAACAAGAAGTAGTGATTATATTGAATAGAAAACACCTTCTTTTTCATTATTACAAGAAAGAAAATCAGTTTTTTTTTTTTTTTTTTTTTTTCATTCTAACTTCGAAGTGGGAAATTCATGATTCAAGAATGTAAGAAATAATCCAAAGAAGGAATGAGTATGCGATGAACTACACCTCTAATCAATTTAATTCATATTTTTTGATGTTTCGGTAACGAAAAGAAAACTAAAATATGCGATTGATATCCATCAATTTTGTATGCAAACGTAGCATCATCGATCTAATACCCAACAAAGAGCAATTCCCATTCTAGCTAAATAGGCGTAGGAGAAGTCAGGAATACCAATAAATTTTTTTAGATTAAGTACTAATGTGCCATGGAATAAGCACTCATTCACCGTCAATTTCAACGCTGAGTACTTTTAATTCTTTTTATGAGATTGGCCTCTTCAAACTCAGATTGTGTAATGAAACGGTGGAAGCGTTCATCGTGTGATAAAGCAGTGGCAAAACGGTTTAAACCAGTATATGATAGCTACGTGTGCAATTTTATAAATCTATGAACTGCTTATAAGTTCAAATCCAGAACTCTCAACATACTCGTCATCCTCACACTAACAAAGACACGAAAATATCCGACGAGAATGTATAACATTTTACAGTTTCAACGGATCTCGACAGGAAAATATCCGATAGATACGAAGTTTTGGGCACCGAAAACACAGAGCGTTACAAAGTTAAGATACATTCCCGGGATATCTGAACTGATACTAGTAAAAACTAGTCCCGGAGATATCGTAACGGGATTATAATATGTACGGCAAGCTTCATGGCCAGCTTGAACGCGACTTCTCAGTTCCAATTAGTCTGTTCTCCGATAGTAGCAGGCGGGCTGTAAATTTGGACAGAATAACCATGAATATAAAAGCCAATGAAGTATCATTTTATATCATTTTCATTCTCTAGCTACTGGCGTGCATTTTGGGAGCCTACTCTGAAATTTTCCTCCAACCAAAACATCGTTACGTTTTCCATGGATTAATAACAGACTTGTTTACATGCTTCGTCTCTCTAACAACAATACATTCAATTTCTCTCTTTCAGAAACGAAAACACACAGGACCACATACACTTTTAACTATAAAACTTTACGCATATAAATGAATGAGATATACGAGTGTGCTCGAGTCAAAAGATTGAGGAGGCAATTATGTTCGAGAGACGTCAATCAATCCTATAGCCCAAAGATGAAGGCTTGAAGAAGAAACTGAAATCTCCATTTGAATAAATAGACATCCACAAGATGCAAGGATTCAAGAAATATACCTCCGAATCATCTACTGGCTAGCAGATGATGGCGAGTAACCTGGTTGACTAGGTGAGTATCCAGCACTTGGACTGCATGGAAATAAAAGCGACAAGAGGAAAATTCACAAGCATTAGAGCACATCTAGGGGTAATGAAGATCAAAATAGAAATATTCAGAGAAAAACAAAGATTGTTTCACAGTTTACCTATACTGAGGGGAACTCGGGCTATAGTCTGGACTCACTCCAGAAGTCAATGGGCTGAACAACAATAAATATTAGAATAAGATAACATTTTTCAACAAACTTACCCAAGAATAAAACCAAGTAAACTCCAAAAGTACGAAATTGGACAGTAAAATATAGGAAGGTGCGGTACAGAGGTGACCAAAGTAAGTTTACCTGCCCGGACTGTATGTGGGGCTCGAGGGAGAGTACGATGGAGATGTGGGTGAATATGATGGTGAGGTTGGGCTGCAAAGAAAAGAAGACATAATTAGTAGACAACATGAGATTTCCTCAACTCAATAAATATGATTATTGCAAAAGAGAGGCAGCAAGACAGAGGGTTAGAACTGAAGAGATCAACTCTTGAGAGTACTAATTCTAATCATCAGCACTGATCAGTCAGCATGCAGCAATTCTAATACCATAAGTGCAGTTCAAAAGACAGCTCACCTGTAGTTCGGAGAGGTAGGACTATATGGACTAGATGGTGACAATCTTGGACTGCTTGGAGAGTAAGCTGATGACGGACTGTACTTGGCAGACTGAGGATTATAGCTTGGAGATGTAGGGCTGTAACTGGGTGAGGTTGGACTATAACTGGGTGAGGTTGGGCTGTAACCAGGAGAAGTTGGGCTGTAGGCTGGCGAGGTAGGGCTGTAGGATGGAGATGTGGGGCTGTAGGATGGAGAAGTTGGGCTGTAGGAGGGCGAAGTTGGGCTGTAGGAGGGCGAAGTTGGGCTGTATGAAGGAGACGTGGGACTGTACGATGGGGAAGTGGGGCTATATGCAGGGGAAGTGGGGCTGTAAGCGGGGGAAGTGGGGCTGTAAGCAGGGGAAGTGGGGCTGTAGCTTGGTGAGGTGGGGCTGTAGCTTGGTGAGGTGGGGCTGTAGCTGGGAGAGGTTGGTGAGTATGATGGACTTGTAGGAGAGTAAGCTGGACTGGTGGGACTATAGCCGGGAGAACTAGGACTATATGTCGGAGAGGTGGGACTGTACCCAGGAGAAGTGGGGCTATACCCAGGTGAGGTGGGACTGTACCCAGGAGAAGTGGGGCTGTATCCAGGCGAGGAAGGGCTGTATCCAGGGGATGATGGGCTGTAGCCTGGAGAGGAAGTAGGAGAGAATGCCATTCCTCCAACATATGGAGAAAACTGAGCATCTGAAATTGGCGACAACCGAAGATTCGGGCTCAACAAATAATTTGGGGACATCATGCCCTCGTGATATGGTGTTCCTGACACTGGAGAACGAGACGGTGTCATACCAAAATCAAGACCATCCATGTAACTGGGCAGCTGCAGTTCAATGGCATTCTTCAGCATCTCATCATTGAGATACAGGGCACAATCTCCTGTTCCAATTGGTGCAAGTTGCCCTAACATTATATTTTCTGTCACACCTCTTAAATAATCCGTCTCCGCGAACACTGCAGCATCAAGAAGAATATCAACAGTCTCTTCAAAGGAGCACCTCATCATAGGACCAGTGTCATTTCTATTAATGCCATGACGGGTTATTGCCATTAAGTGCCCACGGTAGGTCATCGTGTCACAAAGGATAGCAAGATGCCGATAATTAACATAGGACCCATCAAATGATATAACAACCCTCAACTCATCCAACAATGACCGACGAACTGCCTCAATTCCGAGAATTTCCAGAATTTCAATCAAATGATTACTAGTTGTGCGCCTAGCATCAACATCATCATGGCACAGAACAGCTAAGAGATTAACCCCTTCCGTATCCAGCATCCACTCTTGCTCCGCTTTAAATCCTTCATTCTGATCGAACTTGTTAACTTTACCGTGTTTAATGAACACTTTGTTAATATCTGGAATACCACGAAGAGCCATCTCAGTCAGCATGTTACTCTCAATCTTCTTCAGAAAAACATCATCTTCAGCAGATTCATCAACCATCTCCCCTTTTGGAGCTTCAGCATTCATGATACGGATACGAAGGATCAATTTTTCAGCATTGTCGTCATTGAAGATACAAGTCAAATCATCGTCAAACTCAAGGTTAATCTTCTCAGCAATGTCAGCCATGCTCAACTTCTTATCCACCATCATTTCGCGATTCAACTCAATGCGAAGCAACCAAGGTGAAATTTTATCAGGATTAACCTCTTCATCTGGCATTTCATAGTAAGCTTTCACAAAATCTTTATCCTCTTCAATTACTGTGCTTGTGGGGTCTGGATCGTACCATACTTCTGTAGCTTGAGTTACACTTCGCAGAGTGGTGTATTCCAAAGCACACTGCACATTCTTGGCTCGCTCCTTTGTTTTATTAGCTTCAGCCTTCAAGTAGACAGACAGGGATGGCGTTTTGATTCTCTTGGCGACATTAATAATTTCCCTTAACCTGGGGACACCTAGGGTAACATTCTTTGCACTCACACCAGCGTAGTGGAAAGTATTCAGTGTCATCTGAGTGGCAGGCTCTCCAATAGACTGTGCAGCAACGCAACCAATCATTTCCCCTGGTGCTACAAGGGATTGCAAGAAGCGTGATTCTATCTCCCCAATAACCCACTCAAATGCTTCACGAGTAAGCCGGTACTCATCCAACACCCGTTTGCTTGCGAAAGTACTGCGAAGTAAAATGTTGAAAAACAATGTTGCATTCTTCTGCGCTTCGACACTCAACAAATCATCACCAGGAACAACTTTCAGTCTCTCCTGGAGCTTATCAATAGCTTCCACAATTTCCATTGGGTGCATATCAGAAGTCCGTCGGAAGTCAATCTTAAAGGTTTTTTGTGCATTCCAAATAAGCCTCTTCAAGTTAACAGGCAGTGGCCAAGAATTATCCCCTGTAACTGCAATCTCTGTTCCCAGTTGTAATCTATCTGTTTCAAGTTTCTGAACTTCTGCATCAAACACATTACGGAACTCTCTAATTGTTTTGAGATCCTCAACATGTTCGTGCAACATGTAGTCGGGATTCCAATTTTCATCATCCAACTCATAAGTAAAAGTCCTATCAAATTCTGATTTTTTCATTTTCAAAGAATCCAGCTTTTGCGATTCTATCCAAACAGCATCCATCCCATCTTCCCCATATAGAAACTGAATGACATCGCCTAAAGAATTACGTACTGTGCCATCATATTTCACCATAATATCCTCCATAGCCTTCACCAGTCTCCTTTGGATGTACCCAGTCTCAGATGTCTTAACAGCAGTATCTATAAGACCTTCCCTACCACCCATAGCATGAAAAAAGAACTCCTGTGGAGTTAGTCCTCGCAGGTATGAATTTTCTACAAATCCACGACTTTCTGGTCCATAATCATCTTTAGTAAAGTGGGGCAACGTCCGGTCTATGAACCCATAAGGGATTCGCTTACCCTCAACATTCTGCTGTCCCACACAAGCAGTCATCTGTGATATGTTGATAAAACTCCCTTTGGACCCTGCTGTAACCATGGCCTTAAGATTGTTGCTCTCATCTAAACTCTTTTGAGCACTACTTCCAGCGTCATCACGAGCCCTATTCAACACCTGGAAAAATCAAATACATTATTACTCAACAATATGCAGGCAAACAAGAATAAACTGCAGGTAAAAAGCCAAGTAGCACACCTGGTTCACTTTGTTTTCAAACGAGTCCATCATTGTTCGTCCAGGTTCAGCCTCCAGCTGCTTGGATTGGGCTTTACTTATAAGATCTTTCACCTCATTTTTGGCCTTGGAAATTGTTTCATTGATTTTCTCCATTGTGGCTGCATCAGCAATAGTATCTCCAATTCCAATGCTAAAAGCATTCTGCAGCAGCCAGTAATTCACAAGCCATTGGGTATGACCCAGAAACTTGCGGGCTGCATCTGGACCAACCTCTTCCCTGCACAACAAGCCAAAGTGGTCAAATTATATGTTTGATACTCAGATGGAAGCAAAGGCCCTCTTGTATGGTGCATCATAAACTGAGGGTATGAACTTCACTAAGACCATACACACAAATGTATTTATTAACTTAATAGAGTGAACTGAACAGAGAAAATTTGCATACCATATAACATGAATAAGACTTCCTGTAGAAGTCCCAAGGGCCTTCTTGCAGAGAGTTCCAGAAAGCAATTCACCCTTTTCTATTCTAACAAGAGTATCCCCTGGAGTTATGTTCCCACTCTCTGATTCTGAGTGCCATGCAGAAGTTCTTTGGAGATTTATTTGTTTTGGTATTATAAGATTAAACACCTGTTTTCCAGTCCAAAGTGGCCGGGGCTTCAAAATTGCAGGAGCAGGAACTTTTCCATCAAAATCCTCCCACCACATCAAGATATTCATGAAAACATCCTAAAAAGAATTAGTGAGGGTAAGACTCCTTTTGCGTTAAAAAAATATATACATATTAACAAAACACGATATTCAAGGGGTAAAATAGGGTTGAATCAGTTACCTTCTCTATGAAGGTGTCCCTCTTAGTGATCTTACGACAACCTAAAAGTGTGTCCTGCACAATTCCCATGACAGGTCGATTAGCCTGAGGTGAGACGATGCATTTTGGCACCATCATGAGCTCCAAAACTTCGGCCCTGGTTTCAAAGGACTGGGGCACGTGCATGTTCATTTCATCCCCGTCAAAGTCAGCATTATATGGCGAGGTCACAGACAAATTCAATCGGAATGTCGAGTATGGCATGATCTTGATTCTGTGGCCCATGATAGACATTTTATGGAGACTAGGTTGTCGATTAAAGAGGACAAAGTCTCCATCATTCAAATGACGCTCCACCTGAAGCCACAACAGTAGAAGTTCAAAATTTACTCTCAAACAGAAGAGACCCAAATCAAAACTTATCAGAATGAAAGAGCAATGCCTTATATCCAAGCTCCAAATGATGATCACTGCTTTTCTTCAAATAACGAAGATCAAGCCTTTGCCCATCATCTCTTATTATATACTTCGCACCAGTTTTACCGGGCGGAGGATGGGGGCCATACTCAACAAGCTCCTTCAACCTGTTTGTTATTGAATAATATTCCATCAATATTGAACAAACTAGGAAGATGAAAAATATAGAAAAGAACAAAGATGGGAAAATTAAAATAGATAAAGTTAACCTTTCAATATTATATGGAGTCACAGTCTCGGGGTATGTGAGATTCAAAGCAATACTCCACGGCACTCCTAATTGATCAATGTTTATGTTTGGATCGGGAGTAATCACTGTCCGAGCTGAAAAATCAACACGTTTCCCCATTAAGTTGCCTCTTATACGCCCTTCCTTCGCCTTCAGTCTACTACAAATTGATTTAATAGGCCTCCCTGATCTCTGCGTAGCCTGTTTCAGTGAGGATAAATTTCAGAGTACGCATGAAATGAAGTTGTACTGCTAAGCATAAATTTATGTGTATCTACACTCAAAGAAAGACACAACATAAATGAATATAGCTACTATGCAGAAATATATTTTAATGTATACATACCCTTGGTAGTCCTGGCAACTCATTGTCAAAATAAGTGGCAATGTGGAATTGCAGAAGTTGTGCAAACTCTGAAATGATATGAGCAGGAGAACCATTTCGTTCCTGCCGCCTGAGGTTGTCATTATGACGAATTATCATCGCCAATTGATGAGTCAAATCATCCTGGAGTCAGAAAATACATGAAGTCAGTTATCAACTTATCACCAACAACAATAAATACTAGACTTTCTCTTTAGCTACTAAAATTATCAGCTTGCCACTTGTTCTCTAAAGAGAAAGGAAAAAAACACAGCACAAAAGAAGCTTACCTCACTCCTGGATGAGGTGTCCATCATTACAGAGGGTCTCACAGGTTGTGGAGGAATAGGCAGAACTTGTAGAATCATCCAATCTGGCCGAGCGTACTTTGGGTTTAATCCCAATATTTGGGAGTCTTCATCACTTATTCTCTTTAAAACACTAAGAACCTGATACAAATTTAACAATGTTTTAGCATCATGAAAAGCTGGCCTGATACAAGAAAAATCTGTCTATTTAAAGTATACCAACCCTTTCTGCAGTAAGGGTCTGTTTCCTTTCCACGGGTTCAGGAAGCTGTTCCTGGTCATCGTTTTTCTTCCTTTGGGCTTTGTACTCTGCATTCATTTTCATACCCTCAATAGAGAGCTTGGGCTGCTGAGCACCACAGCCACCCCGACTTTTCTTTACAGGCTCTTCAGTATCTTGGCTTTGGACATCAATTTCATCACCACCATCACATTTCGTTTTGTTTTTGCAGGCATCCAAAATTTTTTTCAGCCTGCTTTTCGGATTTTTTATTCTCATAGCTTGCTTAAACTTGTGGTCGTCCTGCAAAATGAATTCACATAAAATTTGCTGGGGTTAACAATCGTCTGCACACTTAAGTATATGATCTTTTTTAAAAGCAAAAATGATGTTTTTGGATTCCATGAGGCAACAGACTCATTTTATGCACTGTATTCATTCAAGCCATCCCAAAACATAACGCAACAAATTTACAATTAGGTATACAACAGTCTAGGGACATCCAAATGACCTTTCAATCTATCTTACATAGTTACAAGACTAACAAGCTTATCAATGTTAGTCAATATCAAGAAAGCAGTACCTCATCGACTAGAATTTTCGAGCAATTGAAGCAAACACATCGCATTACGGACAACACAGTCTTCATGAAACCGATGTGAAACATTGGTTTTGCAAGCTCAAGGTGCCCAAAATGGCCAGGGCACTCAGCCATGTTGGCTGTACAAGTCTCACATTTCAACTTCCGGTCAATTGTACCAAGCCGAGGATCACTCAAACCAGCCGTCTTCGGTTTGCCTCCCAACATAGTCTCACTGTGCTCAATCTCCACCACAGACATTTGCCTCTGCAAACAAAACATACCCACAAAAAAAAAAAAAAACTGTTTCAGAAACCTAAACACAGCATTCACTAAACCCTAGCAATCATCCAATCACTACCAAATCGATCCAACTCAGTGAACAGCATTCAAATTCGAAATCTCGCAACCGAATTCACGTTTCTTAATCTTTCTCAGCAAACAAACAGGCGATAACCGAATGAACGCAAAAACGAAGAACAAAGAGGGAGCGGAAAATTACAATTTCGTCGGGGCTGAGGATGCCGAACTGCACGCATTTCACCTTCGCCACCTCGGCTGGCGAGTAGGGAAACCGGATATCCATGGCCGCGACGACGACGACGACGACAAACCCTAGGGTTTTTTCCGAGTAGAATTCTCACTGTAGCTGGAATTTAGTCTGCTCGTGGTGTTTGTCAATCAAATAGTCTTCTGATTTCTTTTCTTTTTTTCTGGTTTCTTTTGGGTTTAATTCTGTTTTTCTGTTTGCGGCGAACACGAAAGATCGATTTCGCTCTCGACTCTTGGGGAGAAGCTCTCCGACCAAACCAAACGAGAACTAGCCCCCTAAGGCTCTATTTATAGGCAAAGGGGGTGGAGGATTGTGGGTACCGACTTTGGCTGAAAGACGAATTTGCCCTCTAAGGTTGACTGCTTTAGCCGCCTCCATGTGGGCCGTGTGGGCTGTAGCAAAGCCAATCTGATGGGCTTTGATCGGAAGTGTCCTGCCAGCGGCTAAAAGTGCATTATGATGATAAAAGGTTTTTTTTTTTTAAGTGCTTTTAGGGTGCGTTTGGTATGTGGGATGGGACGGAACGGGATGGGACGGACGCGTTCCGTCCCACGTTTGGTGTGCTAACTTATGTGGAGCGCCTTGTCCCACGGGACAAAAATGGGTTAAATTTTGGTGCCACCTCCCCTCTGGAACGGGTTGTTCAATCCAGTGGAACACAAAAATTATAAATTTTTAAGACAAAAATACCCCTTTCCTTTTTCAATAATTACATGATCTATATACTCATACAACAAAACCTTAACTATCTTTCCTATCCTCTCTGCCGCTGTGAACTTGCATTTGTTCCCTCTGCCGCTGTGTGCATCTCTCTTTCGCACTGTGAACCTGCATCTGTTGTGCATCTCCCTTTCGCACTGTGAACCTGCATCTTTTCTCTCTACTGTTGTGAACCTGCATCTGTTCTCTCTGCCGCTGTGTGCATCTCCCCTTCGCAACCTTCGTCGTCTTCCTCTTTCCGTGTCTCCGTGAACTTTCCTCTGCATCTCCGTTCCAGGTTCGATTTGGTCTTAATATCGTGTAGTCTCTTGGGTTAATTTCAATTTCAAATTTTTTATTTGATCGATTTGTTTATTTTCTGTTTGGCCAGGGATCTTTCAATTTGTGCATTTTTTTTCCTTACACTCTTGGTAGGTTATGATTTTGCATTTTTTTATGGTTGGTTTTGCAATGGTTGAACGGCTTTGTTGAGAGGCTTTCTTACGCTTAATATGTTGGTGAAAAATTGATTAGCAAATTCATTAACAATAGTATGTTAAATGTTTGTTCAAATTAATCACAGTGAAATAAAGAGTTTAGATGATGCTACAACCATTTAATGGCTAGGGCTCCAATGTTGTTATAAGAGGTTGCATTCTTATGGAGATTTGAAAAAGTTGAGTGTTTTCAGCCATTTCAATTTGGGTTTAGCTGATTTTGGAGATTTAGAGTTAGTTGTTTCCATTGGATTTTTTCTGGGGGTGAGAGTTATATAATAGTAGGGTTGTCTTTCTGTGTTGGGATTCTAAGTGTGACTGTGGTTTGATTCTGATTTTATTTTTAGCAAACGGTGTTTTGCATTTCTTCGTTTGTGTGTCCAGGTTGTGATTATGGGTGTATGATTTGGTTGTGTTTTCTGCTTTCAGGAAATGGTGTTGTTCGTTTTTCCCAAGTGTTGTGTTGGCGTTTTCACGTTGGTTGTGCTTTGGGTATGTCTTTTTTCCTTCTCTTTTTTTTTCCCTCTTATTTTTCCTTATTTTCTGTTTTTGGATGAATCTGGTGTTTAAATTAGAGCATACAAAACAGAGAATAACAAATAAAGAATCAAAGAGAAGGCTTTCTTACGCTTAATATGTTGGTGAAAATTTGATTAGCAACTTCATTAACAATAGTATGTTAAATGTTTGTTCAAATTAATCACAGTGAAATAAAGAGTTTAGATGATGCTACAACCATTTAATGGCTAGGGCTCCAATGTTGTTATATATTAAGGTTTTCTAGAGATATAATTAAGGAGTATGTCTCCTTTTCTACTTTCTACTAAGGTTAGATTGCTTTCCTATTAGTTTCAGGTTTTCTAGAGATATAAGCCTTTCCTCTTGGTTTCAGAATTAGGTCTTTATAAATACATCTTTTACTTAGTATAAAAATTAAAACGTTATAATAAGATATATCATTTTAGTTATGTAGTCGTTTTGACAATATTTGTGGTCTTATTCTTTATTGTAGTCAATAAATTTTGAATCAGAGTGTAATTCTTTGCTAGCCCTTCGTTTTGTTAACAGTTTGGCCTAGCTAATAGTTTTGGCGAGCAAGGCAGCTTTTCTTGTGGCTGTGGGTAAAAACCTATTTGGATTCATTTATAATTTATGAAGATATATTATTTAATTTGCAAATAGTCATATACATATTTTTCATTTGCAACTAGAAAAACTTGGCTTCTAATCCCCCTCCAAGAAGTCATATACATACTTTTCGTTTATAATTTGTGAAGATATATTATGTATATGGCAGTTGATCCTGAGGAAAATGCAAGGCTTGCATTTGATGAATTACCTATAGGGGAAGATTTACTAGAAGTATTAGCCTACATTGAAATCGTTGAGTCAAGCCAAACATGGACTCAATGGAGGGATGATCTTGCAAGAGAAATATATGATGAGTGGAGAGGAAGGAGGGCTTGAAAATAGGTTGACATAGTAGTTGTTGTAATTGTCTTTTATTGTTTGATGACATTTTACTGAGATGATTGTTGTCATTGTTTTTCATTGTTTGAAAACTATTGAGATGTTTATTAAGTGGATTTGTAATGTGGTAATTGGGAGTTATTTGGATCTTATGGCTGATAAAGCCCGATGTTGTTATATTTAGAAGACTATTGAGGTGTTTATATAGTTTTGCTTACTAAATATATTGTTGCTAACCAAAAACCTCACTTGGTTAACATTGTTTTATTTCAGTCCTCATGATATGTGTTTATCATCAGTTTACTGTATAATGTGCATTTTCTATGATCTTTCAAATTTTTGTTTGTAAGTGCTATCCCTTTTAGGGTTGCCATGTAGCCTTGAGTACATGATTAATAAATTGATAATTGATTACCTTTTCCACTAGATTATATGGCCACCTCACGTAATTGGAATGATAATTAGGAGGATGTGTTGCTTACCATCCTCGAGGAGATGGTAGTTGATGGTGTTAGGATAAAACGGAACATTTCTCCTGTGTTCGTGTGGTTTGCCACGCAATGCAATATGTTTGCAGAACCTAAACTCCCATAACAACCACCCACAATTGAAAGGACCAAAATTAGGGACTAAAAATTGAATTGGGGTGTGGGTTTTGCAATTCGCATAATAAAATTTGATGGGTTTGTGCTGAAAATTCGAATGGAACTGTAGAAAACCGGGAGATTAAAATTTACAAATTTTAAAGGAGTTTGCATGTGGAACACAACATATACCTATTAAAATTTGGACCAAGAAAAACAAATAATGGATAATAGTGTTCAAATTTGAACAACTTATAAAAAAAGAAAAATAAAAGTCTTGTCCCGTTCCACGCACAAAACTGTACCAAACAAGGGACGGAACATGGGTATTTTAGTCATTTTAAGCTTTTGGTTTCGCTTCGTCCATGCCCTACCAAACACAGAATGGAACAACCGTTCTGTTCCATCCTGCGCGTACCAAACATAGCACAAAACATCCGTCCCATCCTGTCCTATTCCGTCCCGTTCCATCCCATCCCGTCCCGTCTCGTTCCGTCCCGTCTGCGTACCAAACGCACCCTTAGAGAAAATGGTTTTAGAATTCAAAAGTATTTCAAGTATTTTTTTCAAAAAGCAGATAACTGCTTCTTTTTTTAGGAACCACTTCAAATGTTTTTTCATAATTAACTATTAAGGATTAGTTTAAAAAATGTTTCTCAAAAAAAAATTTTAGTCATTTAAAACACTTATCAAATGAGTCATAAAAAGACTTTTTTGTGCGCTTGACAAAAGTAATTAGAGATCTTTTCTTGAGTGTGAGAAATTATTTGATTGCGATTTTGAATACGTGTTTATTGAAGTGCTTTTACAAAAAGCATAAAAGTTGTTTATGAATGCTTATAAAAAAGGTATAAAACTATTCAAGTTTATTAGTATCAATCAGCATAGTAAGTCCCGTTGCTCGTCCCAGGTCTTGTTGTTTTGTTTCTTCTTGTTTTTGGTTGATAACCAAGTCCAGGTCCTCTTGTTGTTATCGTTTTCTTTACTTGCTTCGCAAGCAACTCCAAGTTGAGGGTGAGTTGAAAATGTTACTACCAACGCTTATAAATGACTCGTCTAAGAAATGATTTTAAATGACTGAAAATGTTTCTGGGTTTCAAAAGCATTTGAAATGTTTTTTGCAATAAACATCAGTTATGTGTTTTTTGTATGAAACACTTTAAGTATTTTTCCACAATTAACTTGCATTTTTACTAAAATTGGTTTAAAAAACATTTCATCTAAAAGTATCTTCAATTATTTAAAAGTACTTTCCAAACGAGCTAATAATATTTGAACGGCTTGTGCAAGGCTGTAATAAAGCTTTATTTGCTTGTGATAAATGTGGATGCAAATTTCCGCCTCCTTCTTCTTGGACAAAATTGCACCTACAAAACAATTAACACATTTGGTTAAGGCCAAGAGCCTCACGACCCCACGAGGAATTTGGGATGGGGGGCTTTGGCTGAATAACCTCCAATGCCAAAGTTAGAATTTAGAGAGAAAAGTGTTTAGAGAGTTTTGCAAGAGTGTGGACTTAGGTTTTTAGAAGAAATGAGGTTCAATATATAGAGCATGGCCGGCCCCATTGGGAGAGAGGGTGGCCAGCCTCTTGGGCAATTTTTGAATGAATTTTTTGGTTAATTAGTGATTTAATTGGTAATTAATGGATTAATTGGGAATACATCCATTAATTAACCAATTAACTCAATTTATGTGGAATATTTTGAAGGTTATGAAATAATTACGTTGTGGAGAATATAGGATGAGGATGGATAAAATAATTTTGAATTTGTTACCTCTTTTGGGCACTTTTGGCTTGAATGAAGGATGATTGTTAATTACTCATGCGTAGGAAATCCAGTGTGCCTCAAGGGTAATTTTGTTATTTTAACCTAAAAATTCACATGTCGCCTCCACAATAACGCATGATAGGGAAGTAAATACTTCAATTTATCTAACCAAAATTTACTAATTTTTGCTCAAAGTCTCAAAGTTTGCTAATCAAATTTTAGAAAATTTGCTGTAATATGATGCCTCAACTTTTATTTATGGGTCGGGTTGTATTTTCCAATTGGATCACCCATTGCATTTTTGGCAGGGGCCCACCTGATTTTCCACAATTCTGAAATTTCCTCGCCGGCCAAACGCGGTTTTGGAAACTTCCAGTCAAAACGAAACCATATAAACGCCAGAACCCAGCAAAAACACCATTTCTCAATTCCGCCGATGGCTTATTCCGATTCGACGATCTACACCTGCACGGAGTGCGGAGCCAACCTGAACCTTTCCGCAGCGAATCTCTACCCTCCGGACTTCTTCTTCGAGGCCGGAAACAAGGGAACGCTGTCGTTTGCGGCGGTCGACACCAACAAGTTCCGGTTCGAGAAGGAGGACAAGATCAGGCCGTTCTTCGAGACCAGAAACTACTGGGGGATCCAACGGACGAGGACGAAGATCAAGTGCAACGGCTGCGGGCGGCTCGTCGGCCACGTCTACGACGATGGGCCCCCCATGACTGACAGTCCCGGCCAGTTTCACATGGGCCCCAGCCAGGTGATCCCTCGAGCTGCTCGGTACAGGTTCAAGACGAAAGCCCTTCGAGTTTCGTCGGGGACTTAAGTGGAATTGTCGCGATTGTTTTTGTGTAAGTTTGGGATTTTATTTGTATACCGAATAATGATACGGGTTGTGTTGTGACCATAATTTCTTGATTTTATACTTTTTGCTGTGATTGAAGATTGTATCGAATTTGTGATTAAATATATGAAAATTGAGGTGGGTTTTCTGGGAATTTTGGAACAAAAAATCCTATGAGCTCTGGAATTTGATCTGGATTGAAAAACATGAATTCAATTATTAAGTTAAACAGATCGTTAGGAATAAGATTAATCATATCCTTCTTTATATGTTGCGGTTAAATTCGCTTGCAAATGAAATGTTGCGATTAAATGTCAAGATGATATATTAATAACATATACGCGATATATTTACAACTGTAAGTTTACAATGTCAACGTTATCAACAATATACCATTGATATTGACTGTACAGATGTTATTGATCACATACTAAAACTGATAAATTCGTATTGAGACCGGTTAATTAGTTAATGAAGGCTTTTGGGTAGCCGGCTTGTTATGGTTGTTCAATTTTTAATTGATGTATGACTTGGGAGGCACTTAAAACAAGACCAAATACCGGCCCAACTTTAGGCCACAAAACAATGTGGACCCCAGCAAGTGAGACCGAAAACTAGGGCTGTGAAGCCCACTGCCCAAAAGCCATTCGCCTACTCGCTGCACGCGCCAAGCTTGATTT
Organism: Crataegus laevigata; assembly: GCA_963580275.1. Classification (NCBI taxonomy): domain Eukaryota; kingdom Viridiplantae; phylum Streptophyta; class Magnoliopsida; order Rosales; family Rosaceae; genus Crataegus; species Crataegus laevigata. The sequence goes on along the minus strand of OY756942.1, from coordinate 31,757,859 downwards.
GCAACCCGTGTGTCAGACATTTATGTAGCTCAACGGCTACTTTTCTTCATCCAACGGCTGTATTTAAATGGGTCGTTGGTTAATCCAACAGTCCAGGTTCAAATTATTATTTTTTAGTTTTATATTTATATAATTATTGAATCCAAAGGTTTAGATCGAATATCATCAAATCTAACGGTAAAAAAAAGAAGATCTAACGGTCCAAATTTAAATTCAATGGCTAAAATAATTTAAAAAAATTATTTAACTTAAAATTCAACCAAAAATTCTATAAATACCTATGTGACACGCCCCGACCCGGAAAGGTCGGCGCATGCTGGCCGTCACCGTGAAGTGACGTAACCATAGGGGTAATGTGATGTAAAAAAAAGTGTATAAATTTAAATCGAACATAGAATTTATTAAAATTTGAAATAGTGACAGAGTGCACAAACGTGAGTATGACCCACTATAGTTATTCAGAGCTTAATGAGGAAACGATTACTGAAGAGTAGTCAAGCAAAACTAAAGTACACTTATTACACATAGTGATAAGTTCATACGTCAGAAGCGGAAATACCAAATGTCAGAAACGTTTCGAGATTCCTCGAATGCCACGAAGAACAGCTATCTAGGTCCTGGAGGGGCGAAAAACAAAGTTGAGTGGGTCAGCAAAACAAACTTATGTGAAAACGTTTGGTTTTGAACATACTAACCCCTCGCCGTAAAACAATTATAGTTTCCTTTATTAAAAGCACATTATGAGGAAGTACGTACGTATATATATATATATATATCCACAATACTAAAGCCAAGTATAAATGATATATACAAGTCAATTCATGATGCTGCAGTTATATAATCATGTGATAAGGTTATAAGGCAATATCACTAAGTACTCATCCATCTAATGCTGGCACACAAGTTCGAACAGATAACTCTGACGCGAACAGGACTGGGTGTAATCAATACGCTCAAGTACTACGATCACGTGAAGACTGGTGCAAAAGCACGTCACATACAAGTCGGATTGCCTAACGCAATCTACCCGACAGGACTGGCACCTAAACTGGATCCAGGTGAGCGAATGGTGCGATGTGAACATACACGTGAAGGACTGGCCCTGGCCCTGGGGCGAGTACTAACACCGGTGCCGCAGATGAGTATGTACATAAACATGTATGGATATCATGACAATTATATCTCAACCATATAGCAGCATTTATCACAGTTATATCATACGTAACGTCTATTTGATAATAAACACGTAAAGTGATTCATTCATGCATTTTTGGAAACTGTGAATACGTATAATGTCATGGCAAGTATATCTCAACCGTATATCAGCATTTATCACAATTATATCTCAATTATCCAATACTTAGCAACATATACGTAAAGTGAAGCATTTTATGAAGTTTGGAAACCATAAATACGTATAGGTATAAAAACAAACTGCCCACTCACAAGTACGTCGTTGGGTCGTAATCCTCGGGCCTAGCTTGGCCTTGAAATTCCTCCGGATAAGTTTCCCCTATTTATAAATAATTATAACTAATTAATTAACGTTTATATACGGAAATTTAAATAAAACTCCCATATATTACTCAATCCTAATATTTGAATATACCAAATTGATCTACTCGACGACACGAACACACCCATAATTTTAGATTAATTTTAGGAGTAGTCACGCGCCCCCACGCGCCCAAATAGGCACGGGTCTACGCGCCCCCACGCGCAGACACGTGACATGCACACTGACGGTTCCTGTCACGCCGTTAGGAATATTCTGCGGAATATTCCGTTAAATATTAACGGTTACTGTTAAAGATGACTGACGGCGTCGGAATATTCCGTCAGAGTTGACGGAATATTCCGTCGTCTTCTCCGGTGGACCTCCGGCGATCTCCGGTCGCCGGAAACTGGATTTTTCTTGTTTTCGTCATATCTCGTTCATTTTTTATCCATTTTTTACAAATCTTATATCAAATTGAAGCTGGGATCGAATAGAACATATTTATACCTATTTTGGGACTTGAATCTCGCTGGATCTCGCCGGAAAATCCTTCGACTCTCGGCCAAGTTCGAAACCCGTGATTCCTACGTCCAATTTTCTCCAACGGGTTACTCCGGGGTTCCTGGGAAGATTTTAAAGATGGTGGTGATCTTGGTTTCCTTTAAAACATCACCATTTGAAAGTCAATGAATAGTACTTGAATTTGAAGTTAATATTTCGACGTAAAAACCATCGAGTTTTTACCTGAAATCGATGTGGATGACTTCGTGAGGTTCCAAGGAATCCAGTGGTGGTTTTGGATCGTCGATTCTTCAAGGTTTGAGTGATTTTGAGTTTGCTCCGTGGGGAATGTTAGAGAGAGAGAGAGCTTCGAGTTCTCTGAGAGAGGTGAGAGAGAGAGTGTATTCGTAGTATGAGGGAGATGAAGTCTGAGACAATGGGATGAATGATTAATTTCAATAAGGTATGATTGAATAATAAAACGGAAAGGATTTGAATAATGCAAACGATGGATTCGTGAGTTGGAAAGAGGACGGGTGGGAATAGAGAACTCCAAGTGGGTTTGGTAGGAGGGAGTAGTGGAGTAGGGTTGGTGAGAACTAGGTTTTACACAAAATTTCTACTAATTTAAATTTACATTACTATAGTAAAAACGAGTAAACGTAATATGACGGTTTCATAATAATCAACGATAAGGGTAAAATCGTTATTTTACACGCACGGGGAGAATTTACATATAGAGTTTGGGACGGGTCGCCACATATGTATTTGTTCAAACATCCACACAAAACTCACTTTTCTCCTACAATTCTTCCAATTTTTCTTTCTACCATTTCTTCTCATTTCCAAATTTTTCAAGATGGCAAAAGAGCATGTTAGAGATCGTAGTTGGACCTTTGACGAAGATATTGCTTAATGTTTGGCATGGATTTCTCTTAGCGAAGATGGTGCCGTCGGCACGAATCAAAATAGAAAGGTTTTGTGGGGTAAAATCGTTGATAAGTTTCATGAAAACTCCAACGCCGGTCGAAGGGAAGTTGATGGTGTTTATGATCGGTGGAAGACTATCAATAAAGCGTGCACTTTGTGGAAGGGAAGCTTGGAGAGAGCCATGGTTGACATGCCTAGTAGAAGGGGCGCCTCATAAATTATGAGTTTCTTTGTTAATATTTTAGTTGTCATGTACATAATAGTATTTTGCAACTAATTGTGTTATGTATTTGTTGCATAGGGTGACAAAGCAATGGCAATTTACAAGACAAGAACTACACCAAAAAATCAAGCTTTTAAGTTGTATTATGCTTGGAATATCCTCAAGGATTGTCCGAGGTGGGGAACCGATGCGGACCAACAATGGGGAAGATTATTTCATAGTGAAAGCCCGACCCCCAAATGATGTCAATGAAGGTGTGAATTTTGCCGACAATGAAGGTGTCGAACAAATGACCCCAACATCTTCTTTTGCAAGGCCCCCGGGTAGAGATAAGTCAAAAGAAGTAAAGAGAAAAGGGAAATCTCAAGATCCGATAACTGCACAATTTGCTAGCGGATTTGCAAGAATGAATGAAAACCATATCTCTCGACAAGAAGAATTGGCTCAAATGCGTTTGGCCATGAAAGAAGAAGGGGATAGGGAGCAAGAAAGGTTTGAAATTAATTTGATGATGGAGGACCTCGACAAATACACTCTAGAGAGGAAGAAATACTTGCGTGGTAAGCAAAATAACATTTTACAAAGGAATGCCACAAGGGGTATATTTCAATATGATGATTCATCTCAAGACTATCACCCAAGTATCACCAAGTCAAGATGGTGGATATTATTATTAAGTTTATATAGTTTATAAGTTTTCGATTGTATTAAGTTTAGTAGTTTATTAATTGTCATTTGTATTAAGTTTATTTGGTTTATTAAATGTCGTTTGTATTAAGTTTATGTGGTTTCTTAAATGTCGTTTGTATTAAGTTATGTGATTTATCAGGATTTTCATGTATTGATTTAATGATTTTTCAAAAATTTTTGAAATTTAAATATTTTTATGTTAAAATATTCATGAAATTAATTTAGGATAGTTTACATAATTTTTTTAAAAGTTAATTTTTTTTAAAAATAGCCTAAATTTATTCTTTGATAATCTCGAGCTAAAATTTTAGGCCAGAAGGGTTTGAGCCGAAAAACTGTTTCTGAGCTAAAACCTAAATTTTATGTGCTAAATATTTTTACATTTTAGGTCAAGGTTGGAGATGGTCTTAGGGTTAGTTTAGTTTTATTTTTTTATTTTTTTATTTTTTTAAATATATGGTACTTTGTAACTCTATAGATAATAAGTTAGTCAAAATGTAGCCTTCAATTTGTAATCGTCATGACATTCTTGTTTCGTTATTTTTCTTTTAATAAATTAGTCTTCGTAGTTTGTTCGTTAGCGCACTCTAATTCTGAACTATGTCATCCATTTTATAAAATAATAACACCGTGAAGAGTTGTTACTGTCACACTTATAAATATCTGGTTGGAGCCAATTCCATGTGTCTTCACTAAAGAACGTCACGTTTTGGATGCATGGTTTCAAGAACATTCTGCCAAACATTTCTGTTGGGAGTTGCCGCAATCCAAGTTGTCGAATCTTACTCGATGTTTCAAGGTGCAACTACCACCCAATTTTCCTTTGTATTAGAAAGCAGAACTGGGAAATGTGCCTGGAAAACCAAATCCATCAGTCACATTTAAGTTGAGAGTTAGGTTGGAGGAGTAGTTACCTCTAGAGGGTTGCGTTGGTACTTGAAAGTTCCATATCCAAGAATTTCAATCGTATTATTTCTTCCACCACTTCGCAATCTTAATGTTGTACTGTTACAACTTTGAAAAGAAAAATCAGCAATTCGATTAGCCGAAAAGATTGATGAAGATGAAGCAAATCGAGCTTGGGAATTCACTCTCGCTGCCACCTCCACCTCCACCTCCACGACCGCCACTTCCAAGGTTCCGCGCTAAGAAGGCTGTTCCGGAGAGCGTGACAAAGCGAGAAATCGCGAGGTTCTGGTGTCAGAAGCGCATTGAGGAAGAGGAGCATCTCCTTGCCGCTATCAAGGCCGCAGCACGTATTCGAGCCCTCAATCTCTCGGTAACATTCTTTAAAATTACTTGTTAAGAGAAAAAAGTTCAGTGTAACCGAAGATATATCTCCTTTCTCTCAGTCTTCCTCATCACGTGATCACGTGTCACGAGCTATCGGGCTGAGACATATGGATCAGAAACATATGCAAAAGAGTAGTTCGTAGCATTTTTTTTTTTGTTGACTTTTGCTTGTACAGGAGGAAGATTACAGACGTTTCGAGGAGTCCACGAACGACGATGGCAAAGGCGATAAGGGCAGCTCTTCTGCTACTAACGACAGTAACAACAAGGCGAGTGACAACGAAGTTCGTGTTGGAATCAAGGACTGGTTGGTTAACTTTCTCAAATAGTAGAGCACTATTAAGTTTTCAATTTTTTCTTAACAGAGACTTTGAACAAATATTTGTGCAGGTGGACGAAAAGCAAGTACGCATACTTGAACCAACCCGCCATAGAGTCCTCCGTGGATCCTCCGAAAAGGCGGACTTCCACATTTGTTCCAAATTGTTTCGCTTACACGCCTTCGCCGCTCTACCCTACATCTGTTGGTGTGTTTTAGACCAGTTGGTGATCATCAGATGGTTCAGTTCAAATGAAGGTTTACAGCCTCTGCAAGTATATTTATTTTCCGAGTAAAATGTTTGTATTTATGAATATTTGGTAAGTTAATTGGATTGTGAAATATACTTTTGGTGTGGAGCTGTGACTGTAAAGTTTTGTCCAATCTTTTATGTTTCAGAACACAAATTACACTTCAATTCGAAAATCCAAACCAGATGGTAGTTTTTATGGTAAAAAAAATTCGATTGGTAGCTCGAGAATGAATTTTTTTTTCTTGCAGGAGGTTTGTAGTTCAAGTCGTTAAAAGTATCTATCTACTCATTCTCCTTGCCCCTGGCATCCTCTCCGTGCTCAGCGACTCCTCCGGCAACCCCCCCACCCCCCCAAAGCCAACCACTAACTAGAAATGAAATCAGGAGTCCAAAAGAAAAAAATGGGCGTGAAGAAAATCATTTGATAATCTAAGGTGCGCACCATTTCAAATTAATTGCGTATTTTGTACGTTTTAAGTACAAGATTGGTTTGACAAATGGACATAGTAGCATCATGTTGCATTGCATCGTGTCTGTGCCACGAGATGAAAAAATGAGTGCGTTGTTAAAGAAAGATAAATCACTGTCGATGAAATGAAGTTGTCACGAAAATTCTTCTCCGCATTTAAAGATAGTAAGTAAAAAAATGCTTGGTAGAAATCACTTTTGAAGTGAAGTTGCCAGAAAAGTTCCTCTTCTTCAACCTAAACACATTCACATTGAAAGATAGTAGTGCGTAGCAAGAAAACACGAGGACTGATATAACAAGAGAGGGTCCATTGACCATACCATACTGCATGTTCCACTTCCTTGAGAGGCTCTTTTAATTCTCCTATGGCAGATCAACTTGTCTCTTCTTCTTCCTTCAGCAGCACTCCTTCGTGGAGATACTACGTCTTTTTGAGCTTTAGAGGAGAGGATACACGAACCAATTTTACAGATCATTTACATAAGGCTTTGGTCGAGAAGGGAATCGACAAGTTCATTGATCGCCAACTTATACGAGGAGAAGAAATATCACCGGTGCTCCTCCAAGCAAAGCAACAAATAGTTTCGGGGACGCATTTACAGAACTTGAGTGCGAATTCAAGGACAACGAGGATCGATATATGCAGGATTGAACTTTAGCCGAGACATTCTTCGGCTTACTTTCGCTGTATACAGGATTGATATATGCAGTCATATTCCCGCTGCGTTTATGCATGATTTGTTTTTCCTGTGTAGATGCTCTCTGCGTGCCAATCTACGAAAGCAGTCTGGGATTCTTGTGTAAAAAGGCTTATAGATTTCATTAACAATCAATTTGCAATAGGTTTCAAACTTCAACGTAATTATGCTAGCATCGTTCGTGCACACAAAAATATATCATCTTACCTTAGATGACTGAAACAAATTAGCTAACCAATGATGCAAATTCACTGACGTACACCATTTACCATATAGCTATGTTAATTAGTACCAATCACCCTTGCAGGTGCGTGTCTTTGAATCGTTTGTGCTTCACGTTTGCACCAACGATACACAACTATTTATGTATATTTAAATCGTTTATATTAATATTGCTTAATGCAACGTAATATATCAGACTGTCTAATCGCGTCAAAATGTCAAATATTTATTTTCTTTTTTTTTTATAGACATGCAACGGTGCAACACCAAAGTTTGATAATCTTTATTAGAATAATAGCACAAAAAAAGGAAAATAATTAAATAGAAGTAACAGACTGAAACTGCTGATTTCGACTCCAAATTTCCCAAAGCACAAGTTGAAAAAAAACAAATCGAAAAGAAAAACGCGTTTAATATTAGAAAATTGTAGAGATTGTTATCCAATCTAATCTCTTCTCACAGAGCTTCAGATCTTGCTGTTCCAATTCCCCAATCCAATCCGATCGATCTCAAATCCCCAATTCCTTGTCCCAGAAGCAACAATGGCTGTCAAGCCTCGGCACTCGCGCCTTCCGGCTCGCAAGACGTCGTCGGCCTCTTCCACGACGCTGGTCCTGACCTTGCTGGTCATGTTCACCTTCGTCATCCTCATTCTCCTCGCCCTCGGCATCCTCTCCGTCCCCAGCGGCTCCTCAGGCAGCTCCCCCAAAGCCAACGACCTCAGCTCGATCTTGCGGCAGAGCGTCGAGAGGTGAGCGACGAGTCGGTTTGCATTCTTTGCTTTGATTGATTCGGTTGGTAATTTGGTAATTATATTGAATTTTGTGGGTTTGGTAGGAATGAGGAAAATGAGGCAGGGGAGCAGTGGGTCGAAGCCATCTCTTGGGAGCCAAGAGCTTTTGTGTATCACAATTTCTTGGTGAGCTGAGCTGAGCTGCCTTTAATTCTCCCACTCATTGAAAATTTATGATTTTTCTGAAGTTTTTGGATTGCATTTTTGTAATTACTGTTCAAGTTACTGAATTGAGCAATCCATGAGAGTCCTGGATTTTTTTTTTTTTATAATTGTGCCGATATATCTTGCATTGTATATTGAGTGAGTAAATAATTGTGTGTAATTTCTTATTTGTAATGGGTAATTGCATTGCATTTACTTTTGGAAGATATTAATGCTTCATAAGTGCCGGGATTCGATGGAATCTAAAGCCGGTGGAATCTGACCCTGGTTGGCTAATGTTGGCAGACCAAGGAGGAATGTGAATACCTAATCGATCTTGCCAAACCGACTATGCACAAGTCATCGGTAGTTGATAGTGAAACCGGAAAGAGCAGAGATAGCAGGTCTCTATTTCTCACGTAGTTATCTCGTTTCATTTCAATTATAAGATGTAGTAGGGAAAATCTGTTGTTTTTCTTTTCATTCCCTTGCTTTACGCCTTCATGTGCGGTACAATTGTTTTACCTGTTGCATGCAGGGTTCGTACGAGCTCTGGAACATTTTTGGCAAGAGGGCGCGATAAAATTATCAGGAACATTGAGAAAAAAATCGCTAATTTCACCTTTTTACCTGTAGGTATGCTGTTGAGCACATATCCGCCTTCTTATTGATTTTCTTTTCTTGTGCTTTTTAATGCTTTCTTTTGCCTTCGAAGTTGAAGGTACTACCTTTCCGTGGGATACAATCTTTAGGATATTTATCTATTAATAGTGTAGCTATGTGTGTTTCGTACAAGTGACAAGCTAGTTTTTAAACCAAATACAGAACAGGGGGAGGGGCTTCAGGTTCTCCACTATGAAGTTGGACAGAAGTATGAACCTCACTTTGACTATTTTCAAGATGACTTTAACACCAAGAATGGAGGCCAACGTATAGCTACGGTTCTTATGTACCTGTAAGTTTCCTCGCATAGCTGCCTAAATACTCACATTTCTGATGCACGTCATGCACTACATCATAGACCCACTTATATCCTTCGCAAATGTTTTCTCCTCCCATGTGGCGCAGCTCAGATGTTGAAGAAGGGGGTGAGACTGTGTTCCCTGCTGCCAAAGGGAATATTAGCTCTGTGCCTTGGTGGAATGAGCTATCTGAATGCGGTAAAAAAGGACTTTCAGTTAAACCTAAGATGGGCGATGCACTGCTTTTCTGGAGCATGAGGCCTGACGCAAGTCTAGATCCTTCAAGTTTACATGGTTAGTAGCTTCTTGATATTTATAGCCTTGTGAAGCATCAATTCCAGATTTAAGTCATCCTAAAATGTCCATCATGGAAAATGTCATTTGTTTATTTGCACTTTTTTTTTTAATTTTGTTCATATTAAAAACCTTTCTGCATTACAATTTTGTAACTTTTATTACCTATTCACAAGTATGCTGACTTGTAGTACCTCTGAGTTAACTTCGATTCATTTTTATTTCAGGCGGATGCCCTGTGATTAAGGGGAATAAGTGGTCATCTACTAAATGGATCCGTGTCAGCGAGTACGCTATTTGAACTATTATACAAATGGTAACTATCTTTACCCAAAATAGATAACTAACAGTACTTACGGTTGCTGCATTCTGTGAAGCTACAAAATTCCGTTTCGCAAATTCCCAAAATCTGCCACTGACTTGCTCTATGCTCGCTCTTGTTCTTATATATGGCTTGGTTCGGGTTATGCTGTTATATGCTATTTCTACACTTAAATTATATGTATCATTTTCTCAATGATTGGCAGGTTATACAAGTTCTTACGTCGGTGTAGTACTTGTCAATATCTCGAGCCAGAGCTTTTGTACTTGTGCTTCAAGTCTCATTTGTAACTAAGTATACGGATCGGCGCCTGCGTGCCTTGGATTTTGATGTACTACAGTCGGCAGCTGCTCTACAACTAATTCAATTTTTGTTCAAGAGCTTCTCTATTCTTGTTATTATCGCAACGCCTCGATGAAATAAGTTCGATTTTTTTCTTTTGTGATGGAAATTCCTACTGTAAGAACTCCGAAGGTTTAGAACGTTGAATTGGTGAAAAGAAACAGCAAGAGATATTCAGGGAAAATAAAAAAATTACATGTACTAATTATATGTTTATGAACATTCGTGTTCACTAATTTATTCACGTTATGACATCTTTTAGATAGTTCGTTGTACATCTTGTATTCCTCGGATAGCAAGACTCCTTATCGCTACAAATAGAGACAGGATGATAAATCACACCACAGAATTCTCAAATAATCTCTGGCACTCTCTGCCGCCGACCCTCTCCCTTAAGGCCTACAACATGAATATATATTAATTTAGGATTTTTTTTCTCCGAGTACAATGATATATTTTACACTAAGAGGATGTCGGAGTTCGGCTAAGTCACAATTTGGTATCGAATTTGCCATCCACGAGATTCGAACCTTAAACCTTTCACTCACAAGTGAAGAAGAATACAATCAGACCAGAGGCTTTACCCTCGTCGACAGCCTAGTCTATCATCTCGCACCTCCCACCGATGACTATCCCCGGAAAAGAGGGTGGTTGATTAATGTCAAAGAAGTAGGTCCTGATCGTCAGCGGGGTGAACAACAAAAACAAACTCATCGAGTATCGCATCCGCTGTCTTGCTTGTTTGAAGGGCAGCCCAAGTCCATGCCAAAGGTATTCAACTTATTGGAATTTAGGGTAGTTGAAGTGGCAAAAATGTATTTTCCAGTACACGATCTTTACACGCCTGACGATTATTTTACGGTGGCCGCATCCTTGAATCTAGATTTTGTTGCTTTCATGGCGATTGATATATTTGGATTGTTATATTACGGAGAGCTAGGTGGTGATGTTGTAGAAGGCATCAACTTCCCTTTGAAGTTCGACGACGTATACCCTGATTTTCAAGATGTTATTTTTTACGATTGAAGGTTTTGTGCTGTGTGCTGGGACGGGGGAACTGTAAGGGTTGATTTTTTCTGAATACGGAAATGACTGCATCTTCATTAGCGAATATCTCTTGCCGTCATAGCGGGAAGAAGAAGAAGTTGATGGAGTTGTTGGGAGAGCTGCTTTTAGTCGATATGTATTGGTATGGCAACCCGTCGGACTTTACATTCGAGATATCTAAGCTGGAGGCTCATAAGAAACAATGGGTTAAGTTTGAGGCGCAAGCTTCGGATGATGGAATATTGGTATTGGTCCTCGGAGATGACGGCTGCTGCTACTCTCTGTCTACTCGAGATTTCCCCGGAATCGAGGGGGAAATGAATTTATTTCAACAAGGCTCTTCATCCCAAGAGTTACGAGTGCAATGAGTTGAAAAATATGTTTAGAGAAATTGCAGTGTACAACTTGGGTTCTGGCCGTGTCTCGCAGCTAACAGATTTTCCAAGTTCGAACAATATCTTTTGCCCATCCCCAACCTGAAGATGGCGTGACACGCCAGAGTTGAGTTGCAGACATGATGAACAAGGCAACGATTCCCGAGATGGTGGTGAGGAGAAATAAGCATTGATCAAGTTCTATCCACTGCGGTATCATATTCCTATTACTGACACTCCCCCCACAAAAGCCTAATTGAAATTTCAGGCGCCACTGGCCCTTGCTCCGGCTAGACAGTGGCGTGTCAGATATGGCAGCTCCGCTGCGTTGATCTTCAAGTTGGTTGTGACGATGTTGCCTCACCTAACGAGTGTTGTGGCCACGCTACATTGGTGGCTGGACGTGATTTTTGCCTTGAGTGACAAGTCATGAGGCCTCGTCTTCCGATGATGACTTCATATGATTTTGCTCTTTCGCAATGACTTTATGTGACTCGCTATTCAGTGACTTGTAGTCGCTGATACGTATCTGTTGTCTCAATCTTGTTGTGACAGATTAGCATGAGTGGCACTAGTTGTCTAGTTCTACGTAACAAGCATGACCTAACACGCCGGCGAATAATTCCTTGATATAGACCGACACTAGTTCATGTAACCCTACATACGAGTAACAAAAACTAGGAAATTTGAAATTTGTGTGCATGCGTAGCAAGCTGAAAGCAAAGTGGCATTGACACTCCACACCTCCAATAACAACCAAATTTCACAACGTCGTATTGTTGCCAAAACATGATTATTTTTCTAATACAACAGACATTCCCACCAATATTCCTTTATTTATAATGTAGCTGGGGTCGTCAGCGCTGAGATTTGAAACAACTTCGTGTTGTTGCTGAAACACGTTGATTATTTTGAGCGGAAAAATTGGTACAATGTTGACCTGCACCGGCATTGTCGATACCCGTCAAGTGGTTGTTGATCTAGCTTTTGATCAGATTCCTGATGACATACTGCAAAATGCCTCCGTGATCGAAATATGCCAGCTCAACCTGCACGAAAGACGGAACAAGCCAAATTTTAAGCAACCCGAGCTTGATAGGGCAATGAACATACTAAAGAAGCGAAGGGTGATGGAGTGTGTTACCTCTGTATCGAAACGTAGTGTACATGCGAAGGACTTGCCAATATCTGTCACTACTGTGACATCCTGACCGGGTCTAATTTCACTGACAGTGCCGGGAAGATTGATGGTGTAGCGTTCCTCGCCGGTTAAACCAAGAGAGTCAGCATCCTCCCCAGTCTTGAAACATAGCGGAATGATGCCCATGCCCACAAGATTACTACGGTGAATGCGCTCAAAGCTCTTTGCTATGACTGCCTTCACACCCTGAAAATTATTATGTTTAAAACAGACTTCGTTAGATATAAGGCAAACATATACTGGAATCGTACGCATAATTAAGATACTGCTAGAGGTCATACCAATAGCATTGGACCCTTTGCAGCCCAATCACGAGAACTTCCACTTCCATACTCAGCACCAGCCAAAATAATCGTATCATGTCCTTCGCTTTTGTACCTCTGTCAATAAAAGTAAAGGAGTCAGCATTGCACGTTTAGGTCAGGGTCGAAAGCATCAACATTAAACATCCAATATGAAGGAAAACCTTCCTGAGGAATTAAAATAATGATTTGATAACCTAAGTAAAAGTTGAGATTGAAAGGCATTACCATAGCAGCATCAAACACAGACAGTTTCTCTCCGGTGGGAATGTGGATTGTTTTGGGGCCAACTTCTCCTTTCAAAAACTTATTGACCAGCCGAATATTAGCAAAAGTCCCTCTTGCCATAATCTCGTCATTACCACGGCGACTTCCATAAGAGTTGAAGTCTCTTCTATCAACACCACGTTCCAGAAGGTATTTAGCTGCTGGGCTGTCTTTGTGGATGCTACCAGCTGGTGAGATGTGGTCAGTTGTAATACTATCTCCAAAGTTGAGCAAGCAGTAAGCATTCTTCACACCATGAGCGCCCGGAGGAGACATGGTCATATCCTTAAAGTATGGCGGTTCATGTATATATGTTGATTTTGGGTCCCAGGCATAAAGAGTGCCCGATGGTACAGATAACTGATTCCACATTGGATTTCCCTTGGTGATTGCTTCATATGTAGCCATAAACATATGAGGAAGCACATTTGATTGCACAACCTGAAAACAGCAAGACAAGACCAATATAAATTTCTGATCCCTCGACTTAAATAGTAGAAACTATTCTTGTGCACATCATTTCAAAATCTGAGAGAATTATATAGCGAGATAGTAGATCAACTTACCGTTGCCACTTCTTCATTGGATGGCCAGATGTCCCTGAAAAATATCTTCTTTCCATCTTTTCCCACCCCAATTGGTTCTGTTTCAAAATCAATATCTACCTGCAGCATTGCAAACAAATGAGATACTGCACCAAAAGTCAAATTTTACGAGACTAAAATCAGCTGATGAGTGGCCTAAAAGATGCATACAACATAACATGATACAGAGAGTAACAACTGTCTGTGCAAGAGTTCCATACCGTTCCAGCAAGAGCATAGGCAACAACAAGGGGAGGAGAAGCAAGATAATTAGCCCTTGTTAATGGATGCACACGACCCTCAAAATTCCTGTTTCCAGATAATACAGCCGCAGCTACAAGATCTGTACATGTGCAGAAAATCAACAACTTAGTCACCATGTAAGACTCCACAAAGTAGTATCTGTATGAGCAGAGACTGTAGAGAACATTACCATTTTCTGTAATAGCAGCCGCTACTGCATCATCAATATCTCCTGAATTCCCAATGCACGTCGTGCATCCGTACCCAACAATATGAAACCCTAACTGATTCAAATACTTCTGCAACCCACTGCAGAACAATACATGACTTAAGAACACATCACAAAGGTAGCATACCATTCCAAAAAATCAAGATTCTAAAAATTACCTCTTTTGCATGTATTTAGTTACAACCCCAGAACCGGGAGCAAGACTTGTCTTAATCCATGGCTTGACCTAATAAAAGGCACAAAAATGATGCAAGGATAGTTAATAAAAAGATTCAATATATTGCCCAACAGTATATAATGCAGAAATAAAAATAATCTTTCAGTTATGTGACATCAAAAGTAATCAGTAGATTAACATACAGGGGGACAGCAAGTTATCCTGCGCAATGAAAAGGGACTCACTCTGAATAGTCCACCGCAAGTGTATGCTAATGCATTTTATCTGACACGAAATTCATTGTTCATAACTTCTATTCTACCCTAGTAGAGCAATCTTCTTGTAAATTTATTTCATTTTATTTATTATTACTATCCTATAAATGATTACACAGACATGAGAAATAAGCCATAATTAGAGACATCTAACCTCCAATCCTAATTCACAAGCTTTCTTGGCAACCAAAGCAGCTCCAAGCATTACACTAGGATTTGAGGTGTTTGTGCAACTGGTGATAGCTGCAATAACAACATCCCCATGCCTAAGCTGTCCTGGAGTTCCGTGAAAATCGAATTCTACAACCTTACTTTGAGATTCCTTCGGCACAGCAAAACCCTACAATACATTGCAAGAATCACAAGCTTTTCAGGAAAATGTTTTCTTAAGTGAACAGTAATCTATAAAGTAATCGAATTCTGGAACGTCCAAATGAGCCCCATAGCTTCCAAGCAGTTCTGAAAGAAGATTGGAGTTAAATTATGGCACTTTTCACCTTAAATCCAACTCTATTGTCAAGGCATGCATGCCAATCCCCTTTCATTTCTTTCAAAGTAACACGATCGTGTGGCCTAGAAAACATATTATTCCAGTGTCAGGTCACAAAAGATTTTTTGAGAAGATTGAATCCAATGAAGTGTGCATGTTAGCTTGAGTTACCAAGAAATCCTACCTCTTTGGACCAGATATGCATGGTTCCACGTCATTAAGATTTAGCTCAAGATAGGAGGAGTACACTCTCTCAATCTGAGGCTGTGTTGGGAAAATTATTCATTCAGAAAGTTCAGAATCGACATTACAGAAGATGTTAAATAGAAAGGTTCCAAATGTAGTCGGTGCACATATTTTACCTCATTGTAGTCGACAAACATCTTATTAGCCCGTAAATAGGATTCTATCAGAGCGACCTACATGGTAACTTTTATCTCAGCATACAAACAAATGGACATGATAAATGAAATAGCGTTTAAACAAGCAGTTACCTTGTCATCACTTCTGCCCGTTAGTTTTAGATATTGCAGGGTGACATGATCCACTGGGAAGAAGCCCATGGTTGCACCATACTCGGGAGACATGTTGGCAATAGTGGCACGGTCTGCTAGTGACAATTTACTCATGCCTTCCCCTGCAAAAGAAAGTAATGGCCGACATCTGATGTGAGAAGAAATGGAAACCAAGCAGCACCTGGAGCATCTATCATTGAAACACTAGTACAACTAGATAATATGATTAAGCTTACAGGATTACCATAGAACTCCACAAACTTGCCAACAACTCCATGCTTCCTCAGCATTTGAGTTACTGTGAGAACCAAGTCAGTAGCTGTCACACCATCTCTCAGTTTTCCTAATAATTTAAACCCAACAACACCAGGCAGGACCATGCTCATGGGCTGTATAGAAGAAAAAGAGAGACAAAAAAAAAAGAGTAAATGTATATTTCTGGACAAGAAAGTGCACAAATGTGCCGCAATAAAACTCAAGTTGTACGGTAATACTAGGGTCAACAAAATCAAAAGAAGACATCAAGTTATTCAGCAAAAGGCAGGCAATAATCCATGGATGCACTTCTTTACCTGGCCAAGCATAGTGGCTTCTGCTTCGATACCACCTACTCCCCAGCCAGCGACACCCAATCCATCTATCATAGTTGTGTGTGAATCTGTCCCGACAACACTATCAGGATAAAGCAAGCCGTCTGTGTTGAACACAACTCGACCAAGGTATTCCAAATTAACCTGTAATCAGCATTTCAATATGTATGTCTCAGGTTAGCATCCTGGAATAACATATTAGTGGTTAAAATTTGTGTTTCCCAAATTGATTGAATTACCTGGTGAACAATCCCTGATCCAGGAGGAACAACGAGCATGTTATGGAATGCATTTGATCCCCATTTCAGAAAACCAAACCGTTCTTTGTTTCGCTGGAACTCAAATTCCATATTTATCTGCACTGCATTTTCTGATCTTGCAACATCTACTTGAACCGAGTGATCAATGACAAGATCTACTGGGACCTACATTCATTAGAAGCGAACATTGACACCCTTTGAAACAGTTAAAAGAAAAAAATAAAATGGCATACGTGTAATGCAACCGGAAAGACAGTCAAGTAATTATAAACAAGAAATGCCAATGTTAAGCAACAATGCACGCATTTATGTAGCTCACCAATGGGTTAATCTTGTTAGAATCCCCCTTCAGATTGTTCATGGCATCACGCATACAAGCTAGATCAACGACAGCTGGTACTCCAGTAAAGTCCTGAGAACCAGATGAACAACACATTGATAATCCACGTAACGCTAAACTGTGATAACTTCAAATTTCAAGACTGACAATCCACACACTGATTTACCTGAAGCAGGACTCTAGCAGGTTTGAATGGGATCTCAACCTGCTTGGGAGAAGTGTTCTCCCAATCAATAATTTTCTCAACATCATTACTCTTCACTTGAAACTCATCACAGTTACGAATAGCAGATTCAAGAAGGATCTTAATCGAGAATGGCAGCTTCTCTGCAACATATAACACCAATACCATAGTAAATTTCACCACAAATTTTCACACTTTCAAGTGAAATAAACAAAATTAACACTCTCTACCTTCCACAAACACAAACCACAAAGATTCAAACTTTCTACTCATTTCCCACACTTTCTCGGCAACCAAACAGAAAATACAGTAAAACCAATCAGAGAAACAAACAAACCGATTCTGGGATCGTTGAGAGCCGGCAAGCTGTAGTATTTGCCGAATTCGCCGCCGTCCGGCTTCCCGAGCGCCGTCAGTATCTTCTGAAACGGATTCGCCGCCGCTGAAACGACCCCAAAACATAAAAAATTAAAACCAAAAACCAAAAAATAAACAAATAAAAAGCTCCGATCAAGAAAAAAAAAACAAAATTAAAAGATTGAGCTGGTGGATAGTGACTGTACCCATTTAGCGATAAAGATCCGAGCTTTCGATTTCGATTCAATTCGAATTCGGGCCGACGATTCGAGAGAGTAAAGTGAAGGAGGAAGGGGAAAACACTTGACAACGTTATCTGGAGTTCTTTTATTGATATTGTCGTGTGTTCTTGGTCCGATGAATATCCTGATCTCAGTGGAGCGGCAATGATTCGGTGGGGTCGAGTCTACTTTTCTGTTCCTGCGCTTTTTGGTTGTTGTTTGTGATTTGCTATTGAACTGTTGGTTGGGTGACTTTTGGGTCAGTGATGATGAGGCAAAAAGATGGGCCTTTGGATCCTTTGGAAAGAATCTTGATGACTTTTGATATTTTTAGAACAAATTGGGTTGGGGTTGGGTGAGACATTTATCTCTGTTTTTTTTTGTGAGGTCTTAATTTTAGAAATATCCCAAAACAAATTTTGGGAAATTCCTATACCACAAAATGTATATAGTTTGAAATTGCTTAAGCTTTTTTTTTTTTTGGATGATATGATTGGAATATACTGGCTCCTAACGTATTAGAAAAATCACAATTTGACACGTGAATCAGTGAGTTATTTTGCATTTACATAATGTAGGAATAGCTCTTGCAGATAAGGGAGCAAACAATGTGAAAATAAACTAATTTTGAGCAAAATATTGTTATAGATTATATTGACTCCTTATGTATCAGAAAAAATCACAATTTGACACGTGAATCAATGAGTTATTTTGCATTTACAGAACGTAGGAATAACTCTTGCAGATGAAGGAGGCAAACAATGTCAAAATAAACTATTTTTGAGCAAAGTATGGTTATAGGGTATATTAGCTCCTGATGTATCAGAAAAATCACAATTTGACACGTGAATCAGTGAGTTATTTTGCACTTACAGAAGGTAAAAATAGCTTCTTACATATAAGAAGGCAAATAATGTCGAAGTAACAAAGTTTGAGCAAAAGATGGTTAATACAGTGGCTACTAATTGCCATATTGTTTTCCCCCTCTTTATTCCTTATAGAACAGCAAGTACATCAACCAAGTTAAAGAAACTTGCATTAGAACCATTAATGACAATAGAACTTTTACGGGAATGTATTGATTCTTCTATTACTTGTTTTGAAATATATACATGTGCTATCATAGTTCTACAAGGAAACTAAAAAACATATACACAAACCTACTTAATAAAGGACTCCTATTATTTACATTCCTTTTTTTCCTAATATTGACTCACGCTAACACTCCCCCTCAAGTTGGTGCATAGATATCACACATGCCCAACTTGACAAGTGAGTCATCAAACCTTCGACCACATACTGCATGAGTTAGAACGTCTGCAAGTTGCTCCTCTGACTTCACAAAAGGTATTGACACAATCTTCCTTTCAAGCTTCTCTTTAATAAAATGTCGATCAACTTCCACATGTTTTGTCCTATCATGCTGTACCGGATTATCAGCTATATCTCTTGCTGACTTATTATCACAGTATAGTCTCATGGTTTCCTTTGGCTTGAACCCAAGCCCCTCAAGAAGCTTTCGAAGCCAGAGAATCTCACAAATGCCGTGAGCCATCCCTCGATACTCGGCCTCAGCCGAGGATCTTGATACTACCTTCTGTTTTTTACTTCTCCATGTAACCAAATTTCCTCCTACAAAAGTAAAATATCCTGAAGTAGACCGTCTGTCACCTACACTTCCTGCCCAATCAGCATCCGTGAACCCCTCAATCCTCAAATGTCCATTCTTCCGATATAGAACTCCTTTCCCAGGTGCAGACTTTAAATATGCTAAGATACACATAACAG
This sequence comes from Crataegus laevigata, assembly GCA_963580275.1. NCBI lineage: Eukaryota > Viridiplantae > Streptophyta > Magnoliopsida > Rosales > Rosaceae > Crataegus > Crataegus laevigata. Next base: position 31,738,482 of record OY756942.1, on the reverse strand, counting down.
CAGCCATATGATCTAGACTTGGTGAATACATAAATTGACTTACTACACTTACTGCATAGGCAATATCAGGTCGTGTATGAGCCAAATAAATTAGTCTCTCTACAAGTCTCTGATATCTCCCCTTATCAACTGATTTCTGATTCGGATCCACACATAGATGATGTTTCTCAACAATAGGTGTATCTACTGGCTTGCATCCCAGCATACCAGTTTCTTTTAGCAAATCCAAAACATACTTACGTTGTGACAAGAAAATACCTTTCGGAGATCGAGCAACTTCAACTCCAAGAAAATATTCCAAATCCCCTAGGTTCTTCATTTCAAACTCAGGCGCAAGATTCTTTTGTAACCTTGAAATCTCATCACAATCATCTCCAGTAATAATCATGTCATCTACATAGATGATTAAGGCTGTCACTTTTTCCTGTCTCCGTTTAACAAACAATGTATGATCAGAATGACTCTGATAATACCCAATCTTTTTCATAACTTGAGTAAACCTATCAAACCATGCACGAGGCGATTGCTTCAGCCCATAAAGAGACTTACGCAACCGACATACTTCAGTACTTCTACCAGCACCGTACCCAGGAGGAAAATCCATATATACTTCTTCCTCCAAGTTCCCATGGAGAAAAGCGTTTTTCACATCAAACTGTTTTAATGGCCAGTCCATATTAGCGGCTAAAAATATCAGAACACGTACCGTATTCATCTTGGCAACCGGAGAGAACGTCTCTTGATAATCTACACCATATGTTTGGGTGTATCCTTTAGCTACCAACCTTGCTTTGTATCTGTTTATTGATCCATCGGCTTTGTATTTGACGGTAAACACCCACCGGCATCCAACTGTTTTTTTCCCTCTGGCAAGGACGTCACTTCCCAGGTATTATTCTTTTGTAACGTCAACATCTCTTCATCCATTGCGTTTGCCCACTTTGGATCCTTTAGAGCCTCATCCACACGAGTTGGTACTCGAATAGCCTCTATATTATCTATCAAGGTCTTATGCTCTGGTGCAAGACCATTGCATGAGACATAGTTGGCTATCGGATACTTCACTTTGCCTTCCGGAGAAAACCTGTCAGGTGGCACACCCCGATTTTGTCTCGGTGGCAGCTTATATGTATTTACATCAGTACTTGCATTAGTTACATAATCATCCACAATACTTACCTCAGGTATATTCAGAGAAGAATCATTGGGCTGAACTGTGGAGCTAGAGAGAGAGGGGGTTACACAAGTAGGCTCGATAATGATCTGCCCTGACTGCATATCACTCTCGACATCTTTTGTTTCTGACTGCATGTTGCTCTCGGCAGCAACTCCTGACTTATGCCGTGGCATGTTTGGTATTTCAGCAGCATATGGCACGGCATGTATGATCATTGCCGCATTAGGCACGGCATCAGCATGGGCGGCATCAGCATGCACAGCATCAGTATCAACCACAGTATTTTCTCCCAAGTCCAACCATTCCAGATCACCACTAGAGCTCTCCCCCTGGTGATCTGAAGATGAAGAGACGGGGACATAGAAAAACTCCGATTCAGAAAAAGTCACATCCATAGTAACATACATATGTCGAGTCTCAGGGTGATAACATTTATATCCTTTTTGGTGAGATGAGAAACCAACAAACACACATCGAAGGGCACACGGATCCAACTTAGTGCGATGAATTTTCGGAATATGCACATAAGCCACACAACCAAATACCCAGGGCTTGAGAGTATGAGTAGACAGCACCTGAACATGTTGAGTGAGAGCGTGAAGAGGGGTGCGAAAGTCAATCACCCGAGAGGGCATACGATTAATCACGTAGACAGCATAAGTAACTGCTTCAGGCCAAAAAATCTTAGGAACAGACGCACCCAAAAGTAGAGCACGTGCCGTTTCTAAGATATGGCGATTTTTCCGTTCAGCCACTCCATTTTGCTGTGGAGTATAGGGACATGTTGTTTCATGGAGAATGCCTTGATCACAAAGAAACTCCGACAACTCACAATTAAGATACTCACCACCATTATCAGAACGAAGAACTTTAATGACAGATAAGTATTGTGTCCGAATCATTTGAGAAAAGGTTCGGAATACCATACCAACATCACTCTTATTTTTTAACACATATAACCACGTCATACGAGTGCAATCATCAACAAACGTAACAAACCACTTAATCCCAGAAGAAGTAACAACAGGAGATGGTCCCCAAACATCAGAGTGCACAAGTTCAAATGGTAAAGCTCTTTTATTCATACTAGGAGGAAACGAAGCCTGATGGCTTTTAGCAAGAATACATACTTCACAATGTAAGTCTGATTCATTTATTCCACTAAATAGACTAGGTAACATATGCCGCGAATACCCAAAAGATGCATGCCCTAACCGACGATGCAACAACCACACTTCTTGTAAATTACTAGACCGGGATGCTCGAACCGCATTAGCTTTGCCAGAAACGACGTCGTCCACATAGTACAACCCCTCTCTCTTAGTGCCACGCCCAATTATCTCCTTGGTCTGAATATCCTGAAGGAGACAAAAAAATGGATACATTAGAACAACACAATCCAATTGTTCAGTAACCTGCGGTATGGACAACAAATGATGGGATAAAGAAGGAACAAGCAAGCAATGATGTAGGGGAAGTGTCGGGGTAAGATGCACAGTGCCGGCACCACACACGGGTGCCAAAGTACCATTGGCAGTCGATATATTTTTCCTGTGAGATGTGGTCATGTATTGAAACATATTTTTATCATATGTCATATGATCCGTTGCCCCAGAGTCCAGAATCCAACCTGTATGGTGTTGTTTTTCGGAGGCTAAGAGAACACGTCCCATGGTACCTGTGTCAGATGACGAGTCACCCCGAGTACCAGGCAACAAATTCTGACTGGAGTCACTAGCACCAGGCACGGCTTCCTGGACTGTGGGTGTAGCCGCAGCAAGGGAGGCACGGCCTCCACTGGATCCGGCTGCTCCGCGCTCCTTGGCACGCAATTTTTTCTTTAACTCTGGAAACCAATCAGGCACCCCATGCTTAGCAAAGCATGTATCCTCAGTATGACGGGTTTGTCCACAGAAAGTACACTTCAAATCATCTTTATTTTCTCGGTTGAAAGGTCGAGAAGTTAAAGATTGATTAGAAGAATTACTAGCACGATGAGTACCAGCTGGCCGAGAGATCATTGCCATGGACGGCAACCCTCCTTGATTGTTACTCCCACCCATCATGGTAGCGTGTCGTTGAGCTTCACGCCGAACAACAGAAAACACCTCCTCAACAGAAGGTAAGGGCTGAGTACGTAAAATATCACTACGTACTTTATCAAACACATCATCCAAACCCGCCAAAAAAACATACACACGATCAACCTGAATTTCTTCTCGAAGTGTCTTGAAATCCACAGCACATACCATCTTGATTGGTCTCCGTTGATCTAACTCCTGCCAAACGGACTTGAGATCAGCATAATACACACCAACTGGTCGACCCTCTTGACGGAGTCTGAACGATTTAACCTTCAATTCATAAATCTGAGAAATATCTGAACCATCATAATAAGTTCGAGCCACCTCGTCCCAAACTTCTTTAGCAGTACGTAGGTGAATAAAAAATCCCATGATAGCAGGTTCCATGGAATTGATCAACCACCCTTTTACTATCGCATTCCCTGTCTCCCACGTCTCATACTCAGCACTAGCCTCAGCAGGCTCCTTGGTACTTATAGTCACAAAGCCCTTCCTACCGCGTCCAGCGATGTGCATCTCCAAAACCTTGGACCAAAGAGGATAATTTGATCCATTTAATTTCACGGTATTTGGTACAGCAGACGCATCACTCTGAATAACGACAGGATTCACTACTTGATTCTTGGTTGAATTACTGCCCTCTAACTTCAACATGCCACTGCCTCCTGAGTCCATTCGGTGTTACTCAACAAATCAACAAGACTATTACCGCAGATTTACGACTGCTGCACACATAGCAGTACCACACCCACACGGTAACAATACACAGATACGGCACCACTGTTTTCTGCAGAAGATTTGCAGAAACAAGAGCAACCAAGCACAGCGAAAAAAAAAAACTAGGGTTTCGGCTCTTGATACCAAATAGAACTTTTACGGGAATGTATTGATTCTTCAATTACTTGTTTTGAAATATATACATGTGCTATCATAGTTCTACAAGGAAACTAAAAAACATATACACAAACCTACTTAATAAAGGACTCCTATTATTTACATTCCCTTTTTTCCTAATATTGACTCACGCTAACAATGACATGTTACCTCAACCATCACCGTCTTTCTCTATTTTGAAAGTGATTATACAGTTTAATCGTGATTTCTTTTTCAAATATACATTTATTATTTCGTGCAACCATCGTATTATAAGAGGTGTAGACGAGAAGTAAATATCTCCGAAGTTAGAAGACATAGCAAAAATAAGGGTTGTTAAAACTTGAAAATGGCAAGGTCCACGCTAGTGGTGGATGGTTAAAGTCTTCAATTTCATAATTTCATCATATTGTGTCTCAAATTTAAATTGTCTTACTCACTTTTAATTACAAATTAGTGTATAATATTGCTTGAACTTAAAAGAAAAAAAGAAAAAAAGAAAAAAAAAGAGATAGTGATAGAAAATTAAAGAGTTATAGGCATTGATACTCACATCATGGAGATCAATAGGACATTGTTTGGACTTGGCAAGGGAAGCATGAATTTGTAACTTGTGAGAATGTTTTACGACTGTAAAAGTGGTGATTCTAGGCCAACGAGGTTCCTTGCTTTGCGAAAGTCGTCAGTGGAGGGCAGTGGCGGATTCAGGATTTTAAACTCAAGGAATCCCAATAATAAAGGTCAAAAAATTTATAGACAAAAATAATATTGAAAATTTAAATATAATACATTTCATTCAAAAATCATATCCAAAACAATATTACAAATTATAAAATCATAATTCAAGCGTCTATTACGAGGTTTCATAAGTTACTAGGGAGTTCCTAAGTTATTGATTATCTAATATGGACCACTAAATTTAAAACACCGGTCAAATAAAACTCTCCCCAAACTCCCACTATTTTTCTAACCAAACACACAATTTTTCTCTTTTACTAGTTTCCAAACATCTACCTTCTCTCTCACTAAGAACACAGCTGCCATACCTCAACCAACCGCCTCCCTCACCATTCTCCCAAAGCCATGGCAGCTCCACTCCCAAATTTCACCAACCCATGACAGATCATATCCATCTTATACTAACCTTATGTAGGAAATTTCACCCATAAGAAAAATTACTAAGGTGGTTGAAATAATTTGGGGAAATTTGGGCTTCTGTACTGCCCCGCCAGACGACAGAGAAAGGTTGGAGGAGAAGTGGGTGGCACCGATGGATGAGACCATGGCAGAAGCAAGGAGGAGAAAGGTTAGAAGGGTCCCTATTTTCTTTCTTCTCCGTGCGCAATCATCTTCTCCGAGAAGAAGACACCCACTGCAACCTGGAACCTGCACAGACCTCATGCTCGAGTACGAGGGGTCCCCATAAAATTTCTAGCAGCGATTTAGGATCGCCGACGGGTCCTGGGACCTCCCAGGTCCCTATGTGGATTCGTCCTTGGTGGAGGGGGTGGGAGCGGAAAGAACGTCTATCGTACACAGTCTTATCTTTGCTTTTAAGACTTTACAAAAAATAATTCTTACTACAAAAAGAAATAAGAATATTTATTGCATTTCCAATGTGAAACTATCTTATACATATTAAGTTGAGTAAATTCTTTTCTCAATTTTACTTTGGACAGTAAAAGATATGGTAGATTTTTCACAGTGATATGGTCATTTAACTATTTTTTACTTGTACCTAATTAATTACTAGATGCATGGATTAGATTACGATATTAACCAACCATATCTCTCTTATAAGGGTTCACATTAGAAATAGTGGATTATTTCACAAGTTGTAATAAAAGTAGGCAACATGATATGCATGTACTATTTTAAAGTATATTAATGAAAAACAACAACTAACATTTTTTTTTTTGAAACAAGAAAAATATATTAAACGTAAAAATCATGAGTACAACCGTTCCCTACAGGATCAAATTGAAGCGCATGAAGAGCAAATGAATGAATACAATGATCCCAAATATGACAATCATTAATAAGAAGGCCTTAGCCAGTCAATGCAAACAAAATTAGTCATCGTCCACTTGATATCTTCAATAATAGGAACTAGATTCCATGGCGTCGCACCCCGGTCCAACACTGACTGAATGACCAACTTAAAGTCGCCTTCAACCGTAATCTTTGTATAGCCCTTCCTCTGAGCAAAACGAAGGCCCTCTCTGAGAACCCTAGCCTCCACTTCAGAAATGGTGGCACCATCCAGATTTAAAGCTCCACCTCTAATAATCTGCCCATTATGATTCCTTAAGATAAATCTCGTCGTCGCCTTGTCCCCAACCACCAAAACATCAAAATTTAACTTAACAAAATCCTTATTTGGCGGATGCCATTTAACAATTGTGGAAGTATCATCAGTATTTCTTCTCAAACCTTTACCATTAGCTTTAAAATATCGTTCAACCATAGATATAACCAATAACTTAGATCGTGTCGGGATAGGCATAACATTTCTGAACACCATATTATTACGATCATTCCAAATTTGCCAACAAAGGAGCAAACACAAGCTCAAATCACTAGGAACTTCCTTATCAACATACTTTAAAGAATTTAGCCAGTCTACTATTGAGTCGAAGATAGCATTAGTGAAATTGCTTGGCTTAATTGAACAAAGGTCCCAAATCAATTTAGTGACACCACAATTAAAAAATAAATGCATTTGGTCCTTGTCTACGGAATAACAAAAATGACACATCTTATCACTATTAATTACAATATGACTTAATCTTTTTCTAATTTGAAATCTGTCACGAATGAATAACCACGCAAACATCTTAACTTTAGGAGGAATATTAAGTTTCCACATCTTATTAATTAATTTATGCTTTTGTAGATTGAGTCAATGTCCCTTTCTGGATCCACTAGCTGATTTAATAGAGAACTTACCATTTGTATTTGGACTCCAAACAAGCACATCTTTGGAATCCCGCAAGGGAATTGTAATATTACAAATTTTCCTCATTATGTCATTGCTAATCACTTGCGAAAGCTTTCTCCTATCCCACCAATAATTATCAATAAATTCATTAACTTTCAAGTCCCAATTAATGTTTTGTTTCTCAATATTGGGTAAGACATGGAACAACGGGTAAGGAAAAACCCAATTGTGGGACCAGAACAAAATGTCATTACCATTACCCACTGTCTATCTCATACCTTTAAGAATAACATCCCTACTTTTCAAGCTACATTTCCAAGCAAAAGAATGATTTTGTCTAGTTTTATTATCTATAAAAATTTCCTTTCTAGGATACTTACTTTTTACCAACTTCATCCATCAGTTATCCTCCTCAGTCATTACCTTCCAGAATCCAACCCAACTTAGCGAGACAAGCATTATTAAAATGATCAAGTCTTCAAACTCCCAAACCTCCCATTTTCTTAGGAGCACAAAATGAATCCAAGCCACTGGAAAGATTTTCTTGTCCCTACCCTAGAAAAAATCCCTACACTCTTTATTAAGCTTATTGACAATCTTGTCAAGACACTTAAAGCAAGACATAACATGATTAGGCATACCCGTTAGATTAGAGTTAATTAAAGTAAGCCTCCCCGCTCTTGAAAGAGTGCTTGCTTTCCAACCAGCTAATTTTTGCTTAACTCTCTTAAGTAACTCATTACCATTAACTTGGTCTTTCCAGAAAACAATATTATGAATTCCTAGATACTTACCAACAGTAGTTTTATGTTGAATATGTAGAATATTAACAATATCCATTCTAGTTTGAGAAGTGGTATTCTTGGAAAAATACAAGGATCACTACAAGAATTGTAAGTATTAGAGGCAATTTTATTGGCATCTATTAAACATTATTAGGGGCATTTATCACAAATTTTCGCTCCTAAAAAGAAGGAGTGGCGAACATAATCGCCTCTAAAAGTGGAGTCACTAATACTATTTCCGCACCTAATTATGATTATTTCTGCTCCTACTGTTTTAGATGCCATGCTGGCAATTAAGCAACAAAGACATTTAATTCTGCCCCTATTGTATTATTATATTATTAACAAATATTACAATTTAATGCTATAAATAAATTATTGGAAAAACGTTTTCATTCCCCATAAATGATATTATTAATAGGTTTCTTTCCTGTTAAATTTTTTTGTTCAAATATTATACATCATGTGACAGCCCGTTCCGGAATAAAGTATAGATGGCGTGAATTAACGTTTTTACCCTTGCTCGTTTGTGGACGTATGTGTGTTTTGGGCTACGTTTTGGGCCCATTGGATTTTTTTCCCATATTTTTGGACCCAATGAGAATTGGGCTTGTTGTGGATTGGTTGGGATTGGATAAACACACACTACTTGCACACATGCACACCCTTTCTCCCCGCTTCTGTCAACTCTCTCGAATTTTCTACCATTTTGCTTGCTTTTGTACGGTCACTCACCATACCTCACAATCTAGTCACGGATCAAGGCTACCAGTACCCTCTTCGTGCTCCTTGCAACCTGGTGAACTCATTGGTACCCTTAGCTTGACTTGAAACCTTCGAAACCATGAAGCCCCGATGATGGCATTGTTCATGTGCTCATAAACTAGAGGGTTTTAAGGAATTTTAAGATCATAAGAAGTCTTAGAACGTTCTCATGAAGCTCAGAGACCAAGTTAGGTGGTTTTTGGACGTCGGGATCGTGAATTCGAGTTTTGGCTAATTTCCATGGAAAATTTTCGGCGAGTTTTGAACCTCAAAGTGGTATATTCCTATTCTATACTTCCTAAGCTTTAATTTGGTGTAAGTTTCATGAAGTTTGGTTAAGATTTGAGTAAAATATAGAGATATGAAGATTTTTCCAGAATCCGGCGACGTAGCGGTCGCTGGCTCCGGATTTCCGTGAACTGAGGTAGGAAACGACGAATATTCCGTCAAGTTTGATAGAATATTCTAACGATGTTAGGTTAGATTTAACATAATCTATTACTTTTGACGGAATATTCCCTAACGGCGTTAGGGATTCCGTCCATGTGTCAGGCAAGTGCCTGCGCGTGTAGCCATGCCTTGGTCGGCGCGTGGGACACCATAAATTTTTTCTAAAATTATGGGGGTGTTCGTGCGTTTCAGTATAGCATGTTGGTATATTCAAACACCCCAGTTAAGCAATGTATGAGAAGTTACTATCTAAGGTTGGTTATGTGTGTTTAATTAACGGTTTTGTAGTTGTTTTGCATATAGGTAAGGCCTATCCAGATGACGAGTGCAGCCACGTTAGGCTCGGGGGCTACGACCCTTCTATTTATTAGTGAGTGGGCTTTGTTTTCAGTATATATGTATATTTGATAATTCCCAGAAATTACGTTTTTTTTATGGTTTTATAATTGAAATGTCATGTTGAATACCGTTGATATTGTTATTGTGATTGTGCTGGTTATGCTTTGGCTCCGTGGACGCTCAGGTAAGTCAGGTGAGTATATTTGCTAGTGATAGTTGTGATGATGATGAGACTGTGATATAGCTTATAATCTTGTACCCCAATGTTTGTGCTCCGCCAGAGTAGGGCTTAGCCTTCACATGATCGTTCACTTCCTGCACCGTACGCTCACCTTGGATCTAAGACATGTGCCAGCCTGTCGTACAGACCACTATAAGTGGTTCCGACTCGTAAGTGACTTGCGACTCGTCTCACAGCCTTCACGTGATCGTAGCACTGAGCATAATATTATACACCTAGCCTGTCGTACAGACCACTATAGGTGGTTCCAACTTGTGTACAGGATATTGGTTGATGAGCTATAGATTCAGCTGTACAGGTCACGTTAGGTGACTCCGGCTGACGTACTGATATTGCCGGCATATTATGATTTGATTTATCTCACCTGCTTGATACTTATTCTGTTTGATTGATTATTTCGACATGGCGTATTTTGACATGGCATACTTGAGATTTATCATTTTCCAGCATGATTTGGTATTTGAGTACGTAAGATATTTTCTAGGAAAGTATACTTGTTTTACAGAGAGGAGTTACTACTTTGATATTGAAATGGTTTTGGAAAAGCTTTGTTTTTGCCCACTCACGTTTTCTGTTTTGCGCCCCTTCAGGTTTTAGGTAGCATTGACGTTGGTGGCGAACGAGGCATCAAGGCAGTTCTAACAGAATACCACCCATGTAGGATTTTCTGGCTATTGTTTATTTAGTTCTTGTTTATTCTGGACTGCACCTAGGATACTTGAACGTTGATGTTGTGTTGTTATTCTTTCGTTTTCGTCACTCTCGCTTACTTATCTTTTATTGTAAATTATTCTGCTTGGTTTTATTTCCTCACATTTTCACTCTAGTACTTCCGCATAGCACGTTTGGCTACATCACGCACACGTGACGGCCAGCACACCTCAATTTTAGGTCAGGGTGTGTCACATCATCTGGAATCAAAACCATCAAAAGTAGAATCAAAATTTACTTTTCATTCAAAACTCTTCAAATATACAAGATTAAACTTCGATTGACACATGATGGATAAATACAAATAAAAATCAGAAAGTTGTACATAAGGGAATCTAGCAAAACTTATATCTAATCAACACTCGGTCTTTTGATTCCCAACAAAAAAATGATGCGTCTTCCATGATCAATTTCTACAAATACACCAAAATGACGCATTCCATGATCCATTCTTTGATCTATTTATGGGTAACAACATTTTCACACAAACAAGAAAAACAAAATCATATAAACAGATAAAATTAATGCAATACAATGAAAACAATGTTTGAGTAGAACTCACATGAAAAGAAATAAGGATAAACATCTACCCATCGCAATATGAATAGCATACAAAACCTGCAAAACAAACAGAAAATCAAACCTAATTCATCCAATCTGGATTCATGATGAAATTCATCATCTAATGTGTACAAAAATAAAACATAAAAGATAAATAAAGAACACAACCAAGAGATTTATAACCAATTTTGTAACATCCCACATCGCCCAGGGGAGATGATCCTGTAAGCCTTATATGTATATTATCATCTCTACCTAGCACAAGGCCTTTTAGGAGCTTACTGGGTTCGGGTTCCGTAGGAACTCTGAAGTTAAGATAGTTCGAGCGAAAGCAATCCGCAATATAATGAAAACAATGTTTGAGTAGAACTCACATGAAAAGAAATGATGATAAACATCTACCCATCGCAATACGAATAGCATACAAAATCTGCAAAACAAACAGAAAAATCAAACCTAATTCATCCAATCTGGATTCATGATGAAATTCATCATCTAATGTATACAAAAATAAAACAGAAAAGATAAATAAAGAACACAACTAAGAGATTTATAACCAATTTTGTAACATCCCACATCACCCAGGGGAGAGGATCCTATAAACCTTATATGTATATTCTCATCTCTACCTAGCACGAGGTCTTTTAGGAGCTCACTGGGTTCAGGTTCCATAGGAACTCTGAAGTTAAGCGAGTTCGAGCGAGAGCAATCCCAGGATTGGTGACTCATTGGGAAGTTCTCGTGCGAGTTCCCAGAAACAAAACTGTGAGGGCGTGGTCCGGGCCCAAAGCAGACAATATCGTGCTACGGTGAAGTCGAGCCCGGGTTGTGGTGGGGGCCCGAGTCGGGATATGACAATTTGGTATCAGAGATACTCCTTGGTCGGAAGTGTGCCGACGAGGACGTCGGGCCCCTAAGGGAAATGGATTGTAACATCCCACATCATCCAGGGGAGAGGATCATGTAAGCCTTATATGTATATTTTCATCTCTACCTAGCACAATGCCTTTTGGGAGCTCACTGGGTTTGGGTTCCGTAGGAACTCCGAAGTTAAGCGAGTTCAAGCAAGAGTAATCCCAGAATGGGTGACCTACTGGGAAGTTCTCGTGTGAGTTCCCAGAAACAAAACCGTGAGGGCGTGGTCGGGGCCCAAAGCGGACAATATCGTGCTACGGTGGAGTCGAGTCAGGGTTGTGGTGGGGGCCCGGGTCGGGATGTGACAAATTTCACTTCAAATTCTTCACACCCCGTCAAATATACCTACAAAATAGCAGATCGAGAGAAAAAAAAGTAATCAAACAATACTGAATGGCAGCAATATTAAGAAGCAATGGAGAAGGAAATCAGAGAAAAAATATCTCATAAAGAAAGAGAGAGAGCAGAACAAGAAATATGATGGAAAAGGGAGATGGGGACGTTTGTGCCGTGAAATGAGGAGAAAATAGGGGAGATTGATGTGCGGTTATTAGAGAAATAGGGATTTGATGATTTCTTTTATTTATTACGTTAAGGAATATACAACATAATTAAATATAAGTGCATAAATATTCACATCCGCTCCAAATGGAAATTATTAAATTTGGAAAATATATGTTGAATTTAGAAATGTATATTAAATTAAAAATATATATATATTAGAGGCTTACTTTTCCGCCTCTAATATCTAAATTTTAATAGAGGCATTTTTATACGCATCTAAAAGTAGTAATAGAGGCAAATATTTATTTCTGCTCCCAATGAAGATTAATAGAGGCAAATCCACATATCCGCATCTAATCTAAAGCCCCTAATAGTTACAATTCTTGTAGTGGATGACTTGTGAAAGTTTATTTGTTGGCCCGCCGCTTTAGAAAACATATTGTGGCCTTAGCAAATAGTAGACAGTTATCAGCAAACACTAGATTTGAGATTTTAAATCCTCTAGGTGAAGACAAAATACCAATATGAGACTTTGGGTTATTTGTTAGGGCATTGAGGTGTCTAATTAACGGTTCCAAACAAATGATGAAAATATAAAAGGACAAGAGGTCCCATTGTCTAATTCCCCACTTCGGATAAAAATAACCATGGGAACACCCATTTATAAGCACAGAGAAGGATTGATAAGCTCATATTTATATATATTTTTACATCAAATTCTCGTGTCTTTTCTTAGTTAGTTCCTCATATTTTGAGCTATTTACTTTGTTTTTGTGTTTTATAGAATTTATCTGCTAAGAAAATAAAAATAGCATAATTGAGATTTTAAGTGACAAATATCTGCCTTGCTCACTTATTTGATTTTTGTAGCTTTTAAAAAAATAAAAACAAATAAAAAAAGAATTGATTGCAGCTCACGGGGCAGAAAAGAAGAAAATGGAAATGAGTAGTGCATGAGGGATTCCACCGAAAGAAGATGAGGGAGAGCTGAAAAGAGGTTTGAGGAAGTGCGGTCAAGAAAGAAGAAAATAAAAAATGAAAAGAAAAAGCAAACATAATGATGAAGAGGCAATTCGGTGGAGCGCAAGGATAGTGACATACAGGGGAAAGGCATCTGAGAAGGGGGCTGCCCTTTGGGAATCTGAGAGGGCTGCGACAGAAAATAAAAAAATAAAAAAAAATATAAGAAGAAGCAGCGCCTATAAGCTGAGAAAGAAACAAGGCAGCGCAGGGGACAATTGGAGAGAATAGAAGGCTTTCAGGGAGCCTGGGGTTACGAGAGGGAGGAATAAGGTGGAGACCCTCGGGCAGCGGGGAAGGAGGCGCAGCCCATTGGGCAGCAGGAGCACCGATCAGGAGAAAACAAAAACAGAAAAGAAAAAAAAAACCAAAAGAAAGAGAGGCGTGAGCCTCGGGAGTGTGGAGAGAGGCGCTCAGGCCTCGGTGCAATCAGAAGAAGAAATCAGGCAGCAGGAAAATCAGTGCCAGTGCCACACGGCGCAAGCAGCAATCAGGCAGGGAGAGTGCTCGCGGGAAGAAATAGCACGGGTCAGGTGCACAGTGCACAGATCCTTGCACATCTCCCCATTTTGGTTTATCTCCTCCAAACTCATGTTTAATTTCTGTTTTAATTTATAAATGTGTAAATAAATTTTATATTGGCTAGAGGTTAATTCGAAACCATGATTATATTTGTAATTTTAATTTGATTTACTCCAGTTATGAATTTATAAATGTTTGGATGTGGTTTACTATTCTGATTTGATTAATAACTTGTTTATGTATGTGGGTTAAGGGTAGATACTTAATTTGCATGCTTAGACTTGATGCTAGAATATAAGTGAATTTCACCTAATCGTTATGAACTTATATTCATGAGTAGTAAAAATCGCTAGTCACGATTGTGTTTAGTAAACCCTAGGTTGGATTAACATGCGTATTCCATAGTTATGAAAGCCTAGTCGATGTTTATGATTTCCATTGAATTTAATGATCTTTGATATGTCTCTCTATCATGCGTATTCCATAGTTAGAGAACTTGATAAGAATAATTTGGTTGTGATGCGTATTCCGTTCAATTTAATGAATTTAGAGGAATCTGAAAGTTAATTTAAGCGGACCTAATTAACTTGGAGCGTTGTCATTCATGCGTTTGCTAAATTCATAACTGGGAATCAATTTAGGTTACATTTGTGTCATGTGTGGAGAAAAACCCTCTAGCCAATCCGTTATCTATCCGTTCACTTTTATTTTATGTTTTTGTCAATTTTGTAATTTATTTAAGTTTAGTTTCCGTTTCGTCAAAAATCAATCCCCCCATTATTATAATATTATTATTTAGTTACTTTTTATTATTTTTAATCTTTTAATTTTAATTTCTTTTCATTTCAATTTCCTAGTTTTTATTTTAAATTGTTTTTATTATTTTGAGTCATTTTAAGTGTGTTTCGAGTTTTTAGCCTAGTTTTGTATTTTTGAGTCTTTTGATTTATTTTAGTTTATTTGTTAGTTTTATTTTAAGTTTTTTCTAGTTTAGTGTTTTGATTTTAATTGAGTGTTTTAAATTTTGTTTTTACGTTTTAAATTTAATTTTAGAGTGATTAGCAATCCCTCCTAATCCCCGGCCTAGAACGATACCCTACTTATACCTATACTACGATTGACAAAAGAGGGTTTAATTTGTGCGGTTTAAAATCCCGTCAAATTTTGGCGCCGTTGCCGGGGATTAGCAACTTTGCTAATCCTTTATTTTTGTTTGTGTTTATTTTTATATTTTGTATTTTTGTTTGTGTTTTTACTTATATTTGTGTTTGTGTCTTTTACTTTTGATATTTGATTTAGTTTTCTTTATTTGATTTTAGGTGCTAGAGAAGTAAGTCATGGATTTTGCTAGCATTCACGCTCAATTAGCAAATCTTACTTCTCAATTGTCTCAGAATGCCGGAAGGTTTACAATGCAAAGTATCCATACATATGGTGGGCAAGATCATTCCAATTCTATGTGGTGGGAAGCTCAACAAGTTCCACATGAAGCAAATTGGCAGCCATATGAGGAGTTTTATTCAAAACCTATGCAACCACAACCTCATATGCAATATTCTCAATCAAACTCAGGTTCGTCAATAGATTATAATCAAATTCTTAATGAATTAAACTCTTTGGTGCAGGGTTCACAAGATCAAGCTAAGGAGACTCACCAAGGAGAATATTGGCAGCCGTATGAGGAGTTCTGTCAATGGCCATATGAACCACCACAGCCTCCCCCTCAACCTTCACATCCAAATTCAGATAGATCAAATTATTATAAGGAAGTTAGTCAGCAACTAAATTCTTTGGAGCAGGGCAGGGAAGCTCAACCATTTCAACAAGACGCATTTTGGCAACCAATTGAGGATTTCTATCAAGCAAATGAGTTCGCTGAGTGGAACAATCAATTTGGGCAGAATGCAGAATGCATGGAACAAATTCAAGAACAAATGGTTGAAGATAAGCCCGTGGATGAATTACTACTGCTCGAAGAGGAGGAGGATGCACAAGACACGGCAAGGGAAGAACAACCCTTGCCGCAACTTCTAAACGAGGAAAAAGTGGTTGAGGATCATCTTGAATTCATCAAGGAGGAAATTGGAGTGGATCACACGGCCACAATCATCACTTGCAATTTGGCCAAATTCAAAATCCCTGAAACGTTCAAAGACGTGATTTTTGTATTTGAGTTTAAGTCGGAGAAAGACAGTAAGCCATTTTCTCCAATTTTAATTTTATTTTTATTTTATACTAACTTGTCTCTAATTTTAATGATTCAGGCGCCCACCCTTGAATTCAGACCGCTGCCGAATCATTTCAAATATCACCTCCCGTTAAAAGATAAATTTCATGCTTTGGAGCCAAGGGGAGGTTAATGGAAAGATTCGTCCGGCTAAAGACGTTAAAGCAAGCGCTTCTTGGGAGGCAACCCAAGCAACCAGATTTGCATTTCTTAACCTTCTTCTTTATTGCTTTTACTTTCATTTTGTTTTGCTTAGTTAATTTTGTTATTTGGTTGATTTTTATTTAGTTTAAGTTTAAATAAATTAAGGGCAATGTTTATTTTTAGTGCGGATAAACAAAGTCTTTTTACTTCAATTTACATATTTTAATTTACATATTTTATTTTGCTTAAAATAAACTCTAAAAAAAAAAAAATAATAATAATAATAATATATATATATATATTAATAATAATAATAATAATATTAGTAATATTTATATTTATATATATATATATTTATTTATTTATTTAAATAAACTTAAAAAAAAAAAATTAAATTACAATAATACGAAAAACTAATAGTGTTCATTGGTCATTGGTCAGGTGGTGCCTGAGAAGTCGACGGAGCTCCGGGAAGACGAAGAGCCAGAGTTGGAATCTCTGGAGCCGGAACGCTTGGTGCAGCTCCAGAGGACGAAGGCAACATAAACCTCGGGAGTAGCGCCATGAACCGTTCATGATCACTCTGGATCCGACCGTCCGACTCCTGCAGCTGGTCCAGCTTCCTCTTCATGCTGGTCGAGTAACTAGTTGCAAGCATGTGCAACTCCTTGTTCTCGTGCCTGAGTCCTCTGACCTCCTGCCGAAGACTGGCCACCTCCGCCATCAGCGACTCCACCTGACGAGTTCGGGCAAGCAGGCGCTGGCCCATGTTCGACACTGAGCCTGCACTCTGGACGCTGAGGGCAAGGGATTCCTGAACGGCCAGCTCGTCCGACCGCCTAGATAGCATCCTATTGTCCCTTGGAGTGAGCACATTTCTGGCAATCACCGTAGCGGTGATTTCATTCCTCATCATTGTGTCCCCGACTGTAAGAGGACCATTGGGGGATATGAAGGATGGATTCCAAATGTTGTTCGGAGAAGACGAGTCATCGTCTTCCCCGACATTCAAGTTTAGGCGACGGTCGGAAGGGCAAGACATTTTTAGAGGGGGTTGAGGAAGAAGAGTTCGGAAAAATTAAGATTGCTGAAGCGGAAGAAGAGTTCGGAAAGATTAAAAGTGCAGAAGTGCAGGAAGAGAGCGGAAGGAGTAAGATTAAGAAGTGCAGAAGAGAGTGTTTACAGAGGAGAGTGTTTGAGGAAGGGAGTTCAAGTGTGATGTGAAGCAGAATTAGCGCCTCTATAAAAAGAAGCAAATCAAAGAAAGGCGCTCCTCGGAGGTTGAAGACGCGTCCTCACGCAATTCGGAAAAGCTGGACGCTCCTTTCTCAAAAGAGCCGTTTCCTTTCTCAAAAGCTGGGCTTGACTCAGCAATCACGTGGCATCACGAGGGCTCAGTTTTTCCAGTTTGTCGTGACTCATCACGTGCAGCGTGGAGCGTTGCGAAAACCATGAGCCGCACCCGGTTTTGAACCCCGGTTTTCAAAAGATCATCATTCCAATTTGTCGTCACTCGTCGCCTGCACCGTCAGCCTTGCGGAATTTACGGACACTTTGTCAGAAAGCGCGTAACGGGCACTGTTCATCCATTCACCGGCTGCCGACAAATAGTGAAGGAATAGTTCCGGTTGTGAAGCCAAATTTCTATAAGTCGACCTTCGCCTTCCACATCAAAGGCACACCTTCACACCCTCTCAACCTCTCAACCTTCTCAACCTCTCAATCTCTCAACCTCCCAACCTCTCAACCTCTCAACCTCTCTTCATCTCCGATAATGTCTTCCCAAAGAAAGCTTTCGAGTTATTCAGTGTTCTTCATCCCTTGGATCACCCCAGAAAACAAACCTTCCAGAGCAAAAGTATTTCATATTAAAAAGGTTAAAAGCAAAAGTATCTCATATTATGCTTTCTCCTCTCCTTCATCTGAGGAACGTGGAGAAAGTGAGATCCTGATTGCTTACCTAGTCTTGCTCTCGAGTACTCATCTCAGACCCCTCCCAGCCCACTTCAAAAATAAACCTGTGTTGAGGTACTTCTTCAAAAACAAAAGTACCTCACAGACGAAGCAGGAGGAGTCTGAGGTGCACCCAAGAGCAGATGAGTCTGGGTTGATCCAAGAGTTCAAGAAGATGCCACACCTGCGTGGAGACCGGACTACTTGAAGCATGTGGAGACAACGTGCTGATTCATCCTCAACTAAGCTGAGGATCGCTTGCAAGAAGAAGGCCCATCCAGTTCAAGATGAAAGCTGTGGAAAATCAACAGTCATGACCAATGACCACCTATTAGTTCTTTTCGTTATCTTTTATTTTCATTTTCAATTTTCGTTTGCATTTTCTATATTTTCTTGCGTGCTTAACTGATTTATTTCTTTTCTTTGCAGGAACGTTTGGTTATTTCCTCCCTTGAAGTTGATTGCAAAATTTACGCTTGGGGGTCATCGCTTGGTTTTCTGCAAATTAGAGAAGTTTTCAGTCCCTTTGCTTTATTTTGTTTCGTTTTATTTATTCATTTTTATTTTTTTTTGCTTATTATTGTTTTCTGACATTGGGGACAATGTCTAGTTTAAGTGTGGGGGTATCAAGTATAAAAAATGATCAAATTGAAAATTTTTGTACCTTCGACTTTGAACTGGTTTCATTTGTTTCCATGTTATTGCTTTTTGTTTTCTTAATTAGCTTTGTGTTTTACTTAATTTTTTTCCGGAGTTTTGTGTTTTATTTAATTTTTCTCGAAATTTTAAAAAAAAATCCAAAAATATTGTCTTGTTTTCCTTATGGTTTTAAATTAGATTTTTATTAATTTCCCGACCCAATGATATAACTGGATGAATTTGAACCATGATTATCAAGAACTTAGTTAACATGTGTTATGTGAAATTCCTTATTCTCTTGTTAGTATTGTACATGTTTGATCATCTTTGAAAAACCAAATGCACATAGCCTTGTTGATGTGAAACTAAAGCATGAATTAAAGCTTCATATGTGAATTTAGTGACCATATACATTCCATGTGAGTTTTTGAGCCTATTGAAAGTGTGTGCATTTTTCATACACTCCTATTCTTTCATGTGTGATGAACTTATGTGAGATGCATCTCTAGAACTTGCGTAACGATCTTTTGAAATATTTGTCATTGATTGCATGAACTTGAAAATGATAGAGGCATTAGGTTTACCACCATGGCCCAAATAAACATGTTTCCCAAAGAAAAATGATATCATTAGATTGCCAATTTGAGCCGTTATGTTGAGCCTTTTATTTCTTATCACCAGATATG
The DNA here is from genome assembly GCA_963580275.1 of Crataegus laevigata. Taxonomy (NCBI): domain Eukaryota; kingdom Viridiplantae; phylum Streptophyta; class Magnoliopsida; order Rosales; family Rosaceae; genus Crataegus; species Crataegus laevigata. Next base: position 31,718,945 of record OY756942.1, on the reverse strand, counting down.
TCTACCCTTATACCTCAAACATGTTTCCTTATCCTTTCCAAGCGAGCAATTTGAGACTGTCTTTTGAGAAATGTTTGTGAAGTACTTGGAAGGAGTTTGGCAAAAGAATAAGTGTGGGGGTATTTCATATTTGTGTTTAAAAAAAAATGAAAAATGAGAAAAGAGAAGAAAAGAAAAAGAAAGAGAGATGGTATTCGAAGAAAATAAAAAAAAAAAAAAAAAAAAAGTTTAAAGTTTCAGTTTAAGGGTGTGATTGGAGGTATTAAAAGAATCGTTGGAGAGTTGAGTTCTTATAAATCTCAACAAAAGAATCGCTTGCGATGTAGCTTGGAACTTGTGTTTTCCTATTCTTTCGTTTCAATAGCCCTATCCCTAAGCCTCATTACATCCAATAAAAGTCCTCTTGATTTAAGTTTTGTAATTATGATTGTGGAGAAGTGATCTTTATGCAAGCTTATGGTAGAACTTTCACATTTGTTTCTTTGAGCGAAACACATTAAAACTAAACACATGTGTGATTGAGTGCATATTCCGTGAGAAGGTTGCTGGTTTGCATATGGTGTTTTTAAAAATAAAAACTTGAAATTGCATTAGCATGGCTATCTCACACACTACACTTCAAGGATGATTTAAAGATTACTGCTAATATTTGAATAAGGAAGATGAGTTTGAATTAGCTTGTTTGGTGCTAGCTATGGTTCTTGATGATTTGTGTTCTCGAATGAAATTCTACGAGGGTCACATAAGGGGAAGTTAATATTTTTCATGTTATTACTTTTTCTGTTTTCTTTATTTTGCTCGAGGACTAGCAAAAGCTAAGTGTGGGGGTATTTGATAAGCTCATATTTATATATATTTTTACATCAAATTCTCGTGTCTTTTCTTAGTTAGTTCCTCATATTTTGAGCTATTTACTTTGTTTTTGTGTTTTATAGAATTTATCTGCTAAGAAAATAAAAATAGCATAATTGAGATTTTAAGTGACAAATATCTGCCTTGCTCACTTATTTGATTTTTGTAGCTTTTAAAAAAATAAAAACAAATAAAAAAAGAATTGATTGCAGCTCACGGGGCAGAAAAGAAGAAAATGGAAATGAGTAGTGCATGAGGGATTCCACCGAAAGAAGATGAGGGAGAGCTGAAAAGAGGTTTGAGGAAGTGCGGTCAAGAAAGAAGAAAATAAAAAATGAAAAGAAAAAGCAAACATAATGATGAAGAGGCAATTCGGTGGAGCGCAAGGATAGTGACATACAGGGGAAAGGCATCTGAGAAGGGGGCTGCCCTTTGGGAATCTGAGAGGGCTGCGACAGAAAATAAAAAAATAAAAAAAAATATAAGAAGAAGCAGCGCCTATAAGCTGAGAAAGAAACAAGGCAGCGCAGGGGACAATTGGAGAGAATAGAAGGCTTTCAGGGAGCCTGGGGTTACGAGAGGGAGGAATAAGGTGGAGACCCTCGGGCAGCGGGGAAGGAGGCGCAGCCCATTGGGCAGCAGGAGCACCGATCAGGAGAAAACAAAAACAGAAAAGAAAAAAAAAACCAAAAGAAAGAGAGGCGTGAGCCTCGGGAGTGTGGAGAGAGGCGCTCAGGCCTCGGTGCAATCAGAAGAAGAAATCAGGCAGCAGGAAAATCAGTGCCAGTGCCACACGGCGCAAGCAGCAATCAGGCAGGGAGAGTGCTCGCGGGAAGAAATAGCACGGGTCAGGTGCACAGTGCACAGATCCTTGCACATCTCCCCATTTTGGTTTATCTCCTCCAAACTCATGTTTAATTTCTGTTTTAATTTATAAATGTGTAAATAAATTTTATATTGGCTAGAGGTTAATTCGAAACCATGATTATATTTGTAATTTTAATTTGATTTACTCCAGTTATGAATTTATAAATGTTTGGATGTGGTTTACTATTCTGATTTGATTAATAACTTGTTTATGTATGTGGGTTAAGGGTAGATACTTAATTTGCATGCTTAGACTTGATGCTAGAATATAAGTGAATTTCACCTAATCGTTATGAACTTATATTCATGAGTAGTAAAAATCGCTAGTCACGATTGTGTTTAGTAAACCCTAGGTTGGATTAACATGCGTATTCCATAGTTATGAAAGCCTAGTCGATGTTTATGATTTCCATTGAATTTAATGATCTTTGATATGTCTCTCTATCATGCGTATTCCATAGTTAGAGAACTTGATAAGAATAATTTGGTTGTGATGCGTATTCCGTTCAATTCAATGAATTTAGGGGAATCTGAAAGTTAATTTAAGCGGACCTAATTAACTTGGAGCGTTGTCATTCATGCGTTTGCTAAATTCATAACTGGGAATCAATTTAGGTTACATTTGTGTCATGTGTGGAGAAAAACCCTCTAGCCAATCCGTTATCTATCCGTTCACTTTTATTTTATGTTTTTGTCAATTTTGTAATTTATTTAAGTTTAGTTTCCGTTTCGTCAAAAATCAATCCCCCCATTATTATAATATTATTATTTAGTTACTTTTTATTATTTTTAATCTTTTAATTTTAATTTCTTTTCATTTCAATTTCCTAGTTTTTATTTTAAATTGTTTTTATTATTTTGAGTCATTTTAAGTGTGTTTCGAGTTTTTAGCCTAGTTTTGTATTTTTGAGTCTTTTGATTTATTTTAGTTTATTTGTTAGTTTTATTTTAAGTTTTTTCTAGTTTAGTGTTTTGATTTTAATTGAGTGTTTTAAATTTTGTTTTTACGTTTTAAATTTAATTTTAGAGTGATTAGCAATCCCTCCTAATCCCCGGCCTAGAACGATACCCTACTTATACCTATACTACGATTGACAAAAGAGGGTTTAATTTGTGCGGTTTAAAATCCCGTCAAGGATGGAAAAGTAATACATTCCACAACTAAATCAACCCAACGATTATCAAAACCAAATCTAAGAAGAACATACCGAATGTAATCCTAGTTTAAGTAACCATATGCCTTTTCCAGGTCCAACTTGACACCTATAGCTCTAGTTCTTCCCTTCATCCTATTGAAACCAGCAAACATTTCGTGAGCAATTAGAATATTATCCTGAATGGCTCTACCCGAAGCAAAAGCGCCTTGATTTTGAGATATGCAAAGATCCAACAAAGGTTTTAGTCCCTTAATAATGATCTTTGTGATAATTTTATAACTAACATTACACAAACTAATAGGTCTATAGTTACTAACAATCTCCGAATTATCTATTTTATGAACTAAAGCGATGATAGTATGATTTATGAGTCTTAAGCTGGAACTATTTTGAAAAAAATCTTTGACCAAACAAGAAACAGAGTCCCTAATTTGGTCCCAACAGCCATGAAAAAAAGCCGCACTTAGACCATCAGGACCCGGGGCTTTAAGAGCTCTAATACTACTCACAGCATTCCAAATTTCCTCATCTGTAACATGAGACAACAAATTTTCATTATAATGATTAGAAACACAAGGTTGAATAGTATCCACTAAATTACTTAGGTCACCACTCGAGGGAGGATTGTCACAGGAAAAACGCTTTTTAAAATCGTGCACAAAAACCTGTTCAAGGCCCTGACCAACAGACCACTAAAAACCATTCTCATCTTTAACTTTTATAATTTCATTCATTTTCTTACGAAGAGTAGCCACAGTTTGAAAGAATTTAGTATTCTTATCCCCAAGTTGCAGCCAATTAGTTTTAGCTCTCTGAGCCCACTTAATTTCTTTACAAAGTAACACATGATTCAATTCATCTCAAAGAGATTTTTCCATCATCAAGTCAATAGAGTTGTTACTCATAATTTTCTTTTGAAGCTCATCAATTTCATTTAATAATGCTTTCTTTTTCTCATTTAAATTGCCAAAAGTATCGTTGTTCCATTTACAAACTAGAAATTTAAACTTACTAGCACACACTCTGAATTTATCTTTAGGATTAATAGTAGGGTCACAATGCCAATAACTTTGCCCAAATGTTTTAAACTGAGGATGATTAAGCCATATAGCCTCAAATTTAAACGAGAAGTAGTTATTCTTCTCCTCACTAGAATTTAGAGATAATAAAATATGACTATGATCAGAACCAAAAATAGGATAGTTATGCAACTGATAATTAGAGAACATATTTAACCGTAAAGGGTTAACGACCACCCTATCCAATATCTCGAAAGCAACCGTATGATCCATATGACAATTAGTTCAAATAAAAGGAACTCCAGACGCATTTAAAGATAAAAGGTTGCCACGATTAAGAAAATTGATAAAACTATTCATGTCCGTGGAATGTGTTTGATTACCTTCAACCTTCTTTGAAAGATCAACAATATTGTTAAAATCTCCAACTAAGCACCAAGGATTATGAATTGGATCAAACCTAAAGACCTCCTCCCACAGGTCAGACTGCAAATGCTTTTGGGGAAATGCATAAATGAAGGTAACTAGTTGCTTTAAATTAGTAACTAAGTCCTTCACAGAACAATGAATATATCTCGAATAGGAAGAATTTATGCTAACAAAAACCTTAGTACTATTCCAACATAAGTAGAGGCCCCCAGATCAACCAATTGGATCACAGCAGAAAATATTGTCAAAATACTTGGAATAAAAGTTCCTAGGGACCTTATGAACAGCCATCTTAATCTCTATCAAGCAAAAAAGGTCCAATTTAGCTAAACTACATATAAAATTAAAATTACTAGGAAATTCCTTTCTCCTAATACCTCTGCAGTTCCACGCAAGACACTTAATCACTTTATTCTTCAAGATAACTAAACTCTTTCTTAATTGCAATTTTTTCTCGGATTCTCCTACTCAAACTCAACAACCTAACAGTGGCACGAAGAGCACCACCACTAGGCCTAGCTTTAACAGCATCCTCCCCACGGAATTTTTTCTTTGGACTCATCATTCCTATTTTGGGCCTTGCACTAGGGCTGGGCCGTGCCAAAATTTGGAAGGACCAGACCGAACCTGTTTTAAAATAGAACAGGGCGGGCTGGGCCGGGTATAAGAAATTTGAACTTTAGAAACGGACCTAACCCGACCAGCTAAAAACGAGCCGGTTCGGGGGTGGTTCATGAGTCTATTTATTTTATTTTTTTTAAGAACAGTTTAACAATTACAAAACTTTGAGCCTTGTAAACAGTCTCTAAATTACAAAACTTGCATACAGTTTCCACTATCAATAAAATACTCAATTTTCCTTCCAAGTTTGTAGATTCAACGCAAAAATTGCAGAGGTTACTGAAATGCCCAATAGGTTCAACGCAAAGCTTGTAAATTCAAATTTGTAGATTCAAGCAAGTTTGCAAATTTAGACAATACATAAATAATAAATTCCTAATTCAAATTTCAAGCAATATGAATTGCTTAATAGGTACGGTATGAACATTTGAATCCTAATCCCTAAATCTCAAATTCCCAATTCCTATGAAGGCAAATTTATGAACGGGGTTTGGGGTATTAAGAACTGCTCAATAGAGTGAGAGATTGCAGAAAACCCTAACTCCCAAATCTAGAAAATTAATCAGAAGGAATCAGAGATTCCGGAAACCATAAATCCCTAAATCCAGAAAATTAACAAAAGATTTAAAAATTAAGAGTTCAGAAATTATATTACCTTAAATTGGGAAGAGATGAGAAAATGGTTGCCGATTTCGATTCGCAGTATGATGATGTTCTCAACAGCAGTGATAGGGTGGTCGTAATCTGGAGAGATGACGGTGATGGTGGTTGTTGATGGTGGTCGCCAATCACGATTTTCCAGAAAGAAGGTGACAAAGATGAAGTCGAGGGTTGTGGTTAGAGATGGTGGTTATTGATGGATGGTTGCGGTTGAGGACTCGACTCGGGCTCGAGTCGTGAATGAATGGGAGAATGGGTTTGAGACTTAGACTATGAGTCTGTGAGATGAATGAAAACTTCCAATCAACAGTGGAGAGTGTATGACTTGATAATCATAAAATCCCATTCAAGTTAGAAACGGGCCGGGCCGAAGGCCCGTTCCCTCATATTTTTAGATATGCCACACCCTGTTAATGTCGTATACATGCCCCGCCCCGCCTCGATTTGTGTTTTGAAATTTTGGACCTGCCCCATACCCGCCCCGACCCGCGGGTACATGACCCGTTTGCCCACCCCTACCTTGCACTCACAGAGCTAACCACTGCTTTAAGAAAAGCAGAAACCATATTTCTAGTGTTCTCCCCACAGTCTAAAATATCAAAATTATCGGCAAAATATCGCCGATAATTTCGTTTTTTTCACCCAGCGATATTTTAGTTGCTATCCAAATGGTTTTCGTTGAAATATCGCGATATTATCGATAATATCGCGATATTTCTGAAAACATCACGATATTTTGAATATTATCACGATATTCTTGATAGGGGTAACAATAGTTGGGCCTCTGGTCCATTTTATAGTTCTACACAAGATTTGTGTTTTAAGACTTGGGCGATGTGAGACGAGAAAGGAATTGACGAGGCCGGACGAAGAGGCAGTTTCTGGCCAAACTACGACGAGTTAGAAGTCGTACGAGGTACCATTCTCTTCGTCTCTTCGAGAACTACAATTTTCCTTTTTGTTTCACCCAATTTTTTGAGTATTGAAGAAGTTATACTCGTTTGAATCTAACCCAGTTTCCGGCGATAAACCGTGGTCGTTTGGCCATATTTCAGGTCATTTTTCGGTCAACTCCGGCCACCACTCGGTCCTCACTTGGTATTAACCTCTTCTACACATTCCTAAATACATTTTAGCTTTTGAATCACTCAATTTGGTTAAGAAACGAAGAAGTTACAAAGCTTTGAAAATTGCTCAAACCTTCGGCCCCAAACCCAGTTTTCCGACGAGCACCGCCCCTTTCGAGGAGTTTTCCGGCCAAACCACTGCAATTTGGCCGGCGTTCAGGGTATCAATCTCTTCATCTCATCGAGTACTACAACTTTCATGTTTGGATCACTTAATTTGGTTGAGTAACGAAGAAGTTATAGACGTTCAAAGTTAGGGTTTTCCGACGATCACTTCCCCTTTCAAGGCGTTTTCCGGCCAACCCACGGAGATTTGGCCGACGTGAAGGGTATCAATCTCTTCATCCCGTCGAGTACTACAACTTTCATGTTTGGATCACTTAATTTGGTTGAGTAACGAAGAAGTTATGGACGTTCAAAGTTAGGGTTTTCCGATGAGCACCGCCCCTTTCGAGGCGTTTTCCGGCTAAACCACAGCGATTTGGCCGGCGTGCAGGGTATCAATCTCTTCATCTCGTCGAGTACTACAACTTTCATGTTTGGATCACTTAATTTGGTTGAGTAACGAAGAAGTTATGGACGTTCAAAATTAGGGTAGAATTCCGGCCGAACTCCGGCCTTCTTCTTCCTTGGGTCCGGCAACACATCAACCTTAGGCCATTTGGGCATGAAAAAGAACTCATGATCACTAGAGATTGAATTTATAAACCCAACGGAGTTACAATTCATAGAGCTCTGCTCTCGCAGCCCACATCCACATATCAGTCTCGCCATTCCTAGGTAAGTTACAAGTAATCACTAGGAGACAAGCACTCAGATTCAGAGCTCCACAGCACTCCCAAATTGAAGAGCAATTAACTCTAATTTGGAACGCTTGCCCAAAAATACCAACTCTTTCAAGCTTTCCAACTTTAATTAACAACCAAACAGCAAGGAAAATTTTATTTCTTAATTTCTTTTCCTTCCTCACAATAACTGAAGAACTACTAACTAGAACCTTAAAAAACTGCAAGCATTCAGATCCTGCAAGAGAAAACCCGAGGACCAAGCTAAAAAACCCAATTGAATACCACGGCCTTAAAACCCTCTCACCCATCACGGGAGAGAACACTATACCACTAATTCCCCTTACCCAAAAGACCAAGTGAATAATCTCAAGATTTATCGCAACCGGAATTGAACGAGGACGCTCCATAATCCATCCGAAAACCTTAAAATTGAAAGCCACTTCCCCAAACCTTTTGAAACCTCAAATCCCAAAAGTAAATATTAGCTACGATAAAATTTCCATCTTCAACCCAACAAGACAACCATCTCCAAAACAAACTGTAAAAAGCTAGACTAATTTTAAACCTCCTACAAGCAGCACCGGACAGCGCACTAAATCCAAAATTAAAGGATAAATCCCAAAAACCAAATAAGCACCAGCACTCATCCCTTCCCCATTCAACCTCCCACGAATTAATTAGCTCACCAACATTAGCTAGCTTACAGATATCCCATCCCCAATTAGCTTCCCTCACCTTCCTTTTGCGCCGTCGGCGCCTCCACTTTTCCTCGGGAAACCCTAGCATCCCCTTTTTTTCTAAGACATTGTAACTTTAGATGATGGTGAGAAATATACGATTAACATACATTTATGATTTGAGTAAAATAATAACTTCACGTGACTTTATGTCAAACAAATTGGAAATTTGCTTCACAAAGATAACCAACAATTAAGTGTCCTTGAATATTAATATACATATTTATTCTTTATTATTGAGGTTTGTATGCAATTAACAATTTATTGACTAATTGCGTCACAAATTATTGGACGATCATTGACTGATCAAGGGTCAGTGTTTAGCTTAACTACCAATTCATCAAGTGGAAGAAATAAGATTAAGAAATCGTAAGAGAGCATTGACATTTATACATGCATGTATGACTTTCCCTCCAACTAATTAAGAGCACGCGGTATAGATCACAAAATCTATTGGCCAAAGGAAAAATATTCGTAGGGTGGTGAAGTTGCAGGTGGTCTTGCCTGTCTTCGTCTTCTTTTAAAATTAGGGGACCGATGGATTATATTTTTGGATTAGCGTAGATTTTGTTTATGCCGCGTTTGGCGGGGATGATGTGGTTTCACTTTTGACTTGAGTGACGACTTGATGTGGTCTCGTATTCGTGCAATGATTATGTGATCATGTCTTTTAACGGTGACTTTATATTTTTTCGCTCATCAACAATGACGTTGTGTGGCCTCGCTTATCGACGAATATCGGTATGTGCATTGGTATAGGTTTGTTGCGTCTATCATTCTTGTGACGCATTTGTATTGGTGCACCTATGCTTGTGGTAGTCGTGTAGAGGTTTTTAATTAATCACTTGTTTGTGCAAATTCACTCCAAATCAATGTATTGGTCACTAGAGCAATATACCCAATTGACACCCTTGTATTTGTTTGTGATGATCAATGAAATGCAGCTATCGTTTCTTGTAATAAAAAATAATTATAAAAAAAAGATCACAACATGTGTATGAACATTGGTATTTTCCTGCAGACATTTGTTTTCGAATTCACAACTCTCGAATTTAAATAAACATAATGTAGATTATCCTATTGTTTACCAAGAAAATGAAAATATCAGTTCATGTTTTATAAATCACATAGTTTTACACACTTATAAATATACGAAACGAAAAGTTTATGTACGTTTTCTCCTATGTGGGTAGAAATATTTATTACTTCTAAAGGGAAAATGCATATAGTTTCCAATCTTGGTAAATATATATCTGATGCAACACAAACCAATCAAAAGGGTTACCAACGTAATCTATTGAAGAACATGGTCTGGAGTCTACCACAATTTGATAGAAATCTCAAAGGGTTGAAAATGTTTAATGATTGAATGAATACAATTGTTACATCCAACGACTTAAAAATAAAAAATTACAACCACTTGGAATAACTCAAAGGACTATAGGAATTAAAATGACATTAATTAAACATAATCGGACGAAAACCAAAAGTTGTAATTTTTATTACGAAACTTTAAATGGCGTTTTAGAAGCCTAAACAGCCTCAGACGGCCAAAATCTGTCATACATAATTGCGTGGCAGCGTGCTTGACCCATGGCATCATTTTCTTTTCAAAAAAGTACCACGGACCCAAACTAGAACTCGAACTCCAAATCTGTAAATTTCTGTTATGTCCCCTCACTTTGTTAATTTTAAAGCACTTCTTTTTCTTTGCCTTTCCTCGTAGATATTTACCCCATTTTGTGCTGCATCAATATTAAAGTCATATGGACTTTCTTTTGAGAATGATATAAGAACTAACCAATATGGTATATGTATTGCGTCAGCTTATATACATCTTCAGTAATAATTGAGTGCTCTGATGACTCTAGAACATACGAACTTATGGATCTTAATAATTTATTCGTGTGGTGAAGGCAATGTAAATGAAAGGCAAAGAAGAAAAGAAAGTTCTAGCTTCATCAAGTAATTGAAACTTTCTTGACTGCAACTTCAAAATGATTACAAGATCTTTTATGTATATATGCATGCATGTAATACATATTATTATATAATTATAAGGGTTTTTAATTTTAATATTTCAAGAAGATTGAAATTTAAAATAAACTTGGTGTTAGATTACATATTGATTATGTGACATCCCGTCCCGAATTTTTATACGTTCGATGTGAAATGACGATTTTGCCCTTACCTACGCGAGAACGGGTACGTTTTGGACACGAAATTGGGCCTTTGGGTGTCCTAAGTTTTTAAGTACAAAGGAAGGGACACCTGTCCCTATACATGCACATGTACACGTGCACCAAACCATCCCTACTTTCCTTCTTCCTTATCCCTCCCTTTCCAGAAACTCTCTCTTTCTCAAACTTTATCGTTTTCTCTCGACTTCATCCAAGTACAGACACACACAATCACTTCGAACTCGAACCAAGGTCTAAGGTAAGCTTATTTTACTCCCCAAGACTTTCTGAACTTATCTATATAAGTTTTAAACTTAGAAACCTTCGAAAACAACTCAAACCCGAGCTTAAACTTTGAGGTACTATTCATCAACTTTCATTTGGCTTTGTTTTAGGTGAAAACAAGATCACCACAAGTCTTTAAATTGTCCCACGAGGCTCGGAGTACCTCGTTTGCAAAGTTTGGACGTCGGAGTTGGTGGTTTCAAGTTTGGCCGAATTTGGAAGGATTCCCCGAGGAATTTTTAGACGTTTTTCGAAGAATTTGAAGGTATATATGTGTTCTACATTAAATTTAGAGCATGTAGGAAGAAAAACGAGTGAAAAAGGGTGAAAAACGAACGAGATAGGCTAGTTTGAAGTTTTGGCCGGAATCGGTCGCCGGCGCCGGCGACGGTCGCCGGAAAAACCAGTCCGGCCAGCGACCTGAGGTAGGGGGTGACGGAATATTCCGTCAAAGTTGACGGAATATTCCAACGCCGTTAACTGACGCCGTTACTGACGCCGTTAGGAGTTAACGGAATATTCCTGACGCCGTTAACGCGTGCGCAGCACGTGGCGCGCGTGGCCGGCGCGTCTGGCCGTGCCTGGGCCAGCGCGTGGGGGCGCGTGCGGTGTCCTAAAATTTTTCTAAAAATATCACGACGATCGTGACGTCGTGTAGGTCGCGTTGGTATATTCAAATACCAAAATTGACCTTCGTATGAAAAGTTATTTACGTAGGTCGTTTATGTGCTGTTAATGACGGTTTTGCGATTAATTCACGTATAGGTGAGACGTATCCAGCGGACGAGCGCAGTCACTCTAGGCTCGGGGGATACGACCCGTCGACATACCAGTGAGTGGGCTTTTGTTTTCAGTATATATATATAAATGACGTTTTTCCCAGACACATGAATGGATTGATTTACGAATTGAACGGATTTTATAATTGAATTGCCATGTCGTATGCCAATTATGTTTTATGCCTGTGATTATGATTGTATTCATTATGCACTGACGCCGAGGACGACCAGATAAGTCAGGTAAGTACTGTGGTAGTGCTTGAAATGATGATAGATTGTGATTTAGCTAATCACCTGCACCTCGGGTGTTTGTGCTCCGCCAGAGTAGGGCCTAGCCTTCACGTGATCGTTCACCTCACGCACCGTACGCTCACCTTGGATCCAAGGCAGGTGCCTAGCCTGTCGTATAGACCACAATAGGTGGTTCCGACTCGTTGGTGACCCGCGATTCGTCGCACAGCCTTCACGTGATCGTAGCACAGGGCGTAATATTATACACCTAGCCTGTCGTACAGACCACAATAGGTGGTTCCGACTCGTGTGCAGGATGATGATAATGATTGATAGGGATTGAGTATGATTGATGAGCTGTAGATTCAGCCGTACAGGTCATTAGAGGTGACTCCGGCTGATAGAACACTAGGGACGTCCTAGTTTTATATTACTTGCCTGATGATAATGATTTTCGGAATTTATATATTGACATGGCCTAATCTTGAGCTTGATGATGAGTTTTGATATGTAGACGATGTTTTCGTATATAAGTTTATATACGTACTATTTTCTGGGAAAATTATACTGATTTACAGCGAGGGGTTATTTATGGACTTATGAAATGGTTTTCAAAAACTTTGTTTTTGCCCACTCACCTTTTATGTTTTGCGCCCCTCCAGGTACTAGGTAGCAACGTCGTGGACGGTTAGCGAGGCACCAAGGCGGTTCTGACAGACCACCACTTATGTAGGATTTCTTTCGTAGTTGTAATGTTTGTTTAAACTTCACTGCACTTAGGATCGGCTCTGTATCATATGTATATTATCAACTTAACTTTCACTACTGCACTTCATGCCAAATTTGCTTCCGCTGACGTTTTCGGCTACGTCACTCACACGTGACGGCCGGCACGCCTCGGTTTCCGGATCGGGGTGTGTCAGTTTGGTATCAGAGCCTAGGTTTTAGTAGTCCTGTGCAGTTGTAAATATTCTAATTCCCTTGGTGTTTCTGTCAGAACGATGCCGCCTCGACGAGAGCCACGTCCATCTGTTGATCCTAGCTTTCCCGACCTTTCTCAGTTGGGAGATGTTATTGCTCATGCTATTCAGTCTACCCTTCGTCCTTCCCATAGGACCCCTCTTGAGAGTGCGCATAATTTGAGGTTACCGAGATATGAGGGTGACGAGGGGCACGAAGGTGCCGAGCGCTGGTTTCTGCAGATAGAGCGGACCTTCAGAGTATTGCACAGTCAGGGTAATCTAGCTGCAGGGACTTGGGTTGAGACTGCTACTTGGTTCATGGGAAAGGAACCTGCGACTTGGTGGGAACAGTTGGCTGAGAGGATGCCACCAGAAGAGGCCAGGGACTGGGAGGTGTTCAGACAGCTATTTTACCAGCGATTTATCCCAGACGCCTATCTCGATCGCAAGAAACAAGAATTCACGAGTCTAAAGCAGAAGAAGATGTCAGCGAACGAGTACTACAGGAGGTTCACTGATCTTTCTCGCTACCACCCTGAGATTGCTAGGAATCAGGCCGAGATGCTTCGGAGATTCAAGCTGGGCACTCGAAAGAAATGGCGCACGATGGCGACTACGAGGCACTGTGAGACCTATCATGACTTCTACGCAGTTTTTGTGCAGATAGAAGATTCAGAGAATTTGCCGAGTGATAGCGACAACGAAGAAGAGAAAGAGGGACCGAGGAGAGACGACAAAGGTAAAGGAGTAGCATCACAGGGACCTCGGAGGACCCAGAGTTTCAAGAGGAGTGGTGTTAGCTCGAGTTCTTCTTCGAGTGGGGGTGTGAGTTCCCCGGGTCAGAGGAGATGGGGTGGATTCGCTGGGGGTCAGCGTTTTCAGAGGCAGCGAGATACTGGTGGTTCTTATGGACCATTCTGTCGGAGGTGCAACAGTCGGCATTATGGCGAGTGCAGGCAGGGCGCTCGTGGATGCTTTACATGTGGACAGCAGGGTCATCGCGCAGCGAATTGCCTGCAGAATCAGCCGAGACCTCCACTACCTGCGTTACCACCTCCAGTTCCTATTCAGCAGGTCCCACCTCCTGGTGCATATGGTCAGCCGAGTCGTGGTAGTACCTATTATTATCAGGGTGACGTTACTCCTTATACTCCCGCACCGTATCCATATCCTCCGGATCCGTACCATTCAGGCAGTTATCAGAGTAGCTATTCCCCGTATCTTGGAGGGTCTACCCCGTATCCTCCTTATCCTGCCGGCGGATCGCAGTGGTATTCGGGAGTTCAACCACAGCAGGGAGAGGCTACTTCTAGCAGCGCAGGAGCATCTAGACAGCCTAATCCTGCGGGATCCAGTCGTGGTGTGCCTGGACGAGCTGGTCAGCCGAACAGAGGTCGCGGTGGTCGACAGCAGCCGCAGGGCCGTATCCATAACCTTACAGCGTATGACGTCCAGAATAACCCGGATCTGATAACGGGTAAGTTAAATGTACTTGGTCATTTCGCTAGAGTGTTGATAGATTGCGGTGCTACTCATTCGGTCATTTCTTACTCATTTGCCCAATTGACTCAACCTGAGTCTGCACCCCTTGTATTTGAGTTAGAGGTGTCGATGCCTAGGGGAGAGACATGTCTGGTCAGTTGGATGTATCCAGGGTGCCCCGTGTTGATTGAGGATGTGATTATGCCCGCTAATCTTATTCCGTTGGATATTGTTGAGTTTGATGTGATCTTGGGCACTGATTGGCTACATTATCATCGAGCCAACATAGATTGTTATGAGAAGAAAGTTACGTTTCATCGGCCGGGGTTACCTGTGGTCACATTCACTGGCGAACGTAGTAATGTTAGGCACGGTATCATTTCAGCCGTGCGAGCTAAGAAATTGTTGCAGAAGGGTTGTCAGGGGTATCTGGCCCACGTGATATTGAACGATAGCGCTCCTGTCAGTCTAGAAGATGTGAAGGTGGTCAGGCAATTTCCCGACGTATTTCCTGACGATTTGCCAGGCTTGCCACCGGATCGAGATGTGGAGTTCTCTATCGACTTATTACCAGGTACAGACCCTATATCTCTGACTCCCTATCGAATGGCTCCCGCTGAGTTGCGAGAGTTAAAGATTCAATTACAAGAGCTGTTAGATCAAGGTTTTATACAGCCGAGTATTTCACCCTGGGGAGCTCCAGTGTTGTTCGTACGTAAGAAGGATGGTACTCTACGGCTGTGTATCGATTATCGACAGCTGAATCGGGTAACGATTAAAAACCGTTACCCATTACCTCGTATTGACGATTTGTTCGATCAGCTGCGAGGAACTTGTGTATTTTCGAAGATCGACCTAAGATCTGGCTACCACCAGCTGAAGATTAAGAGCGAGGATGTTCCGAAGACGGCGTTTCGAACCAGATATGGTCATTACGAGTTCTTAGTCATGCCATTCGGTTTGACTAACGCCCCAGCTGCTTTTATGGATTTGATGAACCGGGTATTTCAGCCGTATTTGGATCGGTTCGTCATTGTATTTATCGATGACATTCTGGTGTACTCTAAATCGAAGTCAGATCACATGCGACATCTTTCATTAGTGCTGAAGAAGCTGATGGAGCATCGATTATACGCTAAGTTCAGTAAATGCCAATTCTGGCTAGACCAAGTGGCATTTTTGGGGCACGTTATTTCAGCACTGGGTATTCAGGTGGATTCCCAAAAGATAGCAGCGGTGGAGAATTGGGAACAGCCACGAACTGTTTCTGAGGTACGGAGTTTCCTCGGATTAGCAGGCTATTATCGACAGTTCGTGCAAGATTTCTCAGTGATTGCGTTACCTCTCACGAAGTTAACCAGGAAGGATGTTCGATTTGAGTGGGATGATAGCTGCGAACAGAGCTTTCAGCAGCTAAAACATTGTCTTACTCGTGCTCCGGTGCTAGCACTTCCGGACGATAGTGGTAACTTCGAGGTCTATAGTGACGCATCATTGAATGGCCTGGGTTGCGTGTTGATGCAACATGGTAAGGTGATCGCCTATGCATCGAGGCAGTTGAAGTCGCACGAGATGAACTATCCTACTCATGATCTTGAGTTGGCGGCGATTGTATTTGCGTTGAAGATCTGGAGACATTACCTCTACGGTGAGAAGTGCAGGATCTTTACAGACCACAAGAGCCTCCAGTATGTGTTCACCCAGAGAGACCTGAACCTTCGTCAGCGAAGGTGGATGGAGTTGCTGAGTGATTACGATTGCACGATTGAGTATCATCCGGGTCGTGCAAACGTAGTAGCTGACGCACTTAGCCGGAAGTCTCAGGGTAGAGTGGATGCTATATACGCGAGCCGTGCTCCGTTGTTAGCCGAGTTGAGGTCGACCGGAGTCGGATTGGAGATTGATTATTCGGAGGCAAAGAATCGAGGAAAAGCGCTACTTGCTCATTTCCAGGTCAGACCGATTCTGATTGATCGCATTCTCGAGGCTCAGTTGAATGACGCGGAGACTCAGGAGTTGATTCGATTGAGAGGTGAAGGTAAAAAGACCGATCTACGGATTCGAGAAACCGACGGTATGCTCATGCAAGGAAACCGAATGTACGTGCCAAACGACGCAGAGTTAAAGAGGGCTATTCTCGATGAGGCACACGTATCAGCTTATGCGATGCATCCGGGCAGTACCAAGATGTATCATACCATTCGACCATTCTACTATTGGCCTGGTATGAAGAGGGAGATCGCCGAGTACGTGAGCAGATGTCTTGTTTGCCAGCAGGTTAAAGCCGAGAGGAAGAAACCGTTCGGACGACTACAACCACTTCCCGTTCCTCAGTGGAAATGGGAGAACATCACCATGGATTTCGTCTATAAGTTACCCCGTACACTGAATGGTTACGACGGTGTTTGGGTAATAGTTGATCGGCTTACGAAATCTGCACACTTCATCCTGGTTCGAGAGAAGTTTTCTCTACAACGATTAGCCGAGCTTTTCGTATCGAAGATAGTCAAGTACCATGGCGTGCCAGTCAGCATTATCTCAGATCGAGATCCGAGATTCACATCCAAGTTCTGGACGGCATTCCAGGAAGCCCTCGGCACGAGGCTACTGTATAGTACGGCTTATCATCCACAGACGGACGGACAGTCCGAGAGGACCATTCAGACGCTTGAGGATATGTTACGATCTTCTGTGCTACAGTTTGGTGATGCATGGCATCTACGCTTGGATCTGATGGAGTTCGCGTACAACAACAGTTATCATTCGAGCATCGGAATGTCACCATTCGAAGCGTTGTACAGTCGAGCTTGTCGTACGCCCCTATGTTGGTCGGAGGTCGGCGAGAGGGTACTTGAGGGCCCAGAGATAGTTGACGAGACGACTCAGAATATCCAGGTAATCAAGTCTAACTTGAAAGTGGCCCAGGATCGCCAGAAGAGCTTAGCCGATAAACATGCCACAGATCGGGTTTACGAGGTAGGTGATTGGGTCTTTCTGAAGTTGTCGCCGTGGAAGGGAGTTGTAAGGTTCGGTAAGAAGGGGAAGTTGAGTCCTAGGTATATCGGACCATACCTGATCACCGAGCGGATAGGTGAAGTGGCGTATAGACTCGAGTTGCCTCCAGAGCTATCCAGAGTTCATAACGTGTTTCACGTTTCGATGCTACGTCATTACGTTGCTGATCCGTCTCACGTTCTACCTCCGCAGCAGTTAGAAGTTAGTCCTGATCTGACGTACGAGGAGGAGCCGGTGACTATCCTAGACTGGAAGGATAAGGTTCTACGGAACAAGACGGTTCGATTAGTAAAGGTGTTGTGGCGAAACCAATCGGTTGAGGAAGCTACTTGGGAGTTAGAGGAGCGGATGAGAGTTATGTATCCGCGCTTATTCTATGTTTATTAGTGTTTGCTTGTGTTATGTAAATTTCGGGGACGAAATTTTATTAAGGAGGGTAGGTTGTGACATCCCGTCCCGAATTTTTATACGTTCGATGTGAAATGACGATTTTGCCCTTACCTACGCGAGAACGGGTACGTTTTGGACACGAAATTGGGCCTTTGGGTGTCCTAAGTTTTTAAGTACAAAGGAAGGGACACCTGTCCCTATACATGCACATGTACACGTGCACCAAACCATCCCTACTTTCCTTCTTCCTTATCCCTCCCTTTCCAGAAACTCTCTCTTTCTCAAACTTTATCGTTTTCTCTCGACTTCATCCAAGTACAGACACACACAATCACTTCGAACTCGAACCAAGGTCTAAGGTAAGCTTATTTTACTCCCCAAGACTTTCTGAACTTATCTATATAAGTTTTAAACTTAGAAACCTTCGAAAACAACTCAAACCCGAGCTTAAACTTTGAGGTACTATTCATCAACTTTCATTTGGCTTTGTTTTAGGTGAAAACAAGATCACCACAAGTCTTTAAATTGTCCCACGAGGCTCGGAGTACCTCGTTTGCAAAGTTTGGACGTCGGAGTTGGTGGTTTCAAGTTTGGCCGAATTTGGAAGGATTCCCCGAGGAATTTTTAGACGTTTTTCGAAGAATTTGAAGGTATATATGTGTTCTACATTAAATTTAGAGCATGTAGGAAGAAAAACGAGTGAAAAAGGGTGAAAAACGAACGAGATAGGCTAGTTTGAAGTTTTGGCCGGAATCGGTCGCCGGCGCCGGCGACGGTCGCCGGAAAAACCAGTCTGGCCGGCGACCTGAGGTAGGGGGTGACGGAATATTCCGTCAAAGTTGACGGAATATTCCAACGCCGTTAACTGACGCCGTTACTGACGCCGTTAGGAGTTAACGGAATATTCCTGACGCCGTTAGCGCGTGCGCAGCACGTGGCGCACGTGGCCGGCGCGTCTGGCCGTGCCTGGGCCGGCGCGTGGGGGCGCGTGTGGTGTCCTAAAATTTTTCTAAAAATATCACGACGATCGTGACGTCGTGTAGGTCGCGTTGGTATATTCAAATACCAAAATTGACCTTCGTATGAAAAGTTATTTACGTAGGTCGTTTATGTGCTGTTAATGACGGTTTTGCGATTAATTCACGTATAGGTGAGACGTATCCAGCGGACGAGCGCAGTCACTCTAGGCTCGGGGGATACGACCCGTCGACATACCAGTGAGTGGGCTTTTGTTTTCAGTATATATATATAAATGACGTTTTCCCCAGAAACATGAATGGATTGATTTACGAATTGAACGGATTTTATAATTGAATTGCCATGTCGTATGCCAATTATGTTTTATGCCTGTGATTATGATTGTATTCATTATGCACTGACGCCGAGGACGACCAGATAAGTCAGGTAAGTACTGTGGTAGTGCTTGAAATGATGATAGATTGTGATTTAGCTAATCACCTGCACCTCGGGTGTTTGTGCTCCGCCAGAGTAGGGCCTAGCCTTCACGTGATCGTTCACCTCACGCACCGTACGCTCACCTTGGATCCAAGGCAGGTGCCTAGCCTGTCGTACAGACCACAATAAGTGGTTCCGACTCGTTGGTGACCCGCGATTCGTCGTACAGCCTTCACGTGATCGTAGCACAGGGCGTAATATTATACACCTAGCCTGTCGTACAGACCACAATAGGTGGTTCCGACTCGTGTGCAGGATGATGATAATGATTGATAGGGATTGAGTATGATTGATGAGCTGTAGATTCAGCCGTACAGGTCATTAGAGGTGACTCCGGCTGATAGAACACTAGGGACGTCCTAGTTTTATATTACTTGCCTGATGATAATGATTTTCGGAATTTATATATTGACATGGCCTAATCTTGAGCTTGATGATGAGTTTTGATATGTAGACGATGTTTTCGTATATAAGTTTATATACGTACTATTTTCTGGGAAAATTATACTGATTTACAGCGAGGGGTTATTTATGGACTTATGAAATGGTTTTCAAAAACTTTGTTTTTGCCCACTCACCTTTTATGTTTTGCGCCCCTCCAGGTACTAGGTAGCAACGTCGTGGATGGTTAGCGAGGCACCAAGGCGGTTCTGACAGACCACCACTTATGTAGGATTTCTTTCGTAGTTGTAATGTTTGTTTAAACTTCACTGCACTTAGGATCGGCTCTGTATCATATGTATATTATCAACTTAACTTTCACTACTGCATTTCATGCCAAATTTGCTTCCGCTGACGTTTTCGGCTACGTCACTCACACGTGACGGCCGGCACGCCTCGGTTTCCGGATCGGGGTGTGTCAGATTATAGTTCCTTTATGTGTGTCCTTAATTCAAAATAATTAATGTGCATTTTATTTAATGTCTCTCATTAAATATTTAAATTTATTAATATACAAATTTCAATTTATTTTTGTGACAACCCATGTCGATACATATATTATTTAAGTTATGAATTGACAAAAATACCCCTTTGGGGTTGCGTACGTGTGTGTATGATCGGATCATATTTATATATATTTTTATATCAAATTCACTCGTCTTTTCTTAGTTAGTTCGTTATATTTTGAGCTATTTACGTTATTTTTATGTTTTATTAGAATTTATCAAGTTAAGAAAATAAAAATAGAATAAGTGAAGTGTTAAGTAATAATTTTGTCTAAACTATCTTGCTTGTTGAATAAAACTTATCTTTTGAAAAATAATATATATATATATATATATATTTATTTATATATATTTATATATAGATATTTATATATTGATATAATGTTGTGTGTGTGAATGATGCAGGAGAATAATCAAAGGCACACGGGATTGAAGGGCAGAAATAAAAGGCTAGCAGTCAGCATGTGCAAGGCAGCATGGGATAAGAAACAAAAGAAAGAAACATAATAAGAGCAATACACGGAGGATGGAACACAGCTGCAAAAGGGCAGCGTTTCAAAACATGAATAAAAATAAAATAGAAAGCAGGCCACATGCAAAAAGACTAAAGGCAGCAAAAGAGAGCAGCGTGAGTGCGGGGGGGAGTCCTCCACCGAAAGCAAAAAGGATGCTCGGGCAGTTGGCATCTCAAGAGGTCCACGGGGAGAATAATTAAAGGGGAGAGCAAGAACGTGAGGTGCGGGGAAGAAAGTAAACAGAAAAGAAATAAATAGAAGCCTAGGGTGCAAATCAAACGAGACGAGGAGCTGCGAAGCTGCCCTTGGCAGCGAGCAGGAAAACAGAAAAGGAACGCTGCCACAGGCAGCATAAACCAAGAAAGTAGCCACGGGGCCTGTGGTGAGTGAGGGGAGGCAGAGAGCGTGCCAATAGAGAGAGGCAGCAGCCAAGGTAGCTGCCAGAGGTGCGTGCGTCAGAAGGGATGATTTTCCAAAAGCGGCGGAAAGAGGAAGGGCACGGCTGCCAATAGGGGAGACACGCGGGGGAGAGACAGAGCTGCCAACGGGCAGCTGAAATAAAATAGGCACGAGGGCAGTTCACGAGGGAAGCAACATTTGGCAGCGGAACAAATTTGCACAAGCTCGCGGTTAAAAATCCCCAATTTGGTTTAATCCTCCAACTTTTGTTTTTAATTTTTGTTTTAATTTTTGTTTTAAATATGTGTAATTAATTTATGTTGGCTAGAGGATAATTCAAAACCATGATTATATTTGTAATTTAAATTGGTAACTTCAGTTGTGATTTCTGAGTTGTGATTTAATTTGCTTAACTGTTTGATTAATAACTTATTTGTGTATGTCGATTAAGAATGCATACTTAATTTACATGCATGAATTTGATGCTAGAATATAAGTGAATTTCACCTAATCGTTATGAACTTATATTCATGAGTAGTGAAGGTTGCTAGTCACAATCGCGTTAAGTAAATTCCTGGCAAACGTATCATGCTGTTCATAGTTACGAATGCCTTGTCAACACTTATGATTTTCATAGAACATAATGATCTTTAATCGTATCTCTATTGTGCTTTTCACATAGGGAACTTTTGGGGAATAATTTGAGTTGTTGTATGCTGTTCATCCAATTCAATAACATAAGGAAAATCTGAAGGTTAATTTAAGCGTACCTAATTAATTTGGGGTGTTGAGATTTACAATTTATTGAAAGAACAACTGAAAATCAATTTAGGTTGCTTATGTGTCATGTGTGGAGAAAAACCCTCTAGCCAATCCGTCGTCCATCCTTTCACTTTTATTTTATGTTTTTGTCAATTTTGTAATTTATTTAAGTTTAATTTACGTTTCTTCAAAAACCAAACCCCCCCATTATTATATTATATTATTTAGTTAATTTTTATTAGTTTTTATCTTTTAATTTAATTTCCGTCTAATTAATTTCCTAGTTTTTATTTTAAATTGTTTTCATTATTTTGAGTCATTTTTAGTGTTGTTCGAGTTTTTAGCTTAGTTTGTATTTTCTAGAGTCTTGAGTTGTTTTGAGTCTTTTGATTTGTTTTAGTTTATTTGTTAGTTTTATTTTGAGTTATTTTAGTTAAGTGTTTTTATTTTAGTTTAGTGTTTTAAACTTTGTTTTTTACGTTTTTAAATTATTTTAGAGGTTTTAGCAAGCCCTCCTAATCCCCGGCCTAGAACGATACCCTACTTACATCTATACTACATCTGTCAAAAAGAGGGTTAAATTTGTGCGGTTTAAAATCCCGTCAAATTTTTGGCGCCGTTGCCGGGGATTAGTAACTTTGCTAATCCCTTTATTTTTGTTTGTGTTTATTTTTATATTTGTCTTTTTATATTTGTGTTTTTGTTTGTATTTGTGTTTGTGTGTTTTACTTTTAGTATTTGATTTATTTTTCTTTCTTTGATTTTAGGTATAATTGGAGCAAGTCATGGATTTTGCTAATATTCAAGTCATGGATTAGTAACCTTTCATGATCGCTCTGAATCCGACCGTCCGACTCCTGCAGCTGGTCCAGCTTCCTCTTCATGCTGGTCGAGTAACTAGTTGCAAGCATATGCAACTCCTTGTTCTCGTGCCTGAGTCCTCTGACTTCTTGCCGAAGACTGGCCACCTCTGCCATCAGCGACTCCACCTGACGAGATCTTGCAAGCAGGCGCTGGCCCATGTTCGAAACTGAACCTGCACTTTGGACGCTGAGGGCCAGAGATTCCTGAACGGCCAGCTCGTCCGACCGCCTAGATAGCATCCTATTGTCCCTTGGAGTGAGCAGATTTCTGGCAATCACCGTAGCGGTGATTTCATTCCTCATCATTGTGTCCCCGACTATAAGTGGACCATTGGGGGATATGAAGGATGGATTCCAAATATTGTTCGGAGAAGACGAGTCATCGTCTTCCCCGACATTCAAGTTTAGGCGACGGTCGGAAGGGCAAGACATTTTTAGAGGGGGTTGAGGAAGAAAAGAGTTCGGAAAGATTAAGATTGCTGAAGCGGAAGAAGAGAGCGGAAAGATTAAAAGTGCAGAAGTGCAAAAAGAGTTCGGAAGGATTATGAGTGTTTACAGAAGGGAGTATTTTCAGAAGGAAGTGTTTGAGGGAGTTCAAGTGTGAGGTGGAGCAGAATTAGCGCCTCTATAAAAAGAAGCAAATCAAAGAGGCGCCCGCTCCTCAGAGGTTGAAGACGCGTCCTCACGCAATTCGGAAAAGCTGGACGCTCCTTTCTCAAAAGAGCCGTTTCCTTTCTCAAAAGTTGGGCTTGACTCAGCAATCACGTGGCTTCAGCTTTTCCAGTTTTGTCTTCGCTCTCACATGCGGCTTGGAGCTTTGCGAAAACCACGGGCCGCACCCGGATTTGAACCCCGGTTTTCAAAAGATCATCATTCCAGTTTGTCGTCACTCGTCGTATGCGCAGTCAGCTTCGCGGAAATTACGGACGCGTTGTCAGAAAGCGCGTAACGGGCACTGTTCATCCATCCACCGGCTGCCGACAAATAGTGAAGGAATAGTTCCGGTTGTGAAGCCAAATTTCTATAAGTTCAACCTTCGCCTTCCACAGCAAAGGCACACCTTCACAACCTCTCACCCTCTCAACCTCTCAACCTCTCAATCTCTCTTCATCTCCGATAATGTCTTCCCAAAGAAAGCTTTCGAGTTACTCAGTGTTCTTCATCCCTTGGATCACCCCAGAAAACAAACCTTCCAGAGCAAAAGTATTTCATATCAAAAAGGTTAAAAGCAAAAGTATCTCATATCATGCTTTCTCCTCTCCTTCATCTGAGGAACGTGGAGAAAGTGAGATCCTGATTGCTTACCTAGTCTTGCTCTCGAGTACTCATCTCAGACCCCTCCCAACACACTTCAAAAATAAACCTGTGTTGAGGTACTTCTTCAAAAACAAAAGTACCTCATAGACGAAGCAGGAGGAGTCTGAGGTGCACTCAAGAGCAGATGAGTCTGGGTTGATCCAAGAGTTCAAGAAGATGCCACACCTGCGTGGAGACTGGACTACTTGAAGCATGTGGAGACAACGTGCTGATTCATCCTCAACTAAGCTGAGGATCACTTGCAAGAAAGGAGGCCCATCCTGTTCAAGAAGAAAGCTGTGGAAAATCAACAAGGATGACCAATGACCGCCTATTAGTTCTTTTCGTTGTCGTTTATTTTCATTTTCAATTTTTCGTTTGAATTTTCTATATTTTCTTGCGTGTTTAACTGATTTATTTCTTTTCTTTGCAGGAACGTTTGGTTATTTTCTCCCTTGAAGTTGATTGCAAAATTTACGCTTGGGGGTCATCGCTTGGTTTTCTGCAAATTAGAGAAGTTTTCAGTCCCTTTTCTTTATTTTGTTTCGTATTATTTATTCATTTTATTTTTATTTGCATATTTTTGTTTTATGACATTGGGGACAATGTCTAGTTTAAGTGTGGGGGTATCAAGTATAAAAAAATGACCAAATTGAAAATTTTTGTACCTTCGACTTTGAACTGGTTTCATTTGTTTCCATGTTATTGCTTTTTGTTTTCTTAATTAGCTTTGTGTTTTACTTAATTTTTTTCGGAGTTTTGTGTTTTATTTAATTTTTCTCGAAAAATTTAAAAAATCCAAAAATATTGTCTTGTTTTCCTTATGGTTTTAAATTAGATTTTTATTAGTTTCCCGACCCAATGATATAACTGGATGAATTTGAACCATGATTATCAAGAACTTAGTTAACATGTGTTATGTGAAATTCCTTATTCTCTTATTAGTATTGTATATGTTTGATCATCTTTGAAAAAAAAAAAAAAAAAAAAAACTAAATGCACATAGCCTTGTTGATGTGAAACTAAAGCATGATTTAAAGCTTCATATGTGAATTTAGTGACCGTATACATCCTATGTGAGGTTTTGAGCCTATTGAAAGTGTGTGCATTTTTCATACACTCCTATTCTTTCATGTGTGATGAACTTATGTGAAATGCATCTCTAGAACTTGCGTAACGATCTTTTGAAATATTTGTCATTGATTGCATGAACTTGAAAATGATAGAGGCATTAGGTTCACCACCATGGCCCAAATAACCATATTTCCCAAAGAAAAAAAAATGATATCATTAGATTGCCAATTTGAGCCGTATATGTTGAGCCTTTTATTTCTTATCACCAGATATGTCTACCCTTATACCTCAACTATGTTTCCTTACCCTTTCCAAGCGAGCAATTTGAAACTGTCTTATGAGAAATGTTTGTGAAGTACTTGGAAGGAGTTTGGCAAAAGAATAAGTGTGGGGGTATTTCATGTTTGTATAAAATAAAAAAAAAATGAGAAAAGAGAAGAAAAGGAAAGAAAAAGAAAGATTGTATTCAAAGAAAATAAAATAAAAAGTTTAAAGTTTCAATTTAAGGGTGTGGTTGGAGGTGTTAAAAGAATCGCTGGAAAGTTTGAGTTCTTATAAATCTCAACAAAAGAATTGCTTGCAGTGTAACTTGGAACTTATGCTTTCCTATTCTTTCGTTTCAATAGCCTATCCCTAAGCCTCATTACATCCAATAAAAGTCCTCTTGATTTAAGTTTTGCAATTATGATTGTGGAGAAGTGATTTTTATGCAAGCTTATGGTAGATCTTTCACATTTGTTTCTTTGAGCGAAACACATTAAAACTAAACACATGTGTGATTGAGTGCATATCCGTGAGAAGGTTGCTGGTTTGCATATGATGATTTTAAAAATAAAAACTTGAAATTGCATTAGCATGGCTATCTCACACACTACACTTCAAGGATGATTTAAAGATTACTGCTAATATTTGAATAAGGAAGATGAACTTGGATTAGTTTGTTTGGTGCTAGCTATGGTTCTTGCTAATTTATGTTCTCAAATGAAATTCTATGAGGGTCAAATAGGGGGAAGCTAATGTTTTTCATGTTATTACTTATTCTCGTTTTCTTTGTTTTGCTCGAGGACTAGCAAAAGCTAAGTGTGGGGGTATTTGATCGGATCATATTTATATATATTTTTATATCAAATTCACTCGTCTTTTCTTAGTTAGTTCGTTATATTTTGAGCTATTTACGTTATTTTTATGTTTTATTAGAATTTATCAAGTTAAGAAAATAAAAATAGAATAAGTGAAGTGTTAAGTAATAATTTTGTCTAAACTATCTTGCTTGTTGAATAAAACTTATCTTTTGAAAAATAATATATATATATATATATTTATTTATATATATTTATATATAGATATTTATATATTGATATAATGTTGTGTGTGTGAATGATGCAGGAGAATAATCAAAGGCACACGGGATTGAAGGGCAGAAATAAAAGGCTAGCAGTCAGCATGTGCAAGGCAGCATGGGATAAGAAACAAAAGAAAGAAACATAATAAGAGCAATACACGGAGGATGGAACACAGCTGCAAAAGGGCAGCGTTTCAAAACATGAATAAAAATAAAATAGAAAGCAGGCCACATGCAAAAAGACTAAAGGCAGCAAAAGAGAGCAGCGTGAGTGCGGGGGGGAGTCCTCCACCGAAAGCAAAAAGGATGCTCGGGCAGTTGGCATCTCAAGAGGTCCACGGGGAGAATAATTAAAGGGGAGAGCAAGAACGTGAGGTGCGGGGAAGAAAGTAAACAGAAAAGAAATAAATAGAAGCCTAGGGTGCAAATCAAACGAGACGAGGAGCTGCGAAGCTGCCCTTGGCAGCGAGCAGGAAAACAGAAAAGGAACGCTGCCACAGGCAGCATAAACCAAGAAAGTAGCCACGGGGCCTGTGGTGAGTGAGGGGAGGCAGAGAGCGTGCCAATAGAGAGAGGCAGCAGCCAAGGTAGCTGCCAGAGGTGCGTGCGTCAGAAGGGAGGATTTTCCAAAAGCGGCGGAAAGAGGAAGGGCACGGCTGCCAATAGGGGAGACACGCGGGGGAGAGACAGAGCTGCCAACGGGCAGCTGAAATAAAATAGGCACGAGGGCAGTTCACGAGGGAAGCAACATTTGGCAGCGGAACAAATTTGCACAAGCTCGCGGTTAAAAATCCCCAATTTGGTTTAATCCTCCAACTTTTGTTTTTAATTTTTGTTTTAATTTTTGTTTTAAATATGTGTAATTAATTTATGTTGGCTAGAGGATAATTCAAAACCATGATTATATTTGTAATTTAAATTGGTAACTTCAGTTGTGATTTCTGAGTTGTGATTTAATTTGCTTAACTGTTTGATTAATAACTTATTTGTGTATGTCGATTAAGAATGCATACTTAATTTACATGCATGAATTTGATGCTAGAATATAAGTGAGTTTCACCTAATCGTTATGAACTTATATTCATGAGTAGTGAAGGTTGCTAGTCACAATCGCGTTAAGTAAATTCCTGGCAAACGTATCATGCTGTTCATAGTTACGAATGCCTTGTCAACACTTATGATTTTCATAGAACATAATGATCTTTAATCGTATCTCTATTGTGCTTTTCACATAGGGAACTTTTGGGGAATAATTTGAGTTGTTGTATGCTGTTCATCCAATTCAATAACATAAGGAAAATCTGAAGGTTAATTTAAGCGTACCTAATTAATTTGGGGTGTTGAGATTTACAATTTATTGAAAGAACAACTGAAAATCAATTTAGGTTGCTTATGTGTCATGTGTGGAGAAAAACCCTCTAGCCAATCCGTCGTCCATCCTTTCACTTTTATTTTATGTTTTTGTCAATTTTGTAATTTATTTAAGTTTAATTTACGTTTCTTCAAAAACCAAACCCCCCCATTATTATATTATATTATTTAGTTAATTTTTATTAGTTTTTATCTTTTAATTTAATTTCCGTCTAATTAATTTCCTAGTTTTTATTTTAAATTGTTTTCATTATTTTGAGTCATTTTTAGTGTTGTTCGAGTTTTTAGCTTAGTTTGTATTTTCTAGAGTCTTGAGTTGTTTTGAGTCTTTTGATTTGTTTTAGTTTATTTGTTAGTTTTATTTTGAGTTATTTTAGTTAAGTGTTTTTATTTTAGTTTAGTGTTTTAAACTTTGTTTTTTACGTTTTTAAATTATTTTAGAGGTTTTAGCAAGCCCTCCTAATCCCCGGCCTAGAACGATACCCTACTTACATCTATACTACATCTGTCAAAAAGAGGGTTAAATTTGTGCGGTTTAAAATCCCGTCAAAGTAAGTTTTGTGTGATGACTAATTATGATGTGCCCTCAATTATTGGAGCCAATCAGATTTATTGGATCCTTGATATCTGATTGGAGGCTATTGACCACACACATGCACAGACCCTCTCTCTCTCCCATTCCGTAGCCTCACTCTCTCTTTGTCCATCACTCTCACTCTTTCTCTTCTCTCAAAACACACTCTCTCTCTACCATATACATACGGCACACCCATAAACCTTCCCAAATCTCACAGATCGAAGGAACAAAGACCACCATCGTGATCCTGAGGTCCTTGCGAGTCCAGTGACACCATTTTCAGGCAAAACCAAGCTCACTACGAGCCTTGGAAGGTTCCAAGGAGGCTCGGGGACGTTCGTTGGAAGCATTTTGACGTCGGGATCACGTGGAACGAGTTTGGCCAGTTTTGGAGAATTTTCCCGACGAGTTTTCAGGCGATTTTCGTGGTTTTTGAAGGTATAGACTTGTTTTACTCTTAATTTTGAGCATGTAGGAAGAAAAATGGGACAAAATGGTGCAAAAATGGCCGAGAAAACACAAGTTGCAGGTTTCCGGCGCCGGCGAAATTTTCCGGCAAGCTGGAGGTAGGGGATGACACGTGCCGAGCGTGGGGGGGGGGGCGCATAGCACCGTGCCCTGGCAGGCGCGTGGGGGCGCGTGGCGCATCAAAAAATTATTTTAAAAATATGTTGACGTCGAGTAGGTCGCGTTGGTATATTCGTATGCCAAAATTGAGCTATGTATGAGAAGTTATTTCAGTAGTTGCGTATATGTGCTTAAATAATGTATTTTTAATAATTTCTCATATAGGTGAGACTTATTCCGAGGACCTATTTTTCCGTATAACCTATATATATAATGATTTTCCCAAAATCAGCTTTTAAATGAAAAGTACGTTTTTATCGTCATGCATATAACTTAATATTGATGCATGAGTATTCATATATACATATCATGCATATGTTGGTGCCGAGGACGCCAGGTAAGTACCAGGTAGGTACATGCATTGTTGAGAAAGAACAGACGATATATGATGTGATATGTTAGCTCATAAACCTGCACATATTGTTAGTGCTCACGCCCAGAGTTAGGGGCACAGTCTTTCACGTGTCGTTCACCTCCCGCACCGCATGCTCGCCTTGGATCCAAGTTAGGTGCACAGTCTTGTCGTGTAGACCACCTTTGAGTGGGTTCGACTTGTAGGTGACCTGCGAATCATTCGCACAGTCTTCACGTGATTGTAGCACTAAAGCATTCTTTATATTGATACAGTGATGTGATGATGACCTCATGAGGATATTGATGTATGTGCAGTGTATATATGTGATGAGATTGAGATGTTATGAGCTATATGTACAACCGAGGGCTGAGTTGATACCTAGTAGATATATGGTTATCCAAATGCATCGCATTATATGGTTTTTGAGATTCAGAATGGTTATTCAAATGCATTGCATGACATATTGTGAGATACGTTGATAATGATTAATGCTGAGAAAATTTGTGATATATATGTACGTATTATTTTCTGGGAAACTATACAGGTTTTACGGTGAGGGGCTATACTTCTGAGGAAAGAATGATTTTGAAAAGATTTGTTTTGATGACCCACTCAATTTTGTTTTTCGCCCCTCCAGGTTCTAGATAACTAGAGTACCCGTGGTGGCTAGCGAGGACCATTCGGCAGTTCTGACAGACTCATTTTTATGTAGGACACTCGTTGGTGTTATTCGAATTTAGTTATTAATGCTTGACTGCACTTTGACTTAGTAGGTTCTGGTTTTGTATAAGTACTATAATAACTCTCTAGCACATTATCTCTTTTAGGTTGCTAGTGGATTGGTTTTAATTAGTTCATACTTCGTTAATGATTCTTGATTCCGCACTGTGCACTTGGCTACGTCACACTCACGTGACGGCCAACACGCCCCACTTTCGGGTCGGGGTGTGTCAATTTTTTTACCATTTTTTTTAAATTTATTAATTTTATTAATTTTATTTAAAATTCTTCAAACTTGAAAGACTCAATTAATGTACCTAAATGTTAGTACCGAATGTATGTACTGAAATACATACACCAAAATGTATTATATTAAATTAATGTACCTAAATGTGTGTACCTAAATGTATGCACCGAAATGTTAGTACCAAATGTATTATATTGAATTAATGTACCTAAATGTTTGTATCGAAATGTATGTACCGAAATGTGTATATCTAAATTTATGCACCGAATTGTATTATAATGAATTTAATGTACATAAATGAAAAAAGATAAAGTATATCGAAATATATTATATAAAAAAAATTAGTTTATCTAACCACAAAATATATTACGATAGATGAAATGAAATAATGAAATAAAAATAATACATTAAAATTAGGAAGAAAAAGAGAAATAATTAAAAAATCAAAATGTTAATAATAAATGAGGTTATTAATGTATTAAGGGACTAAAATTATATTTTGATCTTACTCATGATTTTAGTCTAAAAGTCATTTTTGCCAAAAATTAGAATGAAGTTTTTTATTAAATCCACTTCCCTTGGATAAAAAGTATACAAAATTACAGTATCCAGAACTCTCTTGGTGTCATCATGTAGCGTCTACAACCCTCGGCGTTGTCACTTGACAGAGCCACCCCAACGTCCTCAATCTTTTCACTGACTTGCAAAATCTCTTTCCTTTCTGGTGAGATTTAATTTCTAGAGGTCTATATTATTGTTGTCCGTTGCCATTGCAAACCTACAAAATTGAACATGACACAGGACTTTTGAATAGTAGTATTCATCTTCCTTTTAAGATTATAATGAATGTATAATAAGTAATCAAAGCCGTTTAAATGCTAAGTACAGTCGTTTACGTTTATATGTGTTTGGGCCCAAAATATTGGTTTAGGCTGAGTGGGTCGTTCTCGGCTAAAAAAAGTCTTGCTTTAATGTCAACATGGGTATTTCGGTTCATGGGCCGCCTAGCTAAGGCTGGCTGAATCCTATTGTAGGACGGAGTGGTTAGCATAAAGATGAAGTGAGTGAGTCCCATTGCGAGATGGATAGATGCGATTGATGAATCCTAGTGCAATAAGGAGTCTCGTCAGGATGAGGATGCTGAGACTTGGAAATGAATGCGGCCTGATAAAAGGTTGAGTTCAAAGTCCTATTGGAAATAGGACTGACCGAGATAGGTTTGGATCGGAATAAGGAGTCCTAATCCGAATATAGTTTTAACTTGATCGAAAAGAGGATTGCTGCTATAAATAGAGGGGGAGTGCACCATTCAAAGCCCCTCCAATTCAACACACAAATCTGCCATGCGCAAATTCTCGCTCTATGCGAAACCTCTCAACAACCTTGAGATTTTTACTTTCCTTTTCGCCGACACATCTTCAGTTTGGATAAACAGCACTGTGAAGGCAACCAGTGATATCTTCAGTTTGGATAAACAACACTATCGTCGTAGAATCAGCCGATCTTGGAGCACCTTTAGTTTGGATAAACAGCACTACGTCGAGGCCGATTGGTTATCTATCCAAGTCTCGGTCGACAAGGGTTTTCGAATCCTTATTGGCAAAGGCCATCTCATTAGCATTCTCGGCGAAGTGAGGTGTTATAGATCACTGGGCTCGGCGCTTTGAATGCCGAGTTGCTTTATGATTAGGTACTCGCAAGTAGGTTTTAGAGTTCGGTATTCCGACGGCCGAACCACATTCACAATTAAGACGTATATCTATTTCGAGTACTTGTGCCCCTATATAGGGGTGGAATTTTTTGCCAAATTGCCATGTCAACCGAATTGCCAACCGCGCCATACCAATTTTGTGCCAAATTTTTTGTGCCAACGGTAATGGTACGGTATTGTACCGTACCGACATTTTGTGGTATGGTATTGGTAATGGATACCATTACCACGGTATTACCGTACGGTACCGAAAAATATAATATAATATAACACATATTTATAAATTATAATATAACATATATTTATAAACTTCAAATTTTTACCATTAGCCTCAAAACACTTGGATGGGATGATAGAAAGATAGCTTGGATGCTTATGGAGATTAAAAAATGCTTGCTTGATTTGTATAATGAGTATAGGAGAGGTTCTTCTACTACCATTGGGGCTCCATTGGGAGATGTGGAACTAAATGAGGAGTACATAATTCAAGCTTGTGGGGGTGATGAGAACAAAATTGAAATGATGAAGGAGCTTATACAAGAAAGGAGGGAGCAACGCCTTTTGGAGATATCTAATGAAGTTGATAAGTACTTCGCCGCTCCTTATATTAGCCTTGTTGTTGGTGGCCTTGATCTCTTGAATTGGTGGAAATCAAACAGAAAAGAGTTCCCAATTCTTTCACAAATAGCTAAGGATATCTTTGCAATCCCCACTTCTACCGTTGCTAGTGAAAATGCATTTAGCCTAGGGAGGAGGGTTGTGGACCCTTTTAGGGCATCCTTGACTCCTAAAATGGTAGAGGCATTAGTGTGTACTAGTGATTGGCTTAGGGCGGATGAAGTAAACTTCTACAAGGAACCAACGGAAGATATGCTTCAATTTTACAAGGAAATGGAAGAAGTGGAAACAAGTAAGATATGCTTTAATTTTTTTAGTAAATTTGTTATTAAACTTTAATTCTTCTTCCTACTAATATGTATTCTTTGTTTGTAATTGTAGGCTTGACACAAACTCAATCTTCTACAAGTTCAATGCCTCCTCCAAAAACTTCGACATCTTAAACTTGAAGAATTGATCCATGAATTTTATTTTTTGAAGTTTAGTTTCAATTTTCATTTGGTTTGAAACTTTAATTTTTATTTGGATTGTTAACTTCTATTTGTTTTGGTTTGTAACTTATATTTGGATTGTAAGTTTAATTTTCATTATAAATCTTGATGCATTATTTGAATTATTGTGTGTGTTATTTTTCACTATGAATCTTGATGTATTTTTGTGTATGAGATATCAGTAACTAAGGTGAGGTTTAAGTTAAAGAGGTGAGTCTTGTGGTATAGGTACTACATTATGTTTCCAACTTTCCATTGAATAGTCAACTGGTACTATGTATGAACTTGATTTTGATTGTTCTCCATTCTTTGCTACTAATTCTTCTTCCTCAACATTTCATGCCGCTATAAATCTATATCCATTTGAAGGTGGAAATTCATTTGGGCACTTGTTATGAGAATTTTCTTCCGTCTATGCATTTGGTTTATATAATGTTGAACAAAGTAAAAACATATTTTGTTCCAAAATAAAGTGGCAATTACCATTGCCATACCATGCCAACTGAACATTTGGCAATACCGAACTTTGGTATACCGAAAGTTTGATATGGTAATAGTAATAAATTTTACCATACCGAAAGTTTGGTACGGTAATTGGTACGAGGGTTTTGGTACGGTAACCGTACCGAACCCACCCCTACCCCTATATTGTGGTGTTAATTCGGTGTGAGTTCACCATTACGAATAAAATCACCGTGACTGAATCTGGCACCGACGATTTGTGAACTTTGCAGAACTAGCAGCCTTGTCTTCAGGCTCTAGAACCTGAAAGTCGAGACGTGAAAGCCGAGACGTGTTCCTTCCCTGGCCGCAGTCGCAAGATCAAGAAGTCATCAACGTGCTCAACGCAACATATTTTACTCCTCGGCCAAGCTCGACCGACGAGTTGGCACGCCTCGCATGCAACTGAAGGAGTAGTTAGTTCATTAGTTACTCAGCCTGCACGCCACGTAAGCTTGATAGTTTTTAAGATCAACAATATGTCACAACATTAAATGTTGATGTGATGTATAAAGTGCATACTTATAACATTAACAGTTAAAAATCACTCACTCAAACATAAGAACTCACTCTCAGGTCCAATAGCTAGCTTTAAGTTCAACTACGCGCCTAGAAGGGTCTGGGATGGTCAGCATGGGAAAAACCATGCATGCCTCGAAGAGCAAGAAGAAGCAGTCGCCTTAATTAATTCAATTGTATACTTTTTCTGAAAATTGGGCTTTCTTCTTCCAACCGCGTAATTTGATCAGATGGTTCTCAAAAGTTCTTCTATTGTCAAGTAGATATTTTATATTTACAAAAGCTTATAACCACGTTGTCAAATAAGACTGCTATGCATGCATGCATGCATTTCTAATATATAAAAGTCAATAAATGACGTAATAAAATTGCAAAAGTAGAATATATGTTCCTACTTCTTGTTTAGGTATACCGCTATAAATGTAAGTTAGGTTGAGAGATTTTTCAGTGTGACAGGTACACGGAGTGATACACAACGTGTCACTATATCAATGGTGGGATATGTGTGCTAAAAAGTTAATAACTTAAAAAATAAAATTTCTCATCACTTCTATTAAAACATGTGTACCACTTGTGTTCCCGTCACAACTAAAAATTTCTCAGTTAGGTGAATTGAGAGAGAACCAATCCGAGCTCCGATTTTCTTGTTTGCTTCTCTTTCACATAAGTTCTTGGCGAGAGGTTGTTAGCAATTTTTTTGTTTTGTTTTGGCTACTCGTACAATAGTTCTATTTATGAGATATTTTAAAAGACTTTCGACACTTAACTAGGTTTAAATAAACTTCACACAAGCTCAATTTGTAAGCTAGCTAGTATTTATTTGCATGCGTGAGACTCTTTACTATACGCAGCACATATAGAGGATTCAAGTTTTAACAGACCAAGTTTTAAGTTTTGAACTGAGTTCGAGAGCTAGCTTGGTTTGAACCCATCAGAGCCACACCGCTTATCATTTGCTTGTCCAAAGTTGAACATTTTGAATGACTAGTTGGACTCTTACATACAAATTGCATCACTCTTTTCTTTGAGCTAAATCTAATATAATTTTTTTTGTCTTTTAGTGGACACCCTTTTTCTTTCCTTGTTGCTTCTCTCATTGTTATCTAGCTATTGAAGTGAATAAATAAATAAAAATTAAGAGGTAGATACAAATAAATGAGTAAAAAAATGAAAATATGTGCTCAAGGTGAAAATATGTATTCGTTCCTATCTGTTGTTTGGTTCGTTTTGGTTGAGGACCTTGTTATTCCACTCAAACCGACATTGCAATGGTATTTCCATGTTGAAGTGGCAGGCAGGAATTCTTGGCAACATACCATATTTGGGAAAACCTATTAACCCAAGCAACCCTAATTAAACCTAAACTTTCAATAACATTTAAAAAAACAAAAACAAAAATAAAAAATAATAGATTCGTGGCACAATTGTTTAGAGAGTTTTAACAAAATATTTCTAGTAATGTTCACTTTTAACGAAAAACTACATTTTTATCTTTCTCTGGTACCATTCACTACACTTTTATTTGTCATTTTTCATTAAAACTAAAGTTTTTTTTAACTTTTCATTAGTTTTCCTTTTTTTGGGTTATACAACTTTGACACACGTTTATATGAGGCTTTTTAAAGCATAATTTAAAAATCATCCTTACAAAAAATTAGTCAAATCCAGCGATCATATGATTTCATATTTGGGTGATTTTGGCAAACATGATATTTGAGAGAAGACCTAAAAGACAAACAATTTGAGTCGTTGAAGTACATTATATAATGAGTTTTACAAAAATGTGTGTAAAAAATTATGTAGAAAAAGTGGTGTCACAAATTCGTCTTCTAAAAAAATATTGCAAGAAGAAGAAGAAGATATTTTTGTATCACAATTTTTTTTAATATTTTGTCATTTATGTTCATTTATAATTAAAGAACTAAATATGTGCATATTAATAAATTAAAATTTAATGTGGAGAGATTAAATAAAAATACACATTAAATAACAAAAATTGAATATAAATTTTGATAAAAGTACACTTCAAGGGATCAAATTGAATATGTAATTTAGCACTAGTTTTTTATTTTATTTTTAATTTTAATCTTTTGCAAGGACTAATGTTCAAAAACCCCTTTAATTAATCACTTGTTTGTGCAAATTCACTCCAAATCAATGTGTTGGTCACTAGAGCAATATACCCAATTAACACCCTTGTGTTTGTTTGTGATGATCAATGAAATGCCGCTATCGTTTCTTGTAAAAAAAAAATTAAAAAAAAGGATCACAACATGTGTATGAACATTGGTATGTTCCTGCACACATTTGTTTTCAAATTCACAACCCTCGAATTTAAATAAATATAATGTAAATTATCCTATTGTTGACAAAGAAAATGAAAATATCAGTTCATTTTTTATAAATCACACAGTTTGACACACTTAAAATATACGAAACGAAAAATTTATGTACGTTTTTCTATGTGGGTAGAAATATTTATTACTTCCAAAGGGAAAATGCATATAGTTTCCAATCTTGGTAAATATATATTTGATGCAACACAAACCAATCAAAAGGGCTACCAACGTAATCCTTTGAAGAACAAGTTCTGGAGGCCACCAGAATTTGAGAGAAATCCCAAAGAGTTGAAATTGTTTAATGATTGAATAAATACAATTGTTACATCTAACAACTTAAAAATAAAAAATTACAACCGCTTGGAACAACTCAAAGGACTATAGGAATTAAAACGACATTAATTAAACATAATCGGACGAAAACCAAAGGGTCCGATTTTTATTACGAAACTTTAAACAGCATTTTGGAAGCCTACACGGCCTCAGACGGACAAAATCCATCATACATAGTTGCATGGCAGTGTGCTTGACCGTCGTTTTCTTTTCAAAAAGTAACCATGGGCCCAAACTAAAACTCGGACTCCAAATCTATAAATTTTTGTTACGTCCCTTCGCTTTATCAATATTAAAGTGTTTATTTTTCTTTGCCTTTCCTCATAGATATTTACCCCATTTAGTAATTTGCACTCCATCTATATTAAGTCATATGGACTTTCTTTTGAGAATGATATAATAACAAACTAATATAGTATATGTTTTGCATCAGCTTATATCCATCTTCGGTAATAATTAAGTGCTCTGATGACGCTAGAAGATACGAACTTATAGATCTTAATAATTTATTCGTGTGGTGAAGGCAATGTAAATGAAAGGCAACGAAGAAAAGAAAGTTCGTTTTTTTTTTTTTTTGAAAGAAAGAAAGTTCGTTTATCCAAAAAAATAAAGAACGAAAGAAAGTTCTAGCTTCATCATGTACTTTAAACTTTATTGACTGCAACTTCAAAATGATTACAATATCTTTTATGTATAGGAACTGGATCAGGAGAGGATCCTCCTGACTAAATATCCAAGGTCGTTGGATGAAAATTCAACGGCTGCAAACAGGAGCGTCCATTTAAAGTTATAATAATTATAGCCGTTGGATTTTCATCCAACGGTCTTAGATCATTGGTCAGGAGGATCATCTCATTGGGCTCAGGAGAGGATCCAGGTCCTTATGTATATATATGCATGCATTTAATACATATTATTATATAATTATATTCATTTCCCGTGGATGAAAGTATAAAAGAGATGTGTTATCTACACACTTCAAATTACTTCTCCTATTTTTTTTATTAATTTCTATCAATTGATGTTCTTCGATTCATCTAATCTGACGGCTGAAAATTAAAAATGTATATGAGAAATAAAATAAGATACGTAAATATAACACTCGTATACAAAATTACAGTATCCAGAACTCTCTTGGTGTCATCATGTAGCATCTACAACACTCTGCACTGACACTTGACAGAGCCACCCCAACCTCCTCAATCTTTTCACTGACATGCAAAATCTCTTTCTAGAGGCATGTATTATTGTTGTCCGTTGCCATTGCAAATCTACAAAAGTGAACATGACACAGAACTTTTGAATAGTATTTTTCGGACTTGGATCCTCTTCGGATCCCCTTCATGGGGATCCTAGGAATCAAGGCCCGTGGACCGTTCATTAAAAATCGTACGGTTACAATTAAATGTTTTTTACGTAAAACGAAACTGCTTTATTTTTAAAAATATAAAAATCATTTAATTTTAGCCGCACGATTTTTAATGAACGGCCCAAAGGCCTTGATCCCTAGGATCCCCATGGAGGGGATCCGGAGAGGATCCAATTCTGTATTTTCATCTTCCTTTTAAGATTATAATGGATGTATAATAATTAGTCAAAGCGGTTTAAATAGGAAGGGCTGATTTGGTACTGTTGTACTTTGAAAAAAAAAATGATTTTGTTGTATTATGAGAATAAACAGTTGTAAAATAAAATATCTAAGTGTTTGGTAAACTTTTTTATAAAAGTGCTTTTGAAAAAAAAGAAGTATTATAGTGTTTGGTAAGTTTTTATATAAAACAGATGTGAAAAAATGTCGTTTTTTCAAAACTGAGTTTTGCAGCTTCCTGTTTTTGGTTTTTTTTTCACCAAAAACTGTGAAAAAAAGTTGAAACTGAATGTTTACCAAATATAAAAAAATTACTAATTTTTTCAGAATCACCTCAGTACCAAACCAGACTAAATACAATTATTCACGTTTATAAGTCACAACGTTAAATGTTGATGCAATGTATAAAATGCATAATTATAACTTTAAAAGTCAAAAATCACTCGCTCAAACATATACGACAGACTCACACTCCGGTCCAATAGCTAGCTTTAGGTTTAACTAGGAGCCTAGAAGGGTGTGGGATGGTCAGCATGGGAAAAATCATGCATGCCTCGAAGAGCAAGAAGAAGCAGACGCCTTAATTAATTCAATTGTATACTTTTTCAGGAAATTGGGTTTTCTTATTCCAACCGCGTAATTTGATCAGACGATTATCAGAAGTTCCTTTTTGGTCAAGTATATATTTTATATTTACAAAAGCTTACAACCACGTTGTCAATTAAGACTGCTATGCGTGCATGCATGCATTTGCATTTCTAGTATATAAAAGTCAATATATGGCGTAATAAAATTGCAAAAGTGGAATATATGTTCCTACTTCTTGTTTAGGTATACTACTATAATGTAAATTAGGTGAAAATATTATGCAGTATGACCGGTATACGGAATGGTACATCATGTGTCACTATCCAAATGGTGTGATATGTATGCTAAAAAGTTAATAACTTTAAAAAAAAAATTCCCACTATTCTTATTAAAACATATGGTGTACCACTTTTGTTCTCATCACAACTAAAAATTTCTCAGCTGGGTGAATTGAGAAAGAACCAATCCGAGCTCCGATTTTCTTGTTTGCTTCTCTTTCACATAAGTTCTTGGCGAGAGGCTGTTAGCAATTTTTTGTTTTGTTTTGGCTACTCGTATGATAGTTCAGTTATTAATGAGATGTTTTAAAAGACTTTAGACACTTAATTAGGTTTAAATAAACTTCACACAAGCTCAATTCGTAAGCTAGCTAGTATTTATTTGCATGCGTGAGACTCTTTACTGCACGCAGCACATATATAGGATTCAAGTTTTTACGGACACCAAGTTTTAAGTTTTGAACTGAGTTCGAGAGCTAGCTTGGTTTGAACCCATCAGTGCCACACCGCTTATCATTTGCTTGTCCAAAGTTGAACATTTTGAATGACTCGTTGGACTCTTACATACAAATTGCATCACTCTTTTCTTTGAGCTAAATCTAATATAATTTTTTTTTGTCTTGTAGTTGACACCCTTTTTCTTTCCTTGTTGCTTCTCTCATTTTTATCTAGCTATTGAAGTGAATAAATAAATAAAAATAATTAAGAGGTAGATACAAATAAATGAGTAAAAAATGAAAACATGAGTGTTGAAGGAGAAAACAGGCATAAACAAATAATCCCATTAAAAGTTTTTTTATACAATTGATATTAAAAAAATAAAAATTAATGAAAATGACTTGAAAACTTTGAGTTTTAACGATAAGGACAAAATAAATGATAAAGTAAATAGTATCAGGATTGACTTTTTAGTATAAAAATATAGTTTTTTGTTAAAGTGAACAATATCATGAGCTTTTCGTCAAAGTTTCCTATTAAAAAACAGAGTGACTTCAAGCAAATAAGAACGTTCGCTTTGCGAAGGTCGAAAGAAACGTCTATTGTATTCAACATTACCCTTACTTTGCAAAGATGTTTCATAACTTGAACTCGTGACCTTTCAATCACAAAAGAGCAACTTTTCTATTAATGTAAATCCTAACATAAAATCTCAGATGTTAAGATGAATACTTTTTAACCAAATATATTATAAACATCTCGGTATTTTCTTACAGTTTTAGTTGTTTACACAGTAATTTAGGGACATTATATTCACACACCTCAAATTACTTCTCCCACACTCTTTTATTTTTTTTAATATTTTTTTTATCAAGGGTTAGTGGTGTGTAAAAAATATTTAAAAAATTAAAAAAATGTGGAATAAGTAATTTGAAGTATGCGAGTATAATCCCTCTTAATTTATCCGGTATATCCAATAGTAGAAATCACTCTTCCCACTTGTATAAAACAAATATATTTTGTATGAACATTCCTCAATCTGCCACGTTTTTGGTTTTATTGAATTGAATCTAAAATAAGTTAAAACGTACCTATCTGTTGTTTGTTGGTTCGTTTTGGTTGAGGACCTAGTTACTCCACTCAAACCAACATTGTAATGGTACTTCCATGTTGAGGTGGCGGGCAGGAATTATTGGTAAACATACCATATTTGGGAAAACGTATTAACCAAAGCAAACCCCAATTAAACCTAAACTTTCAATAACATTTAAAAAAAACAAAAATTATTATTACAAAAAAAAAAAAAGATTCGTAGCATCAATTTTTTTTATACAACTTCGAAACACGTTTATATGAGGCTTTTTAGGACACAATTTATAAATCATCCTTATAAAAAATTAGTCAAATCTAGCAATTATACAGTTTCATATTTGGGTGATTTTGATAAACATGACATTTGAGGAAGGACCTAAAAGACAAATAATTCGAGCCGTTAAAATACATTAAATAGTAAATTTTACAAAAACATGTGTAAAAAATTATGTAAAAAAAGTGGTGTTACAAATACGTCTTCTAAAAAAATTGCAAGAAGAAGATATTTTCGTTGCCTTAGCCTACCCTGTGGAATTATTAAAACAAAATCTCAGCGGTGACCAATCAATTTGGCACCACATCTCACAAAAAACCAACCACACATCCTTGACTCTCTCCTTCTCTCTCCTTCCTTCGTCTTTCCTGGTTGAAAAACGGGTGATGGAAAATTAAAAATCAATTTGCAGTGACGAGTTTTGTGGGACGATTTTACAACCCGAACAGCTTGGTCATTTGTCAAAGGAGAAGCTTCTTAAAGTTAATATCGTCTCTCTCTCTCTCTCTCTCATGTATTTTCTGAAACCAAAATTACCATTCTTTTTGTACCAAGCCTATATTTTCTTTGATCCACGAGCAAATATAGCTGTGATGGAAGAAAAACAGAGCTTAATGACCTAGAGAGAGAAAGCGATAGAGAGAGAAACAGAGAGAGATTTATGTCAAAGGAGGAAAAAAAAAAAAGAGCTTTAAATGCGAGTTGGTTGATGTGGTTTTCATTTTCCTTTCTTCTCTTACGGACTAAGCAATACACCTTTCCATCATCTTGCCTATATATATAAATCTATATATATACACATATTTATATAGAGGGAGATATTCAAAGCTTTGAAAAGGGTTTTAAATTCTTTCATATTTTTGCTTTAAACTCAACAAACATTCAGCTACAATTCCAAAAGCCTTGTTCTTCTTCTATAAACGCAAACAGCAATGGATTTTATTGCGCACCCGTCTCGTTTGTCTCCTTCCTATTCGTTTTCGTTGGGGAATTTCGTCGAACGGGTCAAGGATTTCTGCAACTTCGCCGTCTCTGCGGTTCTCGGGAACGTTTTCTCTGCGATCTTCACCTTCTTCTTTGCATTAGGTTCGTTTTATTTTATTTTTTTCTGAATTGGGTTCTGCTTGTTCGTCGAAAGTTTCTGTCTTTCTTTGGTTAATGCATTAAAGGGTGTTGATTTTTTAATCTGTTTCTGTGTTTTTTGATGTGAGTATATCGTAAATTTTGCAATGAGTTGGATTTTGGCTCTTGGGATTGTTAATTTCTGCAGGAAAGATCAATTGGGTCTCTGTTTCTGTAACGGAGGAAATTATCTCAATGATTGCATGCATTTGGATTCCTGAATTTTGTTGGAGAATTGAATTGAATTTTGTATGCCATTGTTTTGTTAAATTCTAGCTCCAATCAAAGTTTAAAACTTTACTAGTTGACAAAAGGGGTTCTTTTGGGAAAGCTTGTTCATCAATTTTTTTTTTTTTTGTTGGTGTCTGGATCCTTGGAGTATAGCGTGTTTTGAAATTAAGAACTGTATTTTATGTTGTCCCTTCCGGGACATCCGATAAAATTGGAACGATACAGAGAAGGAAAGCTGTACGTTATGTTAGATTTTGACTAACGGAAATGGCAAATTTTGTGTGCAGTGGGCACCATGTTAGGAGCAATGACTGGAGCTTTGATAGGGCAAGAAACTGAGAGTGGATTTGTGAGAGGAGCTGCAGTTGGAGCAATATCAGGAGCTGTTTTTTCAATTGAAGTGTTTGAATCTTCCCTTGTTCTTTGGCAATCAGATGAATCAGGAATTGGGTGTCTTCTGTATTTGGTGAGAAATTAAGATTTTGGGGACCCCAATATTTATATGGTTAGGTGGTCACTGCCCAAATGCCTCAAAATGTTTGGTTCTTTAGAATTCCTGAGTTGGTGTATTTGATCTCCAAAGGTTTAATTAAGTAGCAAATGCCAGTATGACTAATTCATGTTTTCGTGTAATCTATGCAGATTGATGTCATTGCTAGTCTCCTAAGCGGTAGATTAGTCCGCGAGCGGATTGGCCCGGCCATGTTAAGTGCAGTGCAAAGTCAGGTAATTTAAATGCTTAGATGCCAGTTTTTATGTTAGGCAACATAAACTCCAAGAGGTTCATTCATGTGCTTGCTAATTTCTAATTAACTATTAGTTTCGTTGTTCTTTATCCAGATGGGTGCTGTGGAATCAACCTTTGATGAGATCCACAACATCTTCGACACCGGCGGCTCCAAAGGGTTGCCCGGAGATTCAGTTGAAAAGATCCCGAAGATCAAAATTACCTGCCACAACAATGTGGATGCTTCTGGGGAGAAAGTCTCCTGTTCAGTTTGTCTTCAGGTGAAAAATCTTAAAGAAACCATTTTTTTCGCTCATAAGCGATAGAATTAGTCTCAATTTCGAACTTAGTGATTGACATCGTGAATTTTGTTTACATGATCAGGATTTTCAGATTGGAGAGACAGTAAGAAGCTTGCCACACTGCCATCACATGTTTCACCTGCCTTGTATAGATAAGTGGCTCCTAAGGCATGGCTCATGCCCTCTCTGCAGAAGGGATCTGTGAATCTGATGATGTTCTTGTAAATTACCATATGAGTAAAATGTTTTTTATTGACTACACAAATTTTGTACCCTTTTCATCTGTATTATTATTCACCAGGCTGCTCCAGTAGTTTCATTCTACACTGTGAGTTCATGTATAAATTTTTATATTTTGGTAGTTTTAAGTTTTTATTGCACAATATCCCCTACTTTTTACTGTTTTACAGCACCCTTTTGGGAATTTGGATCCTCTTGGGACCTTAGTGTCCAGAGCTTACGGACCAAAAAATTTGGATCCTTGGTTTGTGTGAAAGAAAAATCGAAGCTTTTGATTTGTGTGAGGTGAATTGGTAGAATGAGTTAAAGGGAACTATTTTTTTTTTCCAAGGTAAACTTTACTTCAATTAAATACGAATACGAATGTTAACATCTTTGGCCAGAGCATTAAACAAAAACTCCAGGCCAAAAGCATCCCAACAGAAAGACCCTCGCATCGAGGTAACATATGAAGCAACAGTATGAGCAGCGACATTTCCTTGTCGCTTGACAAATACAAACCTCACTCTTCCTACTTGAGACGCTAGGAAAACGATGTCATGAATAAAGCATTCCAAAGTTGCATCCGTGTCAATCTCCCTATTTAACATTTTAATTAGAGACATAGAATCTGACTCGATTTCCACATTTTCGAAACCCGCCTCTCTGCAGGCAACAAGGGCAGCACGCACGGCAGCAGCCTCTGCCATGCAGCACGCACGGAAACTGTTAAATACAATCTGAGTAGTCTGAAT
The DNA here is from genome assembly GCA_963580275.1 of Crataegus laevigata. Lineage (NCBI taxonomy): Eukaryota > Viridiplantae > Streptophyta > Magnoliopsida > Rosales > Rosaceae > Crataegus > Crataegus laevigata. The sequence goes on along the minus strand of OY756942.1, from coordinate 31,674,688 downwards.
TGACTTGTTCTTGAGCTTGAGACAGGTGAGATCTGGATTGGATCTCTGTCCCTCTTTTGGTACTGAAAGGACATTGTTGTGCTGCTATTTTATTCTTACAAGGCATTTATAAGATCTCTACAGTGCTTTGGAGCATGAGATACTCGAGATTTCTTAAAAGTTAAACGTAAGATCTTGGAAGATGCTAGGAGGAGAACCATAGAACGTTCACACATTTATAACGGTCTATCTGAGTTCGAGCTGAAATATAAATTTTCAATTCGAATGCCAGATTTTGTCTGCAAAAGTAAAGATGTCAATAACTATTTTAGCATGGCCTCAACTGTAATGCATGCCACCATGCCTCCCTTACAAGAATAAGTCTTTTCAAGTCCGCCGATATCAGGCGATGGGGGATTTGTTGAATACAGGACCATCAACAATAAACGCTCTTATTTATATAAGTTACAAACTATGTGCGTTATGAAGATAAGTTAAATCGATCTTTAATTTTATTCCTAACCCTACTTTAACCAAGCAATTGGGTTTAGCTTTCCATTAACATAATGCTTACTCCAATAACTTCTCTTCTGGTGCAAGTGACTTTGAGAATTAGTTGGCTCCAACAGTTGAGATATTTTGGCATAAATTTTGCTGACGAAGTTATCTCATCAGGTCGGTAGGAACTTTATACCACACTATAAAACACTTTTCTTTTGGATATGGTGTGTTTTGTTTCCACGCATATATTGTTTTTTGTTTTCTTTCCTAGCCACTTTTTTTTTTCAAGTACAAAATAAAAAAGCCACTTGTGTGGATACCTTATCATTACAGCAAAGTAATTTCCGCACATATTTTTTCATGTTCTGCATAATTATGTTTTAATTTTTAATATTTGAATTTAATAATTTACAGAAAAATTAAAGACGGACAAAAGAATATCATGTAAGCAGAAAAATAAAATTTTGACAAATCCCGTTTCGTTGTTTTATTATAAGAGATGACGCAACGTGGACACGAATTAAATTTTCTTAGTGCATGTCGTTTACTGTGTTTGCGGGCGGATCACACACCCTGCCGCCCAATTAAGGGTCAAGCGGTTTTGATCTTACTTCCTCGTGACTACATAATCTACAAGAATATATGATGTCTCTTTTTTTATTTTTTGGAAAGGATATGATGTCTCATTTATGAAGTGCATATTTGATGACTTTTTACCCTGCGCAATGCAACAAGCAATGACAAACTTTCTAATCGAAAAAGTTGGCGAAATCTTTTCCTGTTTTTATACAGTATTTTTAATCCTATTCTTGCAAGATTGGAATAAACTCTGACTCAAGTCAGTTGTGAAGAATAATCTATCGTACCTGTAAATTATTAAACAAGTAGGCCAAATCTTAAAAGCAACCTCCGCATCTACCACTAATATTAATAAGATGGGAAAAATAAGAAAAAAAGATTCTTGGGATTGTTTGGTCCATGTGTTAAATCGTGATGGCTTACCTTGTCCACCTTGATGTTCTTTGGTTGGGGCAGTTGAAGGGGAGTCGTGGGAACTTGGTTCTTGTGTCTTTCTTCTATCCCCTTCACTACCGTTTTTTGCTTGCATGGTTTGCGTGTTAGCCTTGTTTGGCTTTCGTTGTAGTTTTCTGGCTGTTGCACTGGTATTAACTTCCAGTTTTCAAAAAGAAAATACTAATAATTCAGGCAATGCTCAGTGTAGATACTTGTTTTATTGATTTATTTATTTATTTTAAAGTAATACAGATATTAAGTAAGATTTTTTATAATAGTTTGAGTGAATGTGATACTTATATATAAAAATTAGAGAACTTGAATTTGATTCTTTAGAATGATTTAGTAGATAGGAATTAAGTTTTATTTGTAGAATTACAAAATCTTATCAATATAGCATTAAAGCTACCTCGTCACCTATAGAATTAAAAAAAACCGAAACCAAATCTTATCAACTAGTCCACTCTAGTTGATTTGATTATAATTTTTAGGTATTAGATTACAAATTTTAAAAGAAAACTCATTTTTTTTCAATTATATGTGTGTTAACACATAAAAGGTTAAGAATTAAAATGATTCATAATAAATGCATGAAACTGAAGAACCAAATAATTCTAATTTTGTTTCCATGTAAAAGAATGTCATAAGAGTTTATCAAACTAGTCAGTAGGATATCAAATTTTAAACTAAATTTGCAGACTAAATTTTAAACTACCGATTAGAAATAAAGACATTAATTAGTACTTAAATAATAATATAATCATCAACAACAATATCATTTAATTTACAAAATTTAATTCAAAATTTTAACCTCTGTAATCTTACCTTCTGATAGCGTCTTTATATTCTTGTTATACAGCTTTTACAGTTAAGGTAATTGTTGTTTATATTTTATTGTGGATACATGCTTTTGGCTTTTTCAAGTAAACTCTTCTTTTGTCTTACCTACTGAAATGAATGCGACTAGCTAGCTAGCTACCTCACCTGCATGTACTTTGGTTCAATCGAGTGTCTCGTCTCACAATGTTATTCATATTATGTTTTTATACTATATTTATATATCATTTTATTATGTAATATTTGATGTGGACAGTCACATAATTTAAAAAAATTACAAAACTTAAGAAAATGAAAGAGAAAGACTCATCGTATACCACAATTATTATTTAATTCATTAATTTTTTTTAATTAGTAGTTTATTAAATTTAAAAATCTAATTAATTCAAATAATATAACTGTTTACATTAAATGCTACTTAAACTAATATAAAATTTTAATATAAAAATATGGTTCCAATAACATTACTCGCCATCTCTATTGAGAAATTACACTCACACATGTATGATGCATGCAGATCACCTTCAACGTATCTCAAATCATGTGATCTTCTCACATGCTGCCCTTCTTACAGCTTTATGCAAAATCATGATCACCTGCAAAAAAGCCATGGTCTCAAAGTAATTCACGTGACTTTGAGGCATATAATTCCAAATGGTCGATCGTAGGACTTGATGCATGCATGCAGGGAAAGGGCATTAATCCACTTTCATTTGACGAACTGCTCGGACTATTAATTTAACGAATCACGAAGAAAACATCGCCACTCACTCACTCTCGTCAACTAGGTTTTCTTCAAAGAGAACTCGAATGCATGCAATTCTAACTTTGCTTGGAGCAGCATCAACTAGGTTTTCTTATTCGGTGTCTAAGATTTGATTCGAGTATTTAAGGTATAATGACATATACAAATTTGTGTCAAACTCAAACGTAGACTCATTAAAGAAAGTTATTCATTTCAACTTCACAAAAAGTAGTAGGATTAAACATAGTAAGTATCCTTCATATCATATATCATTCTAAAAATGTGTGGGAGAAGTAAAAAGAGGTGTGTGGATATCATACTCCTAAAAATATTTGTTAATTTTCTCTAGCAATTAAAAACACAGTTTATGGGGATAAGCTTAAATGTACCAATAGTTGGATTGTTTTAATGGAACCTATCCTTGGGTTGTGAGGCTAAATTTGCTGTAAGTTTTGAAAAGCGTTATTCAAACACTTATTTTTACCTCACATATTCTTGTTAATTTTTTACAATGATTTTCTTCAGTTCATTCGATCCGACGATAAAAATTTGAGAAGGTGTGTGAGAAAGTAAAAAATTGAATGTGCGGATAGCACCACTCTAAATTTTTTGGTAAGTTCAAGTTTTGTAATGAGACAAAATGTCAAACTCCCTTGTTTGTTACAATCAATTGCTACAACAGTCTAATACAATTGTACTAATTATAAATTCCATTCTCAAAAGAATCTTAATGCAAACCAAACACCAGGGACAGGACATTGGTGTCCAAAGCATCCAAAGCTAAGGTCATGTTTTCCATTTAAAAAAAAAATTGATAATCAGGTCAATATACGAAACGAAAAGTAGAAGACGACATCGTATCGTTTCATATATTCTAGGATTTAGAAAAATAATTAATTTCTGACATTAATCTGTTCATCACTCGTATACATAAATAACAAATTAAATAGCATTATGTCAATTTATCTTGGAATTAATTATAACGAAGAATCAGTCGTTTTGTATGCATGCTCTACCAATAAAATCATATAATGCTAGGTAGAATAAATTTATAAATTAAATTTGTAATCTAAATGATATTTCACCAATAATAAACAAACACATTAATTAAGAGAATTGATCAAATATAGCCAAAAGTTAACCCTTAATTTCAAAAATGTCAATTTTTATAAAAACTTTCAAATATATTCAAAATTTCACTTAAATAGACACAAGTACCCTCAATTTATATGAATAACTAATTATTGAATAAAAGACTTCTTATGCTATAATCTCTCACTAAAAAATTCTCCTTTTTATTTTCGTTTCTTTTCCAAACGAAGAACAGAAGTTTCTCTCAATTTTATTTCAATAAATAATCAAGGAAACCTTAGTACATCATTCAAATTCTCAGCAATAAGGACAATCCCCGGTTGGAAAAATATAATATAGTCGACTTTGTTCCCTAAAGGCTTTTTTACATCTTTTAATCTACCCAATTAACAAATGGCAAAAATTTCCAGGCTTATTCATTATACTTGAATAGTAAAAACTTTTCCACGCTTTTTTCGGTATAATCGAATAGACATGAATGCGTTCTATTTGATTATCTTGAATGGGCATGACATAACTTTTACAATCAACTTTTGTTATGTACATTATTAGCTGGAAACATGAATCTTTGCACAAACAAGTTATTATAGAAGTAGATAATTGCACGAACTGCTTTCATAGAATATTCTCGGAGATTCCAAAGAGATTGCTTCATACCAAAGGAAAATTGAGATAAAAATGTTATTAAGATTGACAGTTCATTCCTTAATAAATATTCAATCGAAGAATAAACAACAAAAGCCAAGAGAAAACATAGATGGGAAACAATGCAAAAAAATACAATCACCGTCATTTAGGGCTGCACAAGTCTTTACTGTTTCCTACTATTCACAAGTCACCGCCATTTCTTAAGTCTAGTATTTTGATTTTTTAGTTTATTTGGATTTTAAATTTGAGGATATTTGTGTCTACTTAAATGAGATTTTGTATATATTTGAAAGTTTTTATAAAAATTAACATTTTTGAAATTAAAGGTAAATTTTTTGCTATATTTGATAAATACCTTAAGTAATAATCCAATCATCAACTTCATGTCATTTTGTTTACACTTTTAATCTCCGTAGCATTACCAATAAAAATAGTCCCTTTTCATTTTATTTCTACCTTGACCACCATAACTATGATGTATGCTTATTATACACCTAATCTTTTGTCATATGCATTTCGCCTAATTCTAGTTAACTTTTACACTAAATGTTACATTTTCAATTTTGAAAAAATTAACCAAGATAAAATGAAAAGACACATGTCAGTTGATTAAATGTTTAGTGCGCATACACCAAAGTTTAGGGTAGTGAGCAAAAATGCTCTCCAAGATTATATTAGTTTATATTCAAAGACTTAAAAATATTTGACAACTTAATAAAAAAAATAAGAAAATAAATTTTCTAATAGTTCATGAATTTTAAATTAGTTTTGCTTTATTAAGTTGTCAAACATATTAAGCTTTGAATTAAAATTAATATAATTTTGTGGCTAATATGTATTTGATTTTCAAGTCCACAAAATGAGTACCTTAGGGATGCAGGATTGACTGTTTCAATGCACCATTTAACAATATTATTTTTGTTGGTTTTTTTCTTCGTCCATGTTTTTATTGATTTATTTATATCTAGTATCTGATAGAATGACTTGAGAGATTACAAGGCTTGGAAAAACTAGACCAAAAAAATAAGAAGACTCATTCTACCCTCATCTTGATCCGTATCTATATCTCTTTACCCATCCAAAATTCTGAGTAGAAAATTGTAACTTTAGTATGAAAAAAAGATTGTTTGATTTATAGTATCTGCTCAAGAGGCCCCGCGGCGGATGCCCCACTCAATTCTTTTTTGGTGGATGAAAAATGTTATATTAGTAAGATGTATTACTAGTTTACTTGCTTATGACATTAATTAGCATTAACTCTTTTAGTTGGTCAATATTGAAAGAGCATTTTCAATCATGAAATTTCTGAAGAATCGATTGAGAAATCGAATGGGAGATTCATAGATGAATGATAACATGGTTATTCTTATAGAGAAAGAGATATTTGATGCTATTCGTAATGAAGTTGTTCTGCAACGCTTTCAAAACATGAAAACACATCAAGGGATAGTGTGATGCGTTGTACGAAAAATCTTATGGATTAATATATTGATATTTTGTTTAGTAAATTCTTTAGCATTTTAATTTGTTTGTTGTTTGAGAATGCCCTCATCGATACAGATCTCTAACTTTGTCCTTATATCTAGTAAGTTACATTGTCAAGAAACATGAAAATCAAATGGTTTTGATATAATTAGGTTTTATTGGAAAAGTATTGTAATTAGGTATATCGTCGATACTCAATACTCGATATCATGTTGATTATTTAATGGTATTGAAATTATATCATATATTGTAGATTGGTATTTTGTACCAGTCAACCACTCCCCATTTTACATACTAACGAATACTCTAACAATACCTATGGCCAAGTCTACCAACACATGTCCAGTTTTGAGTTTAAGAAGCATGAGAATTCTATGCCTCTTATAGCAAGAAATCCTCTGTAAGGCAACAACATCAATCCACATATACGTACGTATATGTACAAGTTGTTTTTGGCTTATATGCCGTCCTAGCATTAGACCTAGTCATGTTGACTCGATCGAATAATGTCTCTTTGAAACTATAGACTTACTATATGCACATATATATATATATAACATATTTATATATTTTTGAAAATAATAGCCGGCAGATGATTATTGATCAGTCTGGGATCAGCTTATATACATTAGCACTTCCCAATATTCCTTCCCCTCCTCTCTTCAATTTGAAGCAAATTAATGGTCACCTTAATTTCATGGAAATGTAACTGAATCGAACTGTGTGCACCTCTTAAAGAATACGAAAATGGAAATGCGACGCCGGTTGGCGGTGGCTTCACCACCATCTCGAAGTTTGTTTCATGCTCATCACATGCACATGTTGGGAGGCTTTGTTGTTGGCATTCTGTCAGTTTTGATGGTGGCCTTGTTATACTACTTGATCAAGAAGAAGCTCCTACCAGCTCTCAGGCAAAGACAATTACTACATGAGCTTGGGCAGAAAGGTCAGCAAAACCTCATTTTGTTGTGGGGCCCACACCAATTTAACCTAATTCATTGACGCTCTTAACAATGATCATTTGATAACCATTTCGGTTTTAGTTTTTAGCATTTAATGTTATTTTGTGTGTGTTGTAGATACATGAAAAGTATGCAGGAGAATGAATTGTGAGCGAAACACAAAGTGAAAACATATAACCTGCTTGCACTTTCATGTTTTTGTTTTCATGGAATCTCCTTCATTTCTTTCTTCTCCCTCCTAGTACCTCCCTTCGTCCTACATCCTTCTCCGCTATTCGTTTCTCTTTTATACTTTTTCTCTATTTCTAGCACAAAAAATCAAAACTAAATCAAACGGGACTAATAATATGAAAATGTTGCCTTAATTACCACATATTCGACATTTATGTAATCAGTATCAATTAAACATCATCCATTCAATATAAGAAATTACTGAACTAAACAGCCAAATGAAATTACGTGTTTTGTTAATTCGTTTGACAAGAGAACATTAGTTACGAAGTTGAAAATCTGGAGAGACCACTTGAAGATTTTGGGGTGTGACCACTATGTTTTTTGTCTATTAGGAAATTTGAAAGAAGAGAAAATAACGTTGAGGCGCTTCCAGTTGGATGAATTAGTGAAGACTACTAATAATTTCAGCAGTGAGTGCTTGTTGGGTTCTGGTGGTTTTGCAAGTGTCTACAAGGGGACCTTTGATGATGCAGGAACCCTAGCCATTAAGCGAGCCCACGCCGATTCATTTCAGAGTGTCGAAGAATTCAAAAATGGTAAGCCTCAACCAATATAAACATTTAAACGGTACTCAGATACACAAAAGTAACACACTTGCTAACACTCTCTAATATATGTATGTCTCACATCAATAGTAGGGCCCAATCAAATGTATTAGTCTTGTGTGTCTAAATAGATTTATCGATGTGGAAATTTATAGTGTAGAAAGATTCAGAATTTAGTTTGTAGAATCTGATTTCTGTGTAGTGTTTATTCCTTGAACAGAAGTGAGGCTACTTTCTAAGGTCAAGCACAGAAACCTTGTAGGTTTGGTTGGATATTGTGAAGGATCATCTGGTATGTAATCCACTTGTAAATGCATATTTAATTTTCCAAATTAGCCCTCTTCTTTTACTGACAAGGACAATGATTTCCGCACGCTCTTATTCTCCTTAATTTTGATTTCTTAAAATTGAATGCCAAAAATGATCAGGAGTGCATACATAGGAGATAAAAAGGTGTGTGCAAATCAATTCCTTTGATAAAGGCATGTAAACTAGCTAATATTGTTGGATTGTGACTGGAATAGGGGTAAAAGGAGGAAAAGTGTTGATCTATGAATATGTTCCAAATGGTTCTCTCCTTGATTACTTTATGGGTATGTATGTTCCTTACCAGGAAATTAGACCTACTTGTTAAGTGTTAATTATAATCTTCCTAATTCTATGTTTGTTTAGCTTAAATCCTGTTAAATTACCATGTACGTAGGAAGAAAATGGAGGAGCTTAACTTGGAGGCAAAGAGTCAACATAGCCATTGGAGCAGCAAAAGGTCAGTCGTCAGAGATTCAGTACTATATAAACAGTCTAACTAGATAGTAGAACTCTAACTGCTTGTGTGAAATTTTGCAGGGATTGCTCATTTGCATGAAGGAGTAAACCCAAGCATAATCCACCGCGATATAAAGCCGAGTAACATCTTGATAGGTGATGGATTTGAAGCCAAGGTTTCAGATTTTGGTCTTGTTAGGTCAGGGCCTACTGGGGATCAATCACATGTCAGCAGCCAAATCAAAGGAACTCCAGGATACCTAGACCCTGCCTATTGTTCAAGTTTCCATTTGACGCCATTTAGCGATGTCTATAGCTTTGGTGTGATACTTCTGCAGCTTATTTCTTCCCGGCCTGCGGTTGACTCAACAGGCCACCGCCCTAAGCAGCATATAATTGACTGGGTATACATTTCAAACATTGCTCTTTTTTCTTCTTTTCTTTCTTCTGATACAAGCGATATATGTATTCTACTTTAAATTAATTTAAACTGCAGAGAGGGCAATTCAAACTTGCTTGAATGTAAGATACTTTAAGTCCTTCTTAACCTAGTAGGGTAAAACAACAAGCTTTTTCCGCTCATTGCTAATAGTCATTGCAAAAGGATTTTCCTTTGATTTTTGAGTTCTAGTGAGCTGTTTTTCTTGAATGCAGGCAAGACCAAGCTTAGAGCAAGGCCGCGTTGAGGAGATTTTAGATGCAAATCTTTTAACAGAGCCATGTAACACAGAGATGATGCTAAAGATGGGGAAACTTGGCCTGAGATGTGTTGTGAAAGTGCCCAAAAACCGCCCTACCATGTCGCAAGTGTGGAAAGAACTCGAAGAGGCCCTATACTCTGCAGACAACTTCATTAGCAAACAGCCTTCATGGGGATCTCGAAGATCAACTGGCACGTCCCACCTACCATCAGAGCTAGGGCATAGAAGATCAATGGACTACGACCAGTCTCAAAACTCTGTGAGCATAGATGGCATTGGACTCCAGAGGTTTCACGTCGACGTAGATAGCCTTTCCTTTCAGAGCACAAGCTTAAGGTGTTTGGAGTTGAATGATAGCAGCATCGATATCGATATCGAAAATTGGGAAGATATACTTGAGGAATCTATTAGAGAAAAAGAACTGAACATGTAATATATCTTTCTTCTGTGTGTGCATTATGTAAGAGTTTTCTGAATTGTAATATATCATTCCTCTAAGAAGCACAATACAGTGTTTTTTTATAAGAGATATTGTAGAATATTCTACATACTCATAATATTATAACGTGTGACATACAAGAAAGCTTATTAACCTAAAACAACAGCATATCTGGAGACAAACGTGCACTACAAGCAAAACCGAGTGTTTTTGAAAAAGGTTGGAACCATAGATTAATGGGAGCTTTAATAAAAAGGGCTTGAACTAAGTTTATTTTAACCAAAAACCATCCTATAACTTTTTTTTAACCAAAAACCATCCTAGAACAAACCACAACGACCTCAGAGGCTTTCGAGATGTTTTCCGGCCAAACCACAGCGAGTTAGCCATCGTGCAAGGACCATTCTCTACATCTCTTCGAGAACTATGATTTTCGTTTTTGAATCACTCAATTTCGTTGAGTATTGAAGAAGTTATGTCCATTTGAATCTTACCCAGTTTTCGGTGACCTCCGAGGCTTTCGAGGTGTTTTCCGGCCAAACCATGGCGAGTTAGCCATCGTACGAGATACCATTCTCTTCGTCTCTTCGAGAACTACGATTTTCGTTTCTGAATCACTTGATTTCGTTGAGTATTGACAAAGTTATGAGCGTTTAAAATTTGTCCAACTTTCTGGCCGAAATCTGGCCTTCCCTTCCGTTTAGCTCCAGCGAGCAGCAACCACACCAAGCCCTTTGGTGTTTAAGTGACTGTTTCTGAAAAAGTGACTGTTCACTGTCTTTGGAAAAACACTGTTTCTGGAAAAATTAACACTGTCTCTGGAAAAACTAACACTGTCTCTGGAAAAACTAACACTATCTCTAGAAAAACCTAACACTGTCTCTGGAAAAACACTGTTTCTGGAAAAATTAATATTGTCTCTGGAAAAACCTAACACTGTCTCTGGAAAAACTAACACTGTCTCTGGAAAAACACTGTTTCTGGAAAAATTAACACTGTCTCTGGAAAAACTAACATTGTCTCTAGAAACAGTGACTTAGATTTTAGAAACAATGTTACTTAAAATCCAGAAACAATTTATTTTTACAGTCCAGAAACAGTGATTGCTTTAATATGGTTTTTCATTAAAACTAAAACTTATAACATAGTTTTTTATTAAACAAAACTTATAACATGGTTTTTTTATTAAAACTAAAACTTATAACATGGTTTTTTATTAAACAAAACTTATAACATGATTTTTTATTAAAACTAAAACTTTTCAAGCCCTTTTCATTAATTTTCCTTATGATTTATTGACCTAATTCCAAATGTCCTATTGATTAAACAGAGTTTATATTAAGAATCAAGTATCTCCGTCATTCCATGAAAAGTTATTTACGATTTTGCCAACAAATTAAGGATAAAAAAAAAATTTGTTCCCAAAATAATAAAACAAAAAAGCAAATAATTAGGCTCCTAACGTTCTCAAAGCCTATAACATGAATCAATTCTTAAAATTGCCTGTCATGCTCAAAATCCTATACGCATCCTTTCCGAATCCGCCATCGGCATTAACCCGACTGTAGCAAGGTCATTTTATGATGAGTTGATACTTTCATTGTCAGCTTCGTTTGCATCTCCGCTGCATGCTATGAGTTTATCATACATTTTCATTTCATTTTCTGAATACTCAACCAATGATTCGAAAACCATAGAAAACCCCGTCTGAAATCTACTCACAGCAATATAAGTTTCCGCCTTCTTAGTATCTAGCTTCTTCCCCAACTGCTCCTTCATCTCAGTCTCGGGACTGTTCCGCTTATTCAGTTCTTTCAACTCTTCAGCAATCTCTTTCTTTAGTCGATGCTCCTTTCTTTGTCGATCTGCCAGTGCTCGGACATCCTTCCCAAAGTCTTTCATGGCACAAGTGACTGCTTCATCTGGAAGGCTATGCAGGCAATCTAACCAATTCTGATACAGTGAAGACTTGTCAGGGGAGCCGGATCCATTTTCAGCGCCAGCAAACTTGAATATCCCACCATGAAGAGCTTTAACATACGCCTTCTGCGAAGAGACATACGAAGCAAAGCAAGAGCACCACTTTTGAAGTTCATCTTCAAGCTTAGAGGTGGCAAGTTGGTGTAAGTCATTGCATGACATTCCATCAGATGGAGAGTTGAGACATTTCACTTGAGACATGATTCTCCCTTGCATCTCATGAGCTTCCAACATCATCTGCGAATTTCTCTTTAGGCTGCAAAATGGGGAAAGAGAGGGTTAGAACACAATTCAAAAATATTCAGGTGTCATATACACATTCAAAGTAAGATTGTGGCATTTATATTACCCTTGAAACAACTTGACAACTAGTGCCTGCAACTCATCTCTCAGCTTTTGAATTTTCTTGGAGTTATATTGGATATCTGTACAGGAATTTGAAATTTTGCTTTCCAAGTACGATATTTTAACTCCAATTCTGTCCTTTTTCTTGAGCACATCTCCTTCTCCTCTTTGCTTTTGCAGTCGGACGCATCTTTTCTTGGTTTTTTCCACAATCTGAAAATAAAATTTAACGATGATTCAGAAAAAAATTGTTGTGAAACTCTTAACAAAGAAATACGAAAAAAATCAAATGAAAGATCAAGTTGTGTGGCAAAGAAATTTCAGAAACTGAACGAAGAAAAGAACTTGTCAGATTGATATTGTACCTTCACCTCCTCATAGAGCTTCTTCTCCGCATCGTATAGGCTCCTAAGTGTTGACGAATGGCCCCCAAGCAACGTCTTTCCATGGTCATCAAGGCCACTATTGAAATAAGTGCATGTCGAAGAAGTTCTTGAGCTAGATCTCAAGAGAATTTTGGAGGAGAATCTAGATGAGGCGGAGTGGCTCACCGTCATTGAACGGACAAACTTTTCCGATTTTTCTGCACCCAAAATCATAGATGCATTGACGTTAGAGCTATATTAAAGAATAAAATCAAATGTGGACATGAATTTCACACACTAAAAAAAGTGTTACCATGCCCACGCACCATATATATTAATTTGTCATGCATATTTTAGTTATAAATTAGGTTGAAAAATAAAACAGATGGGGGACAAAAGCACTAAAAATCATCATCACAAAACGTACTTCCGAGAAAAGACGAAAGAAAAACCAAGGAGTAATGCTAGGAATATCAAAATTTTAAAATCAAATTACAAAATAAATGATGTGTCACTAATAAAAAATAAGCACGTTAATCGACACTTAATTAATAATCCAATCATCTACGACCACATCATTTAATTTGCAAATTTGGTTTAAAAAATTTGGTCCCCTAGCTACTCAAAACGAAAAGTTAAAACACCTTTAATCTCCTTGGAAGCAGATTCTACTTGAACCATGTTGGTTTCAAGCATCCTGGAAACCTCCATACCAGAATAATAAGCTTGAAAGAAATGCTTCTCCACAGCTTTTAGTGCTTCCAACAATTCAATCGCTTTTCCTTCCGTTTGATTCATATTACTCGAATCTCCCTCCTTTTCACTATTTATCGCCATCTCTCCCCCTTCAGAATCTCTTTTTATTGATGATGCCACCGAAGGAGCCACCATCACCCTACAAACTACTTCCCCATCAGTCGTCCCAGCGTCGTCCTCTTCTCCGTCAACCTTTACAGAGCTCGTCGAAATCTCTGAGTCCGAAAACGTTGAGCCATTGTTTTGAGCATGAACGTTTGCGTTTTGAGTATGAACGTTTGCTAACATCCCTAAAGCATGCCCGACCCCCAAGAGCGAATGGATGTACTTGCACTGCGCGTCTGCGAACGCAGACCTTCTCTCTAGGGCTAACTCTAGCTGGCGTTTTCTCTCTCTACAAAGCCGTTCCTGATCGTTAACATCCACCACCCTGGACATGGATTTGGAAGGAATACCACCCATGTCTCTGATTCCTCTGAATTTGCAGGGTTTTGGTTTGCTTAAGAAGATTTGTACGGACTTCTAAAGATTAGTCTGTTGTGTGTGTGTTTTTTTTTGGGTTCATGGGTAGAGGTATTTATACTGGTAGTAAAAACTCCTTGTTTGAAGGGGTAATTGTAAAAACTTGCTGTTTTGTAATCTAATTCCGAGGATAAAAGATCAATTTGAAAATTTTAATGAGGGAAGTTCTTCATATTCTTAGCCGTTTTCTTCATGTTTGAAACTGGGAAACCTCTTTCCATATTAAATTTTTTTTTTTAGGAAAAATAACGTTTCCTGTTTTTTTGTTCTTTTTTTAACTCTCCTTTCTTGAGCCTAAAGTTAGAACATTCTAGAAGTGGAACGTTCAGTTATGTTGTCGAGTTTTATCATAACACGTAAAATTGTAAACCACGTGACTTGGGTTCTCCGTACCCTATAAAAAATTATTGCGGGTATAATCAACATATTAAGGGTATTACCCACTAGCACTACGATAGGTGATATTCTTCTCCACTTATAAATATATATCAAGTTTAACTCATATGTTGATTTCAATTTTTGTGTATCTTTGGACCATTGTGCAAGCTAGCATAAATCCTTCCTCTCCCTTAGAGTAGGAGATTATTGTATTAAGGAAAAAGAAAAACATATTAGGCCATTGAACAGGGCAGTGTGTCTATCCCCTTGCACGAGTTAAATCCCTTCCCTGTAGATTAAAACAGTTTAGAGCAAGGTTGTGGAGGAAATTTTAGCTAAATTTCCGCAAGTGTTACAAGAACTTGAAGGAAACATCTCTTCGGGAGACAACTTCATTAACAAACAGTCTTCAAGGAGATATTGAAGATCAACTGGCCTAAGCGATAGCAGGAAACGAGCCGTCTCAAAAACTCAGCGTGCGATCGGATTCAATAGGTTTCATGTAGACATCTTGTGATGGTTTAAGAGCTCTTGGGCACCATTCCACTGCAAGCCCGTTTTTAGAGGCAAAATCTACTCGGGGACTCTTAGAACAGTAGAATCAGTATCTTCCACATTATGAATTTGCCTATTTTGTAACATTGTCATACCAGGAGGTGTAAGTGTGCGCTCTTCTCCCATTTAAGAGAAACTTGCATAGAGTAGGTTCATCGATTTTGTGACATCCCACGTCACTAATACATGGCCTTACAATAGACTGGAACGCCACGTGACGGAAAAATAGGTTCTGGTTGGAGGAGAAATTACCAAACGTCTAGCATTCCCTCACGCTTGGCACCAATGAGTTTTTTATTTGATTTGACAAAAACTCTGCTCTACCATACACAGAAGCATATTAGAAAATCCCGAAAGAGAAGGAAAAATCATAGAGAAGATTGTCCACAAGAAAGAATCTTTATGTGCCTGTCACCTTTGAAGCTCTACATTTCTTTTATTCTTTCTTTTATACCTCTGCTCAGTATCTCATAAACTAAAAATAAATTACAGGTTCAAGTTAATTGTTACATTGTACAGGGAAAAAAAATTGACTGCACCTTCTCTTATCTCTCTCGGATGTACGAGCTGACGGTTCACCGGAGGTTTCGGAAGGACTCAACAATAGATACAATATTACATGACCTGGCTCCCATCAGGTATCCATGGGGGAACATGGGGCAAGAGTTTTTGACGGTATATGAACACCGGCTCCTCTCACGGACAAAGTAGGGCCTCTCGTTGAGCTGGCTTTGCTCACAAGGTTCGAGTCAAGGAATAGGACTATGACTGTTATGTCGTCGTGGAAATGCCGGCGGACACCACGCTCTATTTTCTTCAAGTCCGAGTATCTCATTTCTCTTTTCTTAGCTGCTTCCTGCAAGGCAGTTTTCACAAGCCTCCGAGCACTTCCCTGAAAAACAAGAAGCAAGTAAAATCAAGTTCCTTCTCTTTTTAACCACTCGCATTACGGCGTTTGACATACAATTCTGCACTATTCTTTGGTGCTCCTGTATTAGCAGTCATAAACTCGATCCTAAGGATACGAGCATTTATATCCTCCTCAAAGGCCACTTGCCCATTTGGCACAGAGCCCAAATATAGCCCACCATGTAACTAGCTATTCCAACATGTTAAACCAAATGGAACTGTAGAGATGAGTAAATTACGCTGCGTGGGTGATTTTGAACAATATCAACTGCCTCCTGGTTGGTGAGGTGCTCCCACAGCCCATCAGAACCAAGTATGAGAAATTGATCGTGCGGTTGAAGTTCATGTACAGAGATCGATGGTTCAGAGCTTAAAATTGGCCTTTTAAAAGGTTCACGCAAGCGAAACTTGGCATATAAAGGCTCCCTGTTAAATTCAGGCTTTTTAAGATATACATCACCAATAGATCTAGAAACCTGCAGAAGAAAAATATTCTTACCCTTAATATAAATAACAACCAAATATTCAATTAAGAACCATAAATTTTGATTCATTAAATGCCAAAAATTAAGTTATCTTTGAAAAGAAAATCCCACTAATGATTATAACCACGAAACTCAGTAACACCCAGCGTGTGCTCAGTTGTTTCTACCATAGAAACAGGAAATTAGTAGCAGCTCTACTCCAACCCCAAAAAAGAACCAAAATGTATCACTGCTTGAAATTTGAATCACTCTCTCAGGCCAGGTATTATCCCACCATGAATCATGTTGGATAATTACCAAATGACATCTTTATTCTTTGAATGAAAATAAACCTTAGCCTACAAGCCTATGCAGTAGCTCAAAGGTCTAAGTACCCAACATAAAACCAACATCTTAGTCCCCTAGTACGGTGGATATTAACAGAGTTTTGTTCTATTCAAAACCACAGTTCTCTATCCAATAGTCCAAACTGCCTTAGTCATTCCAATGTTCATCTTCAACAATTAAATGAGTCAATACTGAATTAGCTTAGGAAATAGGAAAGAAAGCACTTTACCAGGAATCATAGAATCTGTCATGAATAATTTGAGAAACTGACGCAATTAAGTTACCTGTATCAAGCCCTTCACGCGCCATACATTATGCTTTAAAACTACAATATGTGAGTCATCAGGGTGCAAAGAATGCATCTCCTGTCTGACAGATTCTATGGCCACATTGTGCTCTGATGACAACTGGATGGCACGAACCTCCCCTGTAGCCTTCATAACTCTCCCGAGAACAGCACGGGAATCACCAACGTTGGCAATGTAAAGGGTGCCACCACAAATCACACCAGCAAGGCAACAAGATCCAACAGCTGCAATTTGGGGTTTCATAGGCCATTGTTTGGTAACAACAGAGAGGAACCCCTCTTCAGTTGCTTGATATGCTTTCCGTATCACGTCTACTGCCATGGACTGTTGCTCTGAAGTGAACCCTGAACATAAAAAAGATTAACAGAATCATCAGCAATGACTTCATTTCAATCTTACAAAATCATCAATGAGAAATAGATAAATACATATCCCCTGAACTGTAGTAAGGAGCTTCGTTTAATTCTGGGATAATGAATCCTATTCCTAACATGGACTAGTTTGAGCGAATCAAATTTATTTCCCCCCACAAACACTTCTACGCTAAAAAGTTCATTTGGGACTAGGATGAAATAGTTTACTTTTTAGATGCTGGAATAGGTGATCATTGATGTAACGTGAGGTCTCAGGACCGCCATGACCGTCATATATTCCGAAAAAGGTGCCATACGGGCCAGACTCGAGCGAGCTCAGGGGACCAGACTCAACCTGGCTTTGATCCTCAAGCAAATTGTTGGCCTGCACAACAGCCATTGAAAATTCACCATTCATGTGCTGCCCAATGTCTTTGTACCAAAGTAGCCCGTCTTGTCTGCCAGCAGCATCCGAACCTGCGTGTCCATACTGGTCCGAGGAAGGCAGCCAACAGGCCCTCAGAAAGTTCATCAACCTTGATAACATCCCTCATTTCACCTGGGCCAGCCTCGAATGCTTCCACATCCAAAATGGATGTAATACCTTTCACAACCAAAGACCCCACCACACCGGCTTCCTCTCCTGAAGACCAAAAAATCGACTATAAAACCCGAAACCAATCAATTAAAACAGGAATATAAAAACCCAGTTAATCAAAATTCACCACACACAACCAAAGGATCAGACTTTACAATGCAAATTTTAGTTAACAGGCTCATTCAAAACATGATAAAACAAAATCAGGTCTGAAACATCAACCCCATCTGCATTTCTTTTAAATACTAGCTTGAAAACAAAGAAAGCAACACAACCAACATACAGTTTTGGGAAAACAGTGACAGTCACAGCTACCACTACTCTACACACCAAACTTCCACCACACAATTATCTCTACGCACGCAAAGCAACTTTACCCTTACCCACTAACAAATTACCAAACTTTCTGATTACCCAACAACAAATTACTAAACTTTTTGATTACCCGATAGCTAAAACAACATATCAGAGGGTAAAAACAAAAAAAAATCAACTCACAGTGCAAAATTAGGCAGTTTTGATGTCAGCTACTGAACCTTGACTGGTGAAAACGACGGAGATCTGAAAGAAACAGAGCAATACATGTGGGTTTATACGCGTTAGATCTGCAGATCCATCAAACTTGAAAACTGTGGGCAAAAGGGGTTTTTGGATAGGGGTCTCTTTTGTTGGTGTTTGAAGCAAATTTCTCAAGTCTTTTGGGGGTTTTTCTGATTTGGGATTTTTCCTGCGGGTGACGCAGAAGGGTGTAGGAGGAGAAGGAGGAGGAAGATAGAGATTGATTTTACTTGACAGGGGAGGCGCTTTCAATCAATGTGATTGAACGAACTGAAAGACCTTTTTATTTCTTTTCTTTTTTCTCAGCACACAAAACCCAAGCCAACAAAGCGATGGGAAAGCCAGCAATGCATATGGCCAGCAATGAGCTCCACGTAGAACCAAAGAAAGAAAAAGTAGATAGAAAGAGGGACAATGATTTAATATTTTTAATTAAAAATTATGAAAATATATACAGAAATGTTTTTATTTACTTCAAATAATTTAATTTAACAAAATTTATCGTTTGATAAAAAAAATTTAAATTATTAAATAATTTTAAATTTTTTATTTGCAGACACATTGTTTGTAGACTTGTGGTCTTTATTATTTTGATTATTATTTAAGGGCAACACCCTCCCAAATTCCCACAACAGTGTTGATTTTTGAAGGTGGTTTGTGTCTGTGACCTTGTGACTGTTTGCATACGTGTCCCTGCCACAAGTGCCCGTATGACACGTGTCCTCACACAATCACGAGAAAGTGGCAATCATTTTATGGAGTTTTGGAGAGTTGAACGTAGATAATATTAATAAAATCTGGATTTTATTAAATTTGTGCCCCAAAATTGCACAAGATATATGCATTTAAAAACCCATTGTCGCAAGTTAGTGCGCCAATTCCCGATCAAACAATTTTTATTTGTATGGTTTGTTTTATTGATTTGTCTACCCTAAGATTCCAAACCAAGCATGGCAAACAACAGAGCTAGGTAAAATGGTATCAGCGGTGCTCCTGGATTGCTTCGTTGTGGTGGCCGCATTTGGTCAATATTCGGGGTGGCCATGATGGGAAACGGATTACCTCCGGATTTATTATGTAAGAATCTTAGAAATTTTCATATTTTAGCTGTCTATCGTGTATAGTACTATAAAAAATTATTTAATATTAAACACAAATAATATCTTACGAAAACTGATCGCACGATATACGATGAACAATTGAAATGTGAGAATCCCTAAAATCCCCACATAATGGATCCGGAGTAATCGTTGTTTACTTGTCTGCTCGGTCCAAATTTTGTTGTTAATAGGACTTTTGTGCTCTTTAGGCCGTGTTGTTTGTAGTTTATTATTTTTTGTATTTATGTTACCTCGTTAATTGGATTTGTAGAATTTTTACAATTTTTAAGGTTTAAAATTTGTTTAGAAGTGTTTTAAAAATGATTAAAAGCACTTTTAGATAAAATATTTTTAGAATTCAAATTTAAATGCTTATTGCTAGAAGCATATTTTATGAAGCACTTCAAGTAGTTTTCCAAAATTCATTTATATTTTGGCTAAGAATTGGTACAAAAAACAGGTTCATCAAAACCACTTTTAATTATTTTAAAACACTTTTAAACGAGCACTAAAGCTTTGAATTATGAATCAAGAAGTTCTTGAATTATGAAAATGACATGATTATTATGTGTGTATAGCATGGTAATTTCAATGCCACCGATGATTTGATGAATATCACAAATTGTAATTCGTGTAGCAACCAAACCTAATGACTCCATAAAATTACGTCAACACTTTCACATCCTCTCTTTTTTTAACGTTGTGTACGATATATCGCATGTCACCAACATTGTATATTGTATGTGGCATGCGATGCTTATGCTTTTATTGTATTCTGACCATTCTTTTTACGCAGCAACGCAAGCTCAAGAATACATTACAAAATAATTAGAAAGTTCAGTCATTCGGGAAAAAGAAAGTGACAATACACAATTATATCAGAATTTTGATATTGCACTGAAAAATTAACCCTGTGGTTTTATATATGCTTGGTAAAGGGGTGTGATATTCACACACCTTATTTTACTTCTCACACATTTTTTTAATTTTCGCCAATTGGATCGGATGAATTGAAGAAGATCAACGGACATAAATTATCAAGGGGTATGTGAGAAGTAAAATGAGGTGTGTGGATAGCACACCCCCTTGGTAAAAGGCCTGCAAATCTTCTGGTTATAAAATACGATTATGAGACAGAAGTGACAAAAGAAGTAGAGGAGGAATTAAGAAGATATGGAGCACTCAAGACTAACGAAAAACTTAACGTAAAACTGAGCACTGTAACGTTTTAAGATTCATACAATTGACCCTGTTAGTGTAACATCGCTTTGTTATTGTCTTCGACTGTGATGTAGTTAGGAGTTGGGTGACGATGGTTTTCTTTATAGTTTATGCATGGGCAAATATTTAAACTCCACCGACAAAACGTCACAAAAGAGATAGGGAGATTACGCGTTGCTATGGTTGGGGAATTTAAAAGGTAAAAGACCAATTCCCATGGTTCACAGTCAAACACCAGAAAGTCATATCACAAGCAAACGACCAAACCGACCATTTGCCTCCTTTTTTATTAATTATTGTTTTTTTTTAATTTCTTTTTAAATATTTAAATTGGAAATAAAATTCATGAAAAATATGGTATATTCTTTAGGATCTCAACTATCCTAATCCAATCCACACAAATATGACAACACGATCGAGTCATTTTCTAAACGACTGGTCGGAAATAGAGAATTCCAACTTCAAATGTCTTTTAAACTTTTAAGATTGAAACGTAACATAATTTGTTGATGTAATTAACTTGAAAAAGTATGAACATTCTAAGCATAGTTAAATTCTGTAGATAGTTGCGCTCTCTTCTACATACAAATTTAGATATTTTTTTATCTCGCTACGTAATTTAGAAGATTTTTTGTGTGGTTGTTACATAAGGATTTGGATCCTCTCCGGATCTCCTCCCTGGGGATCTTGAGGATTAAGCCACAAGAATCGTTCATAAAAAATCGTAGGATTAAAATTAGATGTTTTTTACGTAAAACGAGACTGCTTTATTTTTTAAAATGTAAAAATCATTTAATTGTGACCGTACAATTTTTTATAAATAGTCATTGCGGCTTGATTCCCGGGATCCCATGGAAGGGATCCGGAGAGGATCCAAATCTGTTGTATAAGACAACTCCCATGTTTGGCAGAAGTCAATCTTTAGACGAACGAGAATGATTTGAAAACCGAAAATTCGTTTGGTGGGAATTGGGTCAATTTGGACTCTTCGAAATTGCAAGACAGTTCATGGCTTTCAAGCTCAATAATAAGAACACGTTAATTTAGGTCATTAAACAGCTAGATAAACACGTATGTATAGGTCAAATTAGGGAGGGAACAAAACAAATGCAAAGCTTCAAAGTCCAAAAGCTACAAAAGGCTAAAACGCTATTTGGTGAAAGTTCACTAGCAAGAATGATTGATGCCTAACTCTCTAAATAAAAAAAAAGAGTTTTACATGAAACAAGTGAGGATGACGTCTCGATTCAAAAGATAATAGACTATTTAGTTAAATGTTTTTGGAGATTGATATAACTTTTTATTTTGATCTATAAGATTTAAAATCAATTGAATTGGCCTTTAAGTTTGTCTACTGTCAATCATTTTGGCCAATCTCAGAAACCAAAGTAAGAAGTTATGTCAATCTCAACGACTATTTTAGCTAAAAAACCTAAAACAATATTATATGTAAGTTTCTTTAAACAAAAAGTTATTTTATTAAAACGAGACATTATAATGACATTAAACTTCTTCTGCATAAGTTGATTCCTCTAGGTAAACATTTACATTTTGGCCAGATTTAAAATAATAAAAAGAAAAAGAAAAGAAATAAGATGATGGACATATTGCTTTTGCTTCATCAAGCCCAAAGACACGAGAGAAGAAGTGGCCCTGCAGCTGGAGACCTCGATCAGCCAAGAAAGGCCCAAATTTTTGGCCCGTCACCAGAAACAGTGTCATTAACAAACTTTAAAAAAGGTTTTTATAGTTCTCAATAAATAAATAAAAAAGGCTTTTATTGCGACGAGACGTTTTATTGTTGTACAAATAAGTGAACTTACAATTGTGAAGTTTGTTACTCTAAACTAAGAGTTGTTATCTGTAACATCCCACGTCACTCAAGAGAGTGATTCTTATATGTATATTCGCATCCCTACCTAGCACGAGGTGTTTTGGGAGCTTACTGGCTTCGGGTTCCGTAGGAACTCCGAAGTTAAGCGAGAATGGGGCTAGAGCACTCCCATGATGGGTGACCCACTGAGAAGTTGCTCGTGAGTTCACATAAACAAAACCGTGAGGGCGTGGTTGGGGCCCAAAACGGACAATATCGTGCTACGGTGGTGGGTCGGAAAGTGATCCACCCCAGATCGGGATGTGACATTATCGACACTCCGTCATAGTTATTATGCATTTCTCATTTATACAAATACAAGAAAATAACACACGCAAAGACTACATCAATAATGTTTTTACAAAGCTAATAACAATTCTAAATTGACACTCTCGTTATCTCATAGAGTTGACACATTTCCAATAACAATTCTCTGGGTTGTTTTATGCTTACACAAAGAGAAGAAATAAAACAAACTGCATGGGAAAATATGTTGAAAGATAGAGACGCACCTCGTTAATATCATTAATTGAATATACGCGAAGAGAAGTTTTTCAAATTGTTATACCGTCACGTGGTACTACCAATCTATTCATATTATAACATGTTACACCTTACTAATGACCATTTGATAATCATTCTGTTTTTAGTTCTCAGTTTTTACTTTTTTTAAAGTTTAAAACAAAACTCAAAACTACTTTTTAAAAGTTTTTAAAATTTGGCCCAAGTTTTTAATTTTTGATTTTCAGTTTTTTTTTTAACTGAAGGTAGTAATAATTTTTTTTTTCAGTTTTCAATTTCAAAAATATAAAAACTAAAAACAAAATGAATATCAAACAGTCACTAAACTTTTTCATCTACTCGTATTATAAAATTTTAACGCTGAGTGATATATATCTGCCAACGCAAGATTTCTCATTCATAGCTAGTGACACCCTAAAACCCCTCATGAAGAACAAATAGTTTGGCATGTCACCACACTTTTGATTCTCATTTTATTTCCAGCAATTTTGATTTTTCATCAAAACAAGTAGCAGATTTGTGTGTTCCAAATTAAGCTAGGTTTCCTTCAACAACAAAAGAAAGCTAATTTCTTGCTGGTCAAGAAAGATTAACCTAGTTTTTTTTTTTGGTACATCAATTTTGGTTTTTCATCAAAACAAGTATCAGATTTGTGTGTTCCAAATTAAGCTAGGTTTCCTTCAACAACAAAAGAAAGCTAATTTCTTGCTGGTCAAGAAAGATTAACCTAGTTTTTTTTTTGGTACATCGATATTTTACATTAAGAAGTGAGAGAGTTCGACTAAGTAACACAATGAGTAGTCTCGTAAGACTTCTCAATTCTAATTGAAAAAGAATACCACAAGACCGTAACTATGCATTAAAACTAACTAATTGTTTTTATAATCCTGTTCTATTTATGATTAAAAAAAGAAAGATCTCTAGCTTATCATTTATTTATTTTTGAGGATTATTCGTTTCCAGCATCGAGCACTCCACCCCAAAAATTCCCACCATCTTACTCTTCTTCCCCACAACCCCAAGTCCCCGCAAAACCCCTCCCAAACCCTAATTTCTACCCCACATGAAGAAAATTCCAATCCAATTCAATCCCAATTACCTCAAATCCCACCAGAGAAACCCCAATTTCTGGCTCTTCAATCATTAGATTTATGCCTCCGATGGCCACGCCTTATCAATCTTCAGTCTTCTCCCAAATTCCCTCCATGAACGACACTCTCTCCCCTCCGCCGTCCCCCGGCGACGGCGCCGATACCTACGACGCCTGGTACGGCAACATCCAGTACCTCCTCAACATCTCCGCCATCGGCTCCTTCTTCTGCGTCTTCTTCTTCATATTTGTCAAGCTTCGCAGCGACCACCGCCGCATGCCCGGCCCGTCTGCCCTCGTCGCTAAGCTCCTCGCGGTGTGGCACGCCACTGTGGGGCTGAAGCCGCCCAGTTTCTCTTGATCGAGGGCGGCAGCTGCGGGTTGCTGTTGTCCATGGCGGTTTTGGCTGTGCTTGTGATGCTTCCGCTGAATCTCTACGCTGGGAATGCCGTGCTGGGGGATAAGTTCTCGAAGACGACCATCAATCACATTGAGAAAGGTTCGGCTTTGCTTTGGGTGCATTTCGTTTTCGTGGTTGTTGTTGTTGTTCTTGTGCATTTTGGTATTTCTACTATTGAAGGGAGATTGAGAATCACTAGGATTAGGGATGGGAATGGCAATTTGAGTGACCCGACTGTGAATTCCACGGTGATTTTTACTATAATGGTGCAGGGGATACCGAAAACCATGGGGAATGATGGGACTGTGCTGCATGAGTACTTTCAACATAGGTATCCTGGAAAGGTTTATAGGGTTATAATGCCGATGGATTTGTGTGCTTTGGATGAATTAGCCTCGGAATTAATGAGGGTTAGGCATGAAATTTCTTGGTTGGTTGCACGAATTGACTCTCGGCTCTTGCCGGATGAAAGTGAAGAGGATGGATACGTAAGGACTTCTTCAGAGGGAGTATGGGGTTGTGCTTGTAATTTATGGCGAAAGGTGGAGGATTTCTGGTATCATACTATGGCTAGGTTGGGATACACCGATGAAAGGAAGTTAGGAGAGTTGCAGGGATGGAGAGCTGAATTGGAGACTGAACTGGCGGCTTACAAAGAAGGTCGTGCACCAGGTGCTGGAGTTGCGTTTGTGGTGTTTAAGGATGTGTACACTGCTAATAAAGCGGTTCAGGACTTTTGACATGAGAAGAAGAGGCGGATAGGGAAATTCTTTTCTCTTGTGGAATTGCGTTTACAGAGAAACCAATGGAAAGTCGAGCAAGCATCCTTGGCCACAGATATATATTGGAATCATTTGGGGTCGTCGAAGCTCTCACTGAAATTGCGAAGAGTGTTGGTGAACACGTGCTTGTTGTTGATTCTTCTGTTCTTTAGCTCTCCTCTGGCAATTATCAGTGCTCTAAAAAATGCCTGGCGGATTATAAATGCGGAAGCTATGGATAACGCCCAATTGTGGTTTGCTTGGGTGCAAAACTCAAGCTGGCTCGGGAGTCTTATCTTTCAGTTTCTACCCAATGTGTTTATTTTTGTCAGCATGTATATGGTTATTCCATCAGCACTTTCATATCTCTCCAAGTTCGAGCGACATCTTACCGTGTCGGGGGAGCAACGAGCTGCTCTTCTTAAGATGGTTTGTTTCTTCCTGGTGAATCTTATACTTCTTAAGGGACTGGTTGAATCATCTTTAGAGAGTGCCATCTTAAAAATGGGAAGGTGCTATATAGATGGAGAAGATTGCAAGAGAATTGAGCAGTACATGAGTGCCTCGTTTTTGTCAAGATCGTGTCTTTCCTCTCTTGCATTCTTGATAACAAGTACATTCCTGGGCATATCTTATGATCTATTGGCTCCAATCCCTTGGATAAAAAGGAAGATTCAGAAGTTTCGGAAGAATGACATGCTACAGCTAGTCCCGGAACAAAGTGAAGAATGCGCATTGGAAACTCAGGAAACAAATGGTCTAGAAAGGCCCTTGATTGTGGACAACACTTACAATTCTCCCAGATCGTATGGAACTCTGCAGGGAAATGATATCTCTGATTTCCCAATCAACAGAACATCAACTGCCCCCAAACAGACATTCGATTTTGCCCAATATTATGAATTGAATCTGACGATATTCGCCCTGACCTTCATATATTCTTCCTTCGCCCTGACGATATTTATTCCTGCTGGCAATGCTATTGTTCTTTTCGGTCCACGGAGACTCAACGAAGCTGCAAGCTATATTCACACTTGGGGTATTAGTAATGTATAAATTGTTGCCTTCCCAGAATGACAGTCTTCATCCAGCTCTTTTGGAAGGCGTACAAACTGTAGACAGTGTTGTGGATGGACCTATAGATTATGAGGTATGTTCACAGCCCAAGTTTGGTTGGGATACATATTATTCATGATTCACCATTTGTTGACTTGTAACTTTGCACAGTAATACTTTTCTTAGATTGCCAGAATGAGGAGTGTGCCATTGCCCTTCTTTTCAGTGAGGACTTACCTACACCCTCCGTGGATTAAAAATTGATAACACAATGCGGTGTGGAAAAGTTAAAACACATGAAGTTGCGTTATTAATTTGGGACATCCTTGATTAATGTTTTTGTTTTCTCATGGTTGTGTGAAGTTTGGAAAAGGATAAATATGGTAAGATATCATTTTGTTGAGTGAATAAAGAGAAGTGTGGTGACCTAGAGTCCTTAGATCTAACTCTGGACTTAGAGCCCTTAGATCTACAATACTCCAGCACTTAGAGCCCTTAAATCTAACTCTTGAATTGGATTCAATGACTTTAAGTGCCCTGTATTGTAGCTTTTTGGTAACCACCGTAACTTTTATTCTGGTTACCATCACAACTTTTTTTCAACGAGGAAAATAAGAACTACAAAACAAACTTGCGACGATAATCTAATTCTAGCATGTCGAAGTTAAAAGTTGGGAAAACGACGGTAGGGATAAGACGCCCTCCAAACAACATGGAATTTTGCAATATGGTCATAAAAATGGGATGAGAAAAAGAATGGTTCAATATTATGGAGATAGAGCACCAAAAAATTCGTAGACAAGTTAATCGTTTCTTTTTCTACTGCTTGTGACTTTGATTTTCTTCCTTTCTTCTTGTCTGTTTTGTTTTTTGGTGGAAAAAATTATGCACCAATTAGGTGTGAAGAAAAGCAGCAATCTTCTTCTGGGTTCTGGTTCTGCCGCCGAGGCAAACTCTGCAGGCAATGCCCAAAGCCTTGAAGACCTTGCCCTGCTATGCCCGAGTTCCTCAACCCTATAAGATGTAACAAGCACAGGTTTCATTAGGGTTTTCTTGTTTTTGTCGGGTTGATTTCAAAGGAAAGTGATTTTCGCTCTCCCTTTCCTTCCCATGGAATCCTCTCCTTTTTTTTAGTCTTTGGATTCAAAATATCGAAAGACAATGAAGGACGGAAACAAGGAGAGGAGTTCAAAAGGAGAAAATGAGAGTGGGAAATCACTGCCTATTTAAAATCATATGTTAGAAGATGTAACGGCTCTTTTGTGTTTATTTTTTGTGACCAGCCAAAAAAAATCCGACGAGAGAAGTGGGGTTCTGAATATGATCAGTGAAAAAGTTAGCATTCATGCTCTATTATTGTTATTTTACTTTTTCAACAATTATCGTTTATACTTCATGTCTGGTTGAGAATTCTTATGAAAAATGATAAAAGTGCTTTTGTCAAGCGGGATCAAAAAAAATTGAAAGTACCCAAATTTTAATAAAAATTTCAACGCATTTTTAATAAAAAGTGTCTCTTAAAAAACACTTATAAACAAAAGTATTTTTACACAAGTGATCGCAAACATGCCCGAAATTTGAACACCATGATTTCATTCGTGACCAAATGAGTACTATCTCGTGTTTTTCGAATTCTAATCATGCAGGAAATATATGGTGGAAGGGAGTATGTGTGCACGAAATGCTCACCGGCATGCTACTCAGGCTCTCCACCCGGAAGAACACTTCCCCTTTGGTTCATGATGTGCAGTTCCTTCATCAGATGGAGCTTCTCCCTCCACTTACAAGAACAAAGCTCTCAGATAAATTTGGTTTTAGTACCACCTCTGCCTCTCCAGCGTGATACATCCTCACAACAATTGTGTCCCCAATTTCTTGGAAGAAGAAGAATTGGAGGATTGGGTCCTGAAAAATTTTCAGGTTCATTTTTTTGTAGTGTGTTAATTTTGTATAAGCTTGTAATTTTGTTGACTTTAATTTTGTGAGTATCAAATTGTATATATTATGAGACGATTACACAAAATTTGTCTTGTATATATGATTTTGATAACAATAAAGGCCTCTACTTTCAATCTTTTGTTTGTGTGTGAGCATTTTTCTTATCGTGGATTGAAATGTGAGTATGATCGTATACGAAATTTTCTCCGATCATTTGGTGTCTAATACGTGGACTTATCTTAATTTAATATTGAGGGTTGAGATTAAAACATCACAAATATTTCTCCGCTTCTGACATCAAATCCAAATATGAGTGATCGTAAATCTTTGATCAACATGTGACTAAGAGAATGAGATTCTATGTAAATCTTTGGTCAACATGTGAACAAGAGAATGAGATTCTATATGTGAGCATAATCATTTTATGAATTTTGTCATTCTTCATCTTACAAAATGTTAGAAAATAAGTTCGAAAAAGATAATCTGATTATCCAGAGAATGAGATTCTATACATGCGATGTAAAGACGCTGCGTGTGAGTGGGAAGGGGAGGAAGAGACCGGAGGGAGAATGACTTGTACGACATATTCTAAAATCACAACAACAAGACATTAGGATCACGAATAAATCAAATCAATATAACATATAGATCGACTAATCATATTAAACTTATTTATATAATGTGGAAGACATGGTTATGAAGATGAAGCCATTGATGAACTCTAGGTTGTCTTCTCCTTCCAATACTTCAATAATATCTCTCTGCTATATGAATAGGGTTCAGCGTATCTTAGAGATTAAGCGTATGGAAGTAGAGACTTAACCATAATATTTATATCATTAGGGTTTAATCACAGCTGGCCTATTATTGGTTGTGAAAATCAAACCATATCACTTAAGTGATTGAGTCCTACCATGATTCTATATCTTTGTAGGGAAATTAGATTTCTTTGAGGTCAATTGCAAAGGTTAAGACTCCATAGGACTATCAGATTACTTATGTCATTAACAACTCGATAAACAAGTGGCTTACAACACAAGTAATCCAATACATCATTCATTGTCATTCACAACTTTACATGATTAGGAAAGGGGTTGCCACTGGCGCTAAGCCGAAGCAAGGGACCAGTGGCTGAGAGGTATCAGATCTAGGGTTTTCGGGAGAGTCGGCTAAGAAGAGTTTTTTGTGTAGGTTGACCTGGCCACATGAAAACTTTATCTCTGAATAAAAATTGTTTGAGGGCACAAAATAGAAGAGTGATTGGTGGTGAAATTTTTTTTAGTCACAAGTCTCTTTAGTTTTTACTATGTATGTGAATCATGAATCTCATGGGCAACTTTTGAACGAAAATTTTGATTTTAAGTGATTGAAAACGAGTTTCACCACATGAGTACGATTAAAGATTAGTAACAGAGTGATTGGTGGTAAAGCATTTGGGTCATAGATAGGTCTCTTTCTACACGTATAACCAATAGCCAAAAGATAAGTCATAACTTTATATCTTTCAATCATGTTACCTTTTGTGTATATTTCCATGGGTTTTGGTTGAGGTGTCAATTGGACAAAGATGAAACTGAAATTTCGTAGTGAGGAGATGGTGAAAGGTCGGTCTAATACTATTTGCTAGGACTATTTGATAGGTCAGAAGTTTGCAATGCTTTACTTTTCCTACGTTCTCAAAATCTCCTCTTGGCTTAGATAGATTGGTGTGAAATTGTTAATGTGGTCATTTGTTATTGGCTACTTGCATGCTAGAATTCTAAAGTAGAAAAATTCAAGCACCTAATCTATAGTGGTGGAGATATGAGATAGGTTAACATAATGGATTAATCGTAATAATATAGTTCAAACTCTGCCATACATGAGAATTAAACAAAAAACTTTCAACTTATAAATTGAGAGAAATATATCTAGACAATAGTACTAGATGACTCATACTGAACTAATCTAAATATACATAAATATTAAAGGTAAGTTTTCTTTTATTTGAGCGATATACTAAACTAATCTAAACTATAACTTTCAAGTGTTCTTCTTGAATTAGATTCTAAAGAACCAAGAGAATCAATCTTCATGTCAAAGGAAAGGAGAACGGGAAAAATGGGATCGTTGTGGAAGAGTTACAAAATTTTTCGAGTATTTTCGTTGCAATGAAGCTATCGGGCAATATATTGACACATTTGATAGTGAGGTGTGCACTTACATCGAATGAGTTTCTTCACCGGATTTTCTTCCCTTTGGGGTATTTTATGGCAAGGTTTAACAATATTGTTGCACGTTTGTTTTATAAGATTTAAATTTAGCTACAAAAGAGAGGAACACACCGCTCCGTCTGACTTAGCCCCGCTAAAATCTGCAATGATAACAAAAGAGAAATTGAGTTAGTGATAATTAAATATTGATAATGGTTGATATAAAATCATTAATAACTATTTCTCCATAGTCGAAGTCGGTGACATATTATTTCTCCTTGGACACGGATCCTCTTCGGATTTAGTGGTCATAATTCACCAAGTCCAATCATTCAGGTTGTTGAAATTTAATTCAACGGTTAAAGTTATTATAACTTTTAAATTGAGTATCTGTTTGTAGCTGTTAGATTAAATTTCAACAATTCGGATAATTGGACTCGGTGGATTAGGATCACTGGATCTGGAGATGATCCATGTCCTTTCTTCTTTTACCATGAACATGTCAAATTCCATAGTTTTGTATATAACTAGGAATTATATCATCTTGGACAAATGTTTGGAATTAAGGTAACCTGTCAAATGTTTTGTTCAATGTTTCATATCTTGATTTTCGACAGGTGGCTTCGAAATGGCGTGTGATTAAATCAGCTTCCAAACTATGACTTCAAAGTCAATGTCGGAATAGGACCCACTCCGGATTCACTTGTAGGATTACAGAGATTTTCACATCTAACTGTTTATGGTATATTGTGTAGTCAATTTTTATCAATTACTATTTATGTTTAATTTTAAATAAAAAAGGTCAAATGATTTCTGACCGCACGATATACGACAAATAAATAAGATGTGAGAATCCCTAAGATTTCCACAATTTGAATCTAGATGGGATCCAAATCCATCAATGTCTTTAATTCCCTAAAAGGGGAACTCTTCGTGAATTCTTTGCCACATTAGGTTTTTGACTTAATATTTTATTGTTTTATAGAGAAATGCTAAGAAGACTCTTTTATAATGAAATTTTCTGGCACGTCACAGTTTAACATCATTTTCCCAACCAAAATTATAAAACTTTGTGCAAAAAAATAAAATAAACATGAGATGAGAGAGAGTCTACGGATAGTCTTACTTTTGAGAATCTTCTTAACATTTCTTTGTTTATAATGTGACACAAAAATTAATGTTAATTGTGAGATGGTAGAGAGTTCAAGAGAGAGTTTTACTTTGAGAAGGTTGATTAGCATTATCTTCTTTTATATATTATTAATATATAAATATTATTCTTACCATTTATTTGTATCATCATTTAAACCATCTTTCTAATAAAAATAAAATTCACATATATTTGTGAATCCTAACTCTATTAGAATTACGGTACAAATAGATGGTAAGTGTATTGCTACTTTCTCTTTTATTAATCTTTTTGGTAAAGTGATGTCTGTCTTTTACCCTACTGACCCGAATCTTAATCATTTACCTTCCGTTTCATGCGCTTTAATTTTAGGGTTATTGTCTAATCACCCCTCAACTTTCATGCTATTCATTAACTTCCTAATTTTTTCAAGATCAAATTAGAGCAATGGTTTCTCAACTAAAAATTCATTATCATTAGTTACTAACTCATCAAAACGTATAACTATGGTATTTTTCGTAAACTTCGTCAAAATTTTGTTAAAATGAGTTATGTTGGAAGGATCATTGCTACAATTGGGTTAAAGTTGAGGGATCATTTCTCCAATTGAGTTAAAGTTGACGAACCATTTCTCCAGTTAGATTAAAGTTGAGGGACCATTGGTAATAGATTTTTAGTTGAGGGACCAATGGTAATGAATTTTTATTTGAGGGACCATTGCTCAAATTGAGTTAAAGTTGAGGGGCCATTGTTACAATTTACTCTTTTTTCAAACCATATTGATTAAATTCTAAAAAAAATGATTTCTACACTTATTTACTTTTTTTTTGCACACCTGTTAATTTATGTTTCTTTATTTTATTTAGACTTATCTAATTCGAAGGCAAAAAGTAAAGATGCATAGAGCAAAAAAAAAGGTGTGAAAATCATCTGATTTTCTATAATATTTTATCACGTTTTTGTTTATTTAATTCGTTATATCAATTATATGTCAATGCATTTTAGTCAAGCAATTTGCAAATTCTCCTAATATTTTTATAGTATAGACATGCAAGATTATGTTTTTATACTAAAAACATGAGACGAGAGAGTCCATAGATAATTTTACTTTTGAGAGTCTTCTTAACATTTATCTGTTTTATAATGTTGGTATAAGAATTAACCTTAACATTTCTTTGTTTTATATAATGTTGACACAAGAATTAATGTTAAATTGTGAGATGGTAGAGAGTCCTATTTTGAGAAGGTTGATTAGTATTATCTTCTTTTATATATTATTAACATATTACCATTTTTTTTTTTTTTGAGAAACTGGATACGATTAATAACCAGGGCAAAGTTGCCAAATAAACATAATGAAGCCTACACTGAGGCAAGAAACAGAGAAACCCGGGTAATGCAAGGGGTTGAAGGACACAGATGCAACAAGCAAACAACAAGCGTCACCCCTTCAATTTTTTTTTTTTTTTTTTTTTGTTTTTTGTTTTTTGTTTTTTGTTTTTTTGTTTTAAATCCGAATTAGATTTAAAAAGAAAATGAAGGCTACAAATGAGGGGGGCATAAAACCAAACCTCATAGAGGGAAAAACCAAATCAAGAGCACCATAAGGGACCCCAAATACAAAGAAAACAGATGAAGAAAGATTAAAAATCATCTGAACCGGTAGCTGATAGAAGCAGAAAGATCATGAAGATAAGCAGATTCTGCACATGAAGGAACGTTTAACCACCAGTAATATGCATCGTGCTCTGCCCCAAAATTAGCTAAAGCATCGGCAACACAGTTGCCCTCGCGGAAAATATGGGAAACAAGAACCTGCATATGCCTAATCTGCCACAAGCAGTTGCTCCAATCGACACGCAAATACCAAGGAATTATAGAACTAGGGGAGTTTAAGTAATGGATCACCGTAGTTGAGTCCGTCTCCAACCAAATGTGATGCCAATCACGCACCCAGGCCACACGAATAGCCTCAATTACAGCTAAAACCTCAGCCGCCGTCGAACTACAAAAATTTGTGGACGACGCAAAAGAACCCAAAGCAATACCTTGAGAGTCCCGAAAAACACCGCCAAAACCTGCGCGACCAGAAGACTTGAAAGATCCATCAACATTCACCTTGATCCACCCCACCCTAGGAGGATTCCAAATAACAGGAATGAAACGTGGGGCCGAAGGCAGCAAAGGAGAAACGCCTAAGGTCCGAAAAATAGAAGCAGAAGACGAAGAAGGAACTGAAGAAAAAACCAAAGTAGCCGATTCTTTAGAACAAGAAAGAATTCTAGCCTTGGTACGAGCCATACAAAGCATAACACCCTCAAAACGGATCCTGTTACGTAAAGACCAAATGCTCCAAATAGCATTACAAACCACAATCACCCACAAGCGGCGAGAAGAGGGAGACCAAGCAGCAACGACAGTGGAAGAAAGAAGATTATCCAATGAACCCCCTTGAACATAGGGATGATTAAAAAGAAGTGACAACCAACTCCAAATTTCTTGAGTAAATGGGCATTCCAAAAATAAGTGCGAAACAGTCTCTGAAGCGTTCAGACAGAAACAACAAACAGAAACCAAGGGCACACCCTGGCGCTGCAAGCGATCATCAGTAAGGAGACGACCATGCAAAGCCTTCCAGGTAGTAATACTTTTCCTAGGCTGGATGGAGGAATCCCAAATGGCTTTACCCCAAACCAACTGGGGATTTTGACCATTCAAATGAGAGAAAGCATCCTTGGAAGTCATAATACCTGAAGAAGAACTTGTCCAAATAAGTTTATCAACACCCGCCTCCAAAGAGATAGGAGTCGAGGTGATAGTCTCAGTAATAACCGGAAAGAATGAAGAGAAATTAGTAGGCAATACCCAACCGTTTGGACCAATGAACTCACTAACCTTTGCTTTCAAAGTGGAAGCCACTTGAAAAGGGATGCTAAGCGCAATTGGCTCTCCAAGCCAGTTATCAGTCCAAAACCGAACTTGAGAACCATCACCAATTAACCATTGAAGTTGAGGCCAAAGATCCGGTAAAATTTTCTTTAGACCCAGCCACACTGAAGATTTCTTGTAAGACTGAACAATTGAGAAACCTTTAGCCAAAAAACGAGATCTCAAGAAAATAGAAGCAGGAGAATCAGAAGAAACTACATCCCAACAACGTTTGAGAAGCAGAGAACGATTCATAACTAGTACGTCTCGAATACCAAGACCCCCTTCCTCCTTCGGACGACAACACGAACGCCAGGCCACAAGTGGCACACCACGACTGTTTGGATCACCGGACCAAAAAAAATTGTGTATCCAGCTTTGAACTTTCTTTAGAAGCGAGAAAGGCCATTCATAAACTTGAAAATAGTAGACCAATAAACTTTGGATAACTGAAGAGAGCAATTGCAAACGACCTGCTTGAGACAATAAGGCACCCTTCCAAGAGGCCAACTTTATCCGCACCCTATCAGCAATAGCTTGGAAATAAGCGATTTTTGGCCTACCTTGAAAAATAGGAACCCCCAGATAAGTGAAGGGTAAGGACCCTAAGGATACCCCAAGGGTACGGAGAATGGAAGATTGGCGCGGACGAGCGAAACGACCCAAAAAAGCAAGTGACTTGGCCCTGTTAATAACTTGCCCAGAATTTTTACCATACTCCTCAACAAAATTCATTAGCCTCTGAAGATTACGCTTAGTGCCTCGCAAGAAAACCATTATATCATCTGCGAATAAAACATGAGAAGGGGGAGAAACACCCTTAGGAGCAGAGATTGGAAGAAGTTTACCTGTCGTCACAAGAAGCGAAAGACCTCTGCTAAATACCTCTTCTGCAAGGCAAAACAAAAGAGGAGACAACGGATCCCCCTGCCGGACTCCTCTAGAGCAAGAAAAGTAGCCGGAGAGAGATCCATTGATCGAAATCGAAAGATAGGCAGAGCGTAAAAGAGCCTGCACCCAGTCCACAAAGATATTAGAAAATCCAAATGAGCGAAGAACCCGCAGAAGGAAATTCCAATCCATAGTGTCGAAAGCCTTCCTAATGTCAAACTTTACTGCCACATTCCCACCAAAGCATTTAGCATCGAGAAGATTCATACATTCAGAGGTTAACATAATAGAGTCGGAAATCGAACGACCCTTTGTAAAAGCACTTTGTTGAGGCGAAATAATACGAGAACTGATAGGCCCCAAACGGTCAGCAATAATTTTAGTAATAATCTTGAAAGAAAAATTGGCCAGGGCTATGGGCCGCATCTGGGAAACAGAGTCAGCATTAGGGACCTTAGGAATAAGCACAATCATGTTGGAGTTGAAATGGGGAAGAACCCAACCCTGATCAAAAAAACTATGAACCGCACTAACCACCTCTGGACCCACAATGCTCCAGCAATTAACAAAAAAACAACCTCCAAAACCATCTGGGCCCGGCGAACTAAAAGCATCCATTGAACAAATTGTTTTAAAAATTTCCTCTTCTGAAGGAAGAACAGTGAGGGCAATATTATCCTCCACGGAAACTAATCGAGGGATAACCTGCTCCACCAGGCCAGTATTAACCACATTAGAATCAGCAGAGAACATGTCAGAAAAATAAGAGATAATATGATCTTTAATAGCAGTCTGATCCTCTAACAACACATCCCCGTTACGAATGTGAGAAAAGGAATGAAGAAGCTTCCTATAGCGGATCATGGAGTGAAAAAAAGAAGTATTGCGATCACCATCACTAAGCCAACGAACACGAGATTTGTCCCTAAAAAAATACCTTGAATCCGAAGGGCGTCCTGGGCCTTTATACGCAAATCCTCCTCCTTGGACAATCTATTATCTGTAGGCCCCAAATTGTCAATTTCCATTTGGATAAGATCAAGATCCCTCATGACAGTATCCACATTCACCTGAATATTACCAAAATGAGAACGGTTCCATGATTTCAAATTTTGCTTCAAGTTGCGAAGCTTCGCAGATAACACAAACATTGGACAACCCGAAAAATTGGAGTCATGCCAAACCGAGGCCACAAATGCCATAAAATCCGGATGCTCGAACCAAGCTCTTTGGAAACGAAACAGAGGCCTTGCAACCACCTCCACTTTCGAAAAAGACAGTAATAAAGGACAGTGATCAGAGCATAAGCGAGTGAGAGTAGAACATTCTGAATTAGACCACGTCTCAATCCAAGAAAAATTACATAGGCACCGATCTAAAAGCATCTCAACTTTCCTGCGAACCCCACGACCCCAAGTGTAGGATAACCCTTTTGTAGGAAGGTGGACCAATTCACAGTCGGAAGACATCATCTGAAATTCAGAACATGAGTTAGCATTTGGCAGAACACCCCCGCGCTTTTCATGAGCACCCAAAACACAGTTGAAATCACCAATGACAGCCCATGGACCTTGAACAAAAGAAGACTTCACATAAGCAAGATCATACCACAACTGACGTCGTGCAACCACCGTTGTTTTAGCATAAACACAAGTAATAATACAAGATACTGAATCCAAGATACAAGAAACTGTAAGTTGCTGAGCAGTTGCATAAAGCACAACTGGAGTGACATCAGTGTGGCAAAGTAACCAAAGATTAGGTTCTTGAGATCCCCGATCGTTTGTAACCACCGGAAACAATCTCAAAGCACTCCACACGGAAGGCTTAATGGAAGATAAGGAGATAAAGGGCTCTGATAAACAAAGCAAAAAAGGTTGGTGAGAACGCACCATACGCTTTATAACCCGACGAGTGGAAGCATTTGCTACCCCACGGGCATTCCAGTATAATAACTTCATAGAGAAGGCTGAGTTTTAGCCATAAAGGCCCTGGTGCCATGAGGCTCATTACGTATAGTACCAGATTGTCTTTTCTTTCTTTTAGAGACAACCGGGGTAAAACCATCATCCGCATTAGACCATATGTGAGCAGCCACAACTTCAACTTCCTTGTCTAAAGGATTTGCCCCTAGCGTTTTAGCCCCTGATGTAAAAGAATTGACATCCATAACCAATGTTTCATTAGTCGCAACCTGGTCCCATACCGGACTCCTCACTGGAGTCACCTCGGTAGTCGACGTCATCTTACCCTCATCAACTACTGGTGCAGAATTGTTCAAATCAGACTGAACGGGGGCAACAACCACAGTTGGGAAACTTATGGGGTCAACACTTTCCAGTATAGGAATCGATTGGTCACACTCTGAACGAGTTATACCAGGGATTGTAGGAATATCAGAGGCAGTCTGCTTCACAAAGAAGGGCCTTCTCTGTCGTCGGGTAAGTTCGGTGGAGTTGGCTTAACTACCTCTTTACCAGCATTCTTCGGGACATACTTACTTACCACTCTTTCTCGCTTATGTCGACGGCGGGATCGTGATCTGCCCCGCCCTTGGGATGAAGAGTTTTCTCCTTGTTTAACTCGACAATTCTGGATGAGATGTCCAATATTGCCGCAGCTAGCACAGATAGATGGGAACTTTTCAAATTCTAGACTCACCAACAAAGAATCCCCAAGAGCACGCTCCACTGAAATCTCAGAAGGTGGATTAAAGGAAAGATCCACGTCAATTAAGACCCGAGCATACAAACCAATGCTCTGGTTCAAAGTCGCAGGATCAATCTTAATTGGAGTACCTATACCGGATGCAATTTCGAAAATGGTAGTGGGGTCCCAATATTCTAGACCAAGATCCCAAAACCGCACCCACAATTGTGCAGTAGTGTTCTTGAAATTGCTTGGGGAAAAATTTGGGGTCCATTGGTAAAACCTCAAGTTGCCAGGTTGAAGAAGAATAACACCACCTGCCCAAACGTGTTGCATATCGTTAGGAGTTGCAAATTGGAAAACATAAAAACCCTTCCCCATAGGGATAGCTCGCCAGGCTTTCAAGGAAGGCCATAACTTCTTTAGACGAAGAACCATGTCCTGAGAAGACCATGGCTTATTTCCTTTTTGCAGCAAAACTCTACCCACGAGGTTATATTTGCACTTGCCAAGACCCCTCTGATAGGAATCTTCCGAAATCTGAATAGAGACTAAGCCACCCTTTTTAGTAGGCACCGGTAAAGAATCAATCTTAGGCAGTGGAGAAACCGTAGAAACTCGAGATGCATAGGATGGCTTCAAAGGAGATGAATTCAAATTGGCCAGAAACGACCAAGGAATTTGAGGAAGATGTTCACCCATGATGAAAGCTGTAGAATTAAAGCCCGCTTCAGGTCACTTACGCTAGGGCTCCCCCTCTGACGGCGCTGCCTCAACCGTCAGAAGCGTTCCGGACAGCTGCCATCTCCTTGCGGCAATTTGTCGAACATCTTCTGTGCGCTCCTTTGACGAAAAACCATCTGTTTGTGAGACCAGAGAAGAAAATGCAGGCGAACGGCGCTGTCGGAAAGACACGAGCAGAGACGATGATGGCGAAGCCCTAATCAGTAAGAGACAATGCCGCACCATTATGCATTCAATACCCCGCGGCTGCCCTAGGCAAGACTGCTGAGTTCGAGTTGAAATCAAGCTTGTTGCACCACATTCCAAAATACCATGGGCTGTCCATGGAAGATCCCAACAAGCATCTCAAGGAGTTCGAGGTGGTTTGTTCGAGCATGACACCCGTCAATGTCGATGGGAACATTCTGATGATGAAGTCATTTCCATTCTCACTTTTGGAAAAGGCGAAGGATTGGCTTTATGAGTTAGCACCCGGAACGGTTACATCTTGGGATAGTATGAAAAGAGCTTTCTTGGAGAAGTTTTTCCCAACTTCAAGAGTCATTCTCTTGAGGAAACGGATTAGTGGCATCCAACAAAATCAAGGTGAATCGTTTCCTTCTTATTATGAACGTTTTAAATCACTTGTTGCTTCATGTCCACAGCATCAAATGAAGGAGGAGCTGCTCATTCAATATTTCTACGAAGGACTCCTTCCCATGGAACGCCAAATGCTTGATGCCGCAGCGGGAGGTGCGTTGGTGGATAAAACTCCGGGGGCTGCAAAAGTTCTAATTGCCAACCGAGCTCATAATGCACAACAATACGAAGGTGTTGGGCAAAGAGACCCCCCACGGCCACAAGTGAATGAGGTAAGTTCTTCGTCCGACATTCAATCCCAATTAACTAACCTCACTTCTATTGTTTCTCAGTTGGCCGAGGGAATGAAGATTCATGGACCAAGTGTTTGTGGCGTGTGCTCTATGCAAGGACATACCAACGATCAATGCCCTCAATTGATTGAGAACGGCGGGTGGGAATCTGCTAATTCCATTGGATTCCAAAATCAAAACCAACCGAGAAATGATCCATATTCAAACACATATAATCCCGGTTGGAGAGACCACCCAAATTTCAAGTGGAGGGAGCCCCAACAACCTCAAAACCAATGAGGCTTTAGGCAACAACCCCCGGGGTTCTTTACCAAGCCATACGGCCAACCTCAAAACCAACCCCAATCTGCCTCAAACTCTTCAGGTACGTCTCTTGACAATGATACACTCCTTAAGTTACTAACTAAATTGTCTCTTGGGCAGGAAGATCAAGCTAAGGCTATGCAAAACCGAGACAAAAGAGTGGATCATTTGGAGAAACAAATTGGGCAAATTGCCGAGTTTATGGGGCAGTTTCGTGAGCAAGGCAAGTTACCAAGCAATACCGTAGTGAATCCAAAGGGTGGTTTCGAAACCGCAAATGCAATCATGCTAAGGAGTGGAAAAGAAGTAGGGGCAGGTCCTACACCACCAACATTCGGACCTAAAGAGGAGGAAAAGTTGAAATCTGAAGAGGAGACACCAAGTTCACCCACGGCAAAGGTGGGGCAACCTTTGCCGCAAGCATCCATGGCTC